>MU119234.1:0-357068 GCA_014904845.1 Acephala macrosclerotiorum
ATCAAGTCCATCGAATATATCACTCAAATTGACAAGGAGGTCGAAATTAGATTGTCTGTAGACGAAATTTTGTATTGGGGCGATGGCGAATGGTGAGAGGTAGCCATAGTGATGTCTAAGCGCATAGATACGCGTACGTGATTGTAGCTCGAGCTCTAGTAAGATGCCGATCATTCTGCATGGGCTTTGGAGGCTCGGTGAAGGGAGGATGAGAATTGAGCGAGATTGATGTCGGAAGTCAGGCGAGGTGGTGGTTTGGCGCTAACCTTTTCTGGACATGTCACTTTTAGGGTACAATCTATCACATTTCAAAAACATCTGTTCAAATGACAATCATTTCATTCTAAGGCAGCTATCAAAAGCAATGATAGATCACCATGTTCTTTTTCATCTCTCATTTCCCAGGCTCAGCTCAAAGACGGGCCTTCTGGCTCGACCCAGCCTTCACATCAAACCTGTCCAAGTTCATAACCTTATCCCAAGCCGCCACAAAGTCCCTCTTAAACTTCTCCTCCGCATCTGAACTTCCATACACCTCCGCCAGAGCCCTCAACTCAGCATGGGATCCAAACACCAAGTCAGCCCTCGTAGCAGTCCATTTCTTGGCACCACTCTTCCTGTCCGATCCCTCGTAGATCTCACCATCAATTGACTTCCATGCAGTGTTGGTGTCGAGCAAGTTGACGAAGAAATCGTTGGTGAGCTTTCCGGGAGTCTTGGTGAAAATACCGTGAGACGAGCCGTCGAAGTTCTGGTTCAGGGCGCGGAGACCACCGATCAGGACGGTGAGTTCCGGTGCGGAGAGAGTGAGGAGGTGGGCACGGTCGACGAGGAATTGCTCAGTCTTGACGCGGGGAGTGGACTTGCCGTAGTTGCGGAAGCCGTCGGCATGAGGTTCGAGGTGAGTGAAGGACTCGACGTCTGTTTGCTCGGCGGTAGCATCCGTACGGCCTGGGGTGAAAGGGACGGAAACACCAGATGCCTTCTCAAGAGCAGCGGTGCCGGCGAGCACGATCAGATCGGCGAGTGAGACCTTCTTGCTGGTGAACTTGCTTTGAACACCCTCCAAAGCCTTCAAGACTTCAGCAAGTTGAGCGGGGTTGTTGACCTTCCAGTCCTTTTGGGGAGCGAGACGGATGCGAGCACCGTTGGCACCACCTCGCTTGTCACTGCCGCGGAAAGTGGAAGCAGAAGCCCAAGCGACAGAGATGAATTTGGTGGGCTCGATACCAGTAGCGAGGATTTCCTTCTTCAGGGTAGCGATATCGTTGCTGTCAATGGTAGGACCAGCTGGGACTGGAACGGGGTCTTCCCAGATGAGCACCTCAGAGGGGATTTCTGGGCCGATCCAGCGGGATCGTGGACCCATGTCTCTGTGAAGAAGCTTGAACCAGGCACGAGCGAAAGCATCGACGAGCTTCTCTGGGTGTGCGAGGAAGTCACGGGAAATCTTCTCGTAGGCGGGGTCGAAGCGGAGGGCGAGATCGGACGTCAACATAGTAGGCTTGTGCTTCTTGCTGGAATCGTAGGCATCTGGGATGATCTCATCGTTGGTCTTGGCAACCCATTGGTTGGCGCCAGCTGGTGACTTGGTGAGTTCCCATTCGTACTTGAAGAGGTACTCGAGGTAGGCGTTGCTCCACTTGGTGGGAGTGGAGGTCCAGGTGACTTCGAGACCAGAGGTAATAGTGTCGGGACCCTTGCCGGACTTGTACTTGTTGGACCATCCGAAACCTTGTTGCTCGATGGGAGCACCGGCGGGTTCCGTGCCAACATTGTCAGATGGACCAGCACCGTGGGTCTTACCGAAGGTGTGGCCGCCTGCAATCAAGGCAACGGTCTCCTCGTCATCCATAGCCATGCGGCCGAATGTGGTGCGGATATCTCTGGCCGAAGCCTTTGGGTCTGGGACACCATCGGGACCTTCAGGGTTGACGTAAATCAATCCCATATGCGCAGCGCCCAATGGCTTCTCCAAATCACGGGAGTGGATATCCTTGTATGTCTTCTTAGACTCATCGCCGTCTACGACACCGCTACCCTCGAGGCCAGCGTGTCCGTCCGAGTAACGGACATCATTGCCCAACCATGTGGTCTCGCCTCCCCAGTAAACGGATTCATCAGCCTCCCAGGTATCGGGGCGACCTCCAGCAAAACCAAAGGTCTTGCCACCCATGGACTCGATTGCCACGTTTCCGGTGAGTAGGAGGAGATCTGCCCAGGAGATCTTGTTGCCATACTTCTGCTTGATGGGCCAGAGGAGACGACGGGCCTTGTCGAGGGAGACGTTGTCAGGCCAGCTGTTGAGGGGAGCGAATCGTTGTTGGCCATCTGCGGAATTGAATTGTGAGCATAACTTCTTGAAATGATGTAGATAGCGACTGGGATTTGTGTCTCGAATAGTGAGGCGAGCCTGACACTTGTAGCTCATCTCCTACACGAAATGCCCCCAGAAAGCCAAAACATCATCTGTAGAATTGGAAACTCACCACCACCTCCTCCACGACCATCAAAGACACGGTAAGTGCCCGCACTGTGCCACGCCATTCTGATGAAGAGACCACCATAGTGACCGAAATCCGCAGGCCACCATTCTTGTGAATCGGTCATCAAGGCATGTAGATCCTTCTTCAAACCCTCATAATCGAGACTCTTGAACGCAGCCGCGTAGTCGAAGTCCTTTAATGGGTTCGTGGTCGCGGTGTGTTGACGCAGGATGTTGAGCTTGAGCTCGTTGGGCCACCAGTCTTTGTTTCTGGTTCCGCCGCCGCCAATGTTGGCATGCTTGATTGGGCATTCGGCCATGACTGCTTTTCGCTTTTGTTGTCTAAGTATCAAAGATGAAAGTGTAGATGACCAAGATCCTGTCTTGATTCTTTTCGCTGTGTTGTTTGGAGAGAAAGACAGAGAGTTGTAGGAGAAATGGGAGGTGGGAGGTCAGACCAGTACCCCGCTCCTTTTAACTGCTGCTCTGCTCTGCCCCTCAATCATACTTACCGAGCCCCACACATCGCATCACACCAATCAAAATGCCGCAATTAGCAGCTCGGTATGTGCGGATTGCGCTCGGACCTGACCCCACCTTTGCCTTTTACACGCTGTTTCAATTGAATCGTAAAGAGAGGAGCCGATCCCCTTGGGGGCGCACTCCGATATCCTGAGGAACAGGTCTAGAAGTTCTAGAGCGGTAAAAGATTTGATATATTTCTAATATGTATCATCACCTGCTAACTTGGAACTGAGTGAGGATTTGACATCTCCGTGTCTGGAAGCTTGGGATAATGTGCTCTTGTCACCTTGAGGGGCCAGCATGTACCCGTGTTGATCCAACATGAACCAAAAGGTTCGTCACATCAGACCAATCATCACAGCACGGTTTTCTTGCCAATAATATCTCCCTATTGCGACATATGTATCGAGAAGGAATGTTGTAGAATTGGTTCATCAGCTCATCCATTCACTCTCTTGGGAAGGTGGTCCCGACAAATCGACGACGGGACTTTTTGTCGCGGTGTCAGGTGTACAAAATGCTATTCTTGATCTTACCAATATCGAACGCAGTCCCGGCGTCTAGGCGCTTGTCCATTTTGGCGTGCGTAATCTACCGGGGTGAGATGCATCTTGGCAGTAAGGGTGTTGCCACCAATAACTGGAGCATAGCTTTGTCCAATCAAGGACGTTGAGGGGTACCTGGCGATGCGTGTTTTCATTAGCAATGAGAGCATCCTTCATCTATTTTTACTTTCAAGTAACCTACGTACTTCGATCTCTGATCCAACTATCTGACAATTCAAGATTCCGTTACCTCATTTGCGAATTTTGGAGGTCTGAAAACAGCTTTCGAGTTGGGGATCTCGGTACCTATTTTAGATATTCTTCCCCCGCAAAGTCAAAATTTGCTATTTTCATTATTCCACGCAGTACCCTTGAACGTTCCGACAAAAATATTCAGTCCTAGTCTGGACACCCAACTTTACTTTACCTTTTTCAAAGAAGGGATCATTCCGAGTTTTCTCAGACACACGTCACGTGGCTTCGAATAACTAGGAACCATGTACGGGGTGGCTATGGTATGTAGGCACACATTTTGCCTTCTCGGATTTACATTTGATAGTGCCTCTTGCAAAAGCATGTTCAGGGCCTATGGTGTCATGTTAGAGATAATAAACGAAGATTTTGAGCACGTGATACATTTTCACACCTGGATTCAAGTTAAAAGGTTGTGTTGATGTATCTACATGTCGTTTTGAACTTCGTTTTCAGCATTTAATTTCAATAACGTTATCAAAACATCAAAGGGTTGAGTTTGATTATCTTCAGATAATAAGACACTTTTGGCAAATATAAATGCCTCGATCAACCCCAACTACTTGAAGATTTCATTCTTGATATCTATAAGAATTATACATTATGCAATACCAGCTTTTGTCTTTTGTTTTTCCTTCTGCTTTTTTTTTTGGCCTTGCTCCCTTGCTCTTAAACGCACTTGTTTCTATTCCCCTTCCTTCTTCTTTCTCACCTGGCGTGCTACCGAGGAGGGGCAGGATACCACCAAGTGCTAGAACAGCCTTCCCAGAATTCGTGTCCGTAGTACCCGTAAGCGGATTTGCGTTTAGTGTTGGTCCTTGAGCACTGGGTCTTTTGTTTCCTTGTTAGCTGGGGAGAAGAGTGAAGGGGAATGGAAGAGGGAGAAGGAAGGGGGGATTGCCCTGCAGCAGATCCGGCGGGGCGATATGCCCTTTCTCCTTGTGTGCTGTGCTCTTGAGCTATGGCTGTTGAAATTTCCTGATGTTCTATGGTATGGTATTAGTGTCTGAATAAGAGTTGTTCGACTTAGGTGGAAGTGTTATAATTGTTGATGAAGAAGTGAACGGAAAGGTAGAATGAAGACAAAATGCCGGTTTCTTCACAGAAGAAAGGAAGGTAACTGAGTGACAAGTTTAGATAGATGATTCTATTCTCCACCTCTTTCGATGGCATCATTGATGCTTGACTTGTGATTGACGGACGTCAATATTTTGGATAGGATTCTGGAAGTGGGGATTTTAGAGAGTCACTGAGTATGGTCCACCGGTCTCTGGTACATTATACATGAAATCGTCAAGAAGTACTGTACATATTCTACAGCTTCGACTCTCTCCCTTCTCGTCGGCCTTCAATACCCCAACTTCCCACCAAGCCCATAGCTTTCTCTCCTCCACCCTCGAGCCGTTCGTCTCGCAAGACATTCGACAAACATGTCCACGGATCCCTCGACCCACCAAATCTCAACACTTCGCCCTTGAACAATTCCCCATTCTCCCTCGTAACAGCACTTGCTTTCATTCCGGATTTGAACACTTCTTGCCACACCCTCTTGGCGAGGACGCGATCGAACAGGTAGCTGTAATACGTCCCTCCATACCCGAACAGATGTCCGAAGAAGCCTTGCCAACTCGTACCCGGAGGATCAGGAGGTAAAACACCATGCTTATGCTGCAACTCATGATATATCCTCGTAGTATCAAACCCCTTCTCCAACGGCAGCTCAGAATGATAAGCTTGATCTAACATACTCAATAAAATCTGATTCTCCGTATCCGCTCCCTCGAATTTGTTATCGAGCACCAACTTCTCTGCAACCATCCGGTAAGGAAGAGGTTGGTCTGTTTCGTAATGTGTTGCAAATAGAGAAAGGACGTCAGGATCGGCGGCGAAATGTTCCATTAATACGCTTGGTAGTTCTGCGAAATCGGTAGCGCAGCGTGTGCCAGAGACGTTTTGAAAGTGGGTGCGGCCGAGGATGGAGTGGATTGCGTGACCCATTTCGTGGAAGAGGGTTACGACTTCGGAGAATGATAATAAAGAGGGCTTTGAAGAATGTTGAGAGCCGTTAGTAGTGAAGTCGCAGATCAGGGCAATGGTTGGGAGTTGCATTACTCCTTCTGCTGTTGCAGGGGAGATAGCCATTCCATCGTTCGCTGCTTCAGATGGGGAGGTGAAGAGTGGTGAGGGTTCAGAAGCAGATTCTTCGATTTCGGAATTGGAAATGAGGCGTGAACAGCGGAGAGTGAAGTGAGCTGGGTTTGGCGATTTCCCTGGGCGAGAAAAGAGATCGCAGTATAGGACTGCAACATGCCCGTCTGTTTCGGAGACGACGTCTAGACGTCGCACATCAGGATTCCAAGTCTCGCCGGGAAGGGTCTCATGAGGGATGAAGCGGATGCCGTATAGACGGGAGAAAAGGCGTGAGAGGCCTTGCATTACTCGGCCAAGGGAGAAGTACGAGGAGAGGAAATCGGAATTTCGTGAGCGAGATTGGGCAGAGGCGAGGATACGTGACATGTAGTATTCTTTGTCCCAGGGCTTGAGAGGGTCGGTTGTGGAGGTGTGGATTGCTTTGGCTTTGACGAGATCCAAGATTTCGGATTGGACGAAAGAGCTGTTGCCGTTAGACAACTCTTGTAGGAATCCATTGACAGACTCGGGTGTCTTTGCCATTTTGTCTTCCAAGGTCATTTCTGCATAACTGCCAAACCTTGACAGCCTGGCCAGTTGTGCTCTTTTCCGTAACAAAGTTTCCAGCTGGGACACTGTGGCCCTCGAAGACGTCCGACTAGCCATGAAGATCTCTTGTCTGACAGACTTGTCCTCAACAGACCGCAATGCAGCACTTGCGGGTCCACCAATTGTAGGTAAAGAGACCTGACCCCATTGTGTCAATCGCCGAACAAGTAAAGGATCCATACCCTTCATCCTACTGCTTGGGAACGTCAAGTATTCCTTCTCGGGCGCCATATAATCCACAAACTCTGGTCCAACCTCGCTGATCTCCTGGGATAATGAAACAAATCGTTCTCGATCCCCTCTCGGTAGATCAATGGCAGATTTCGCAAAGTCTTTTTTCAAGATCTCTGCTACCATCCGCTCCTGCTCATCCCAGGTACCTGTCCCCTCGAACTGCTTTATAGCAACATCCAGTTGCTTCGCGAGCCCAGTCGTAGTGTTCAGTACATTCATGTACTCGAACATCATAGCATATGCCTGCGTAGCAGCTTGTTGTATCCGAGGATCTGGATGTGTAGCTCGGACGAAATCCGAGAGGTCTATAACTCGACATAGTAAATCGCTCAGCCGGTCCAAGTCTCTGACAACTTGTTTATATTGTTCGGGATTCGAGGCCGCGAGGACCCTTTTCACTATCCTCTTTGCCTTCTCCAATGTTGTATTCGCGAATTGCTCAAAGCCTTTGGGTTCTGTAAGGTAGCGGTTCTGAAAGAGGCCGGTATTTCGTCCCGACTTTGAGGCTTGGGAGTATTCTTTCCAAAAATGCGGAGAGTCGAAGATCTGCCGCAGGGTTCGGTCATCGTGGTGAGCTCCTGAAGCCGTAGTATCGACATGTCGCTGAGCAGCGTAGCCTGCATTGTCCTGCCCCTCGAGCACTCTCGGTGCAGCGGCTTGCGCATGGTTACCTCGAACTTGCCGTGGCAGTTGGCGTTGAAGGCATCGTGTGCATACCCATGGTCGAGGAATCGTCTTCTTAAACATTCCTCTTGTCCATGTATCACCTTTTGCTAGGAATATTTGCGAAGTTGCGAAATTCGGAGGTTTATTTCGAGATCCTCGGTCATCGAGAACTTTTTATGCAGAGCCGCTTGTGTAGCATAAAAAACACGCGACATGCTCAACGTCAAATTCAACCTCTTCAATCCGCAATTGAGCGTCTGCCTTGTCGCTAATTGAGCTATGGCTGCGAGATTTTTACTGCGGCAGGTTTGTATGCTCTGCCTATCAATTGAATCTCTGCTGACAATCTGCAGCGCGTTGCACCTGTTGTTACGGGTACTATCATCGCAGGTGTAGCTCTTTTCCCCAAGACCTCTCTCAACGCAGAAGCTCCGGATGTATGCCTCACCCCATGCATACCTCTGTCGAAACTTGCTGATTACTTCTGCAGTCAAGGAAACCCATCTACGATGACTTCGAGAGCGCACCTGCCCCTCCGAGCCCTTCAGTCCCATCCTCCGAACTAACCCGAACCACTCCAAAGGAGAAATCTCTCACGCCAACAGACCGACTAGCCGTGCAGATTGGAAAGACTAGATTGTTTCTGCATGGTCATGTTGCAGCAGCAGAGGAGAAGGTGAATCAGTTCATGGACTCAGCCCTCAATCTCGAAGAAAGCTTCACCAGCACTATTGCATCCCTCGCTCCATCCCCGCAATCTGGCGAGAAGCTCATGCCCGGGTCACTCTACGTCCTCGTAGCCGCTATGACTGGCAGTATTGTATCTCGAAACCGAAATATCCTTCTGCGAGCCACTGTTCCTTTGGCTGTTGGAATTGGTGCAGGATGGGTTGTGCTTCCAGTTACAATGAGAAATGTTTCGGATTTGTTGTGGAAATATGAGCAGAGGTTCCCAGCAATTGCAGATGGGCATATTAGGACGAGGGAGGGGATTGAGAAGGCGTGGAGGATGGCGAGGATTCATACTCAGCAGGCTGTTAACATTGTGGATGACAAGGTTAGCTCGGGACGAGAGGCTATTGAGGATTGGGTTAAGAAGGGAAAATAAAGGGAATGCGAGAGGGATATGGACTTTGTTCATTGTACAAACAATAGAATTCTTTTTTTACTGTGTCCCTAGTGGGAATCGTCAATGACTGGATAGATGAAGGACTTTGTGATGCTGCTACTGGGTACTTGGTGGAAATCAAGGTAGGTTTCAACAGTTGAAAATTACTAAGATTCCTCTAGGTATAATACGTAAGGTAGTAAATTTAAACTACAGATTATAAGTCCTCAAATCGACGTGGACATTCTACCTAGCATTTCTGGTCTCGAGTCAATTTCAGATGAAGCTCACGATACCTCCAGAATTGTTGTTAGGCTCCGTCGTTCGTACAGCACAACAGACAGGTGCGATGCAGCACTCACTCCTTCCCTCAAAACTCTACGTCTGTCGATGTATAAGTTCTTTCTTTCCTCCGATCAATTTCTCCTCTAAACATCACAGCAGTTATTGTATTCAATGACATCACAATAGTCATATCAACCCAATCGTTTTGGGACAACGAGTATTTCTAATTTTCTACCGAGCTGCGTATTCTACGTTTTTCTTTCACGGCAACAAGCACTAGAATCCTCCGAGTACAATTCGCCACAATAGCTTGCATGAGATTCGCCAAGAAGGTGCTCGGGGCTCTAATAGCTATCATTCTTATAGCTGTCATGGCTATCGCGGTTGTCCTCTATATTCTCAGTGTCCGTCTCGATGTGTTTTTCCTCATCCTTGTGCTGGGATTCAGAGAGTTGCGTTGGCGGGCGGCTCAAGCCTCACAGGAACCACGCTGTGCGACGCTACCACCTACACTACCTACACATGATTTAGCAAGTTGGAAAATTTCTACTCATGGTTCAATAGTCGACCTCCACTAGACCGGCCCTGCCCTCACAGCAAACCTGACGATCGGCAATCAGCCGTTCAATCTCATGGTCGATACCGGCAGTACCCTGCTGTGGGTCGCTGGAGTCGATTTCCCGTGTCGTGACTTGGCCACAGACAATCTAAAGCCAAGCCCTCAGTGTAGCATCAGTACCGGGCCACGTTACATTGTCTCATCAACCTTCGTACATTCTCCAGGCACTACCTTCAGCCATACCTATACGAGGCGACATATAGAAGGCAGAATTGGCTGTGAAGTGGTCACTATTGGAGATCTCACCATCAAAAGCCAAGAGATAGGTGTCGCCACGACTGGAATATTTGGTGTATCTGGGGAGTTCTTCACATCCGCCGGAGTCAGCGGTATCTTGGGCCTGGCATATCGCGGTGGCCTTTCTACCGCGTCAGATGGACGATTCGTTGATCCTCTTTTCACGAATCTGTATACACAATCACCAATGTCCTTCTTCAGTTTGATCATTGAAAGACTTCCAGTCAATAATACAAGTGGTTCAGGAGGTTATCTTGGACTAGAACGAATTCCAGATGTTCAGCATAAGGACAAGTGGGCTGTTGCACCTATCATCACGAAAGGATTAACGGATCACTTGCTAGAATTTTTCTTCCGCCAACCATCCCTACAGCATTATCGAATTGGCATCGGAGGTTTAGCTTACGGGAAAGGAGATTCTAAAGATATCTGTCATGTTAAGAATGCGGCTCGCACCAGATTCCAAGCCGTCGTTGATTCAGGTTCCAACTACAACTTCTTGCCTCTCCCAGTCACGAAATCCATACTTGCCTTATAGGAACTCGCCGCCTATCCTTCCTTTCTCAGTCCGAACCTATATTATGTACACTGCAGTGCTAAATCACTGAGACTAGGTCCCAAGATTGGTGGAGAAATGTTCTGGCACAACGGAGAGGATATGATTTTTCAGGCACATCCGGGTGGTGGGGGTTGTATGCCCTTGGTGCAACCGAATACGCTTACAGGTGGCGAGAATCTGCTGGGAGTCCCGTTTTTGAAGAATGTGGTGGCTTTGTTTGACGTGGAAAATACAATGAGGAGGTTTGCAGAAAGAGAAGAGGCCCCGCCGACATCGACGGAGTTTGTCTGATCTGGTCTACGCCTTGAGGGGGGTTACTGGGGGGGCTTTTCGCTAAGGCACTGTTTCTAGAGACTGATAATTGAGGGAAGATGAAAACGAAGGGAGCCCTGCATACTGCGTTCTGTATTACTAAGGTGTTTCTTTTCGGTTGCCTGGCAGGTTTACTACATTAGAGATGGCTTGCACTATGGTGCAACAGCAGACTCCAGTATAGTCAATAGAATTAGAATTAGTTTCATCGAACCTTTTCCTGAATGCCGTTTCCTTATCGTCCGCAAAGACAATAAGCTACGGCTTCTTTCTGAGCACCAACACTCCATGTCTATTGTTCTGAAGTTCATTTCTAAGCTTTGCGACAATCGGAGTTATCTTCGATGGATTTCCAAGTGGGAATGAACTGAGACTCAAGCGGAGGAAGTCGAG
Source organism: Acephala macrosclerotiorum (assembly GCA_014904845.1). Lineage (NCBI taxonomy): Eukaryota > Fungi > Ascomycota > Leotiomycetes > Helotiales > Mollisiaceae > Acephala > Acephala macrosclerotiorum. Next base: position 10,960 of record MU119234.1, read on the forward strand.
AGAAATGTCTCACATAACAGCTTGATCGTTTCCCTTCTGCTCTCACTTTAATTATAACTTTGTCCTAGTGAATCTTCCTTCGCTCACGAATGTGGATGTCTCGAATAATAAGATATATTGGTATTGTTAGCTATCTAATAGGGATCAATCGATTCGAATGTCTCTGTAATTCTAGGACAATCTCTCTTCTTGGAGGATGATAATACCCAAGCACTCATTAGCCCTCGCGGTGGCACGGCTTAAAGGATAATGCTACTCGAGTACTGCTTCGCAGCAGAGGGACAGACGAGAAGTCAACTGATCTGCAAGCCATCATGGCGGCCACCAATCAATTCGTTGAACCACGACCCTCACCGGCACACCTACGACTGCGCCGAAGGAAGACGAAGCTCAATTCCTGCGTTGGTTCATCATGGAGTTCCTCTTCAATCCCCTGATTTCGAAGGCTGAACGGCAAATAACCTTAAGAGCTGGGATTCTCCATGCGTTGCATACGCATGTCAGATTGCATCGTTTTAAGCTTCTGCTACTGGTGGCCTCCCGATGAGGCTGACAAGCCCACCTACACCGAACACCTCAACTACGCCCGACCAGTCAACGAGGCTTGATTGGAGGCCTCTAAAGATTCTGCAGGGCCAGCCAACAACTGGTAGGTGCCGCTTGAGGTATAAGTCAGCACACTCGTCCCCAATTTTCTCGCATCAAGAAAATCAATTCCAACCACACCTCTCTGAATCACCTTCTCGCCGCTTGTGCGGCTACTGGCGCCTGAATAGGCGCTCAATCATATCGACTGCGGGTGTAGCCGCTTTTCCTGGGCGGCGTGCACCTGCACAGCTACTCTCAAATCCTCAATTCGTGTTGTGGGCTTTGCTGGTTTACATCACAGCAGACCGTCTACGTGGATCCTCGATCCACCCTCCTCAACAGCCAACAACATGAATTAATCACACCCTCTCTGAACGACGTTTCCGAGTGCTTGGACGATGTTACTTCGCTACGCGGAGTTACATTGCCTGATGTCACTCGGGGAGAAGCTGCCGTGGAACGTCACGATGCCAGCACCGGTTCGGTTCAACGCGATCGCACCGAGTCGGTCTCCGATGCAAGCCAATACGTCACAGGTGGTTGTGCAGTGCGATATCCTTCCCTCTCCGACACCTCTATAGGTTCCACAGTCTCTAGTCCTTCACTGGATGATGAGAGTGGAAACCATACCTCCATCTCACCCTCTCCGCAAGGGTCGACGAATTTCGAGTCGATGAATGGATCGATGTCAAGCCGGCTTTCATCCTTGACACAGCCACCTCGAATTTTGGATATTGTACCAAGTATCCAAAGCGTCGTCCCTGACTCACCCCCATCAACTGGTAGATTCACGTGTCCAAATTGTCCAAGAAACTTTACCGAACAAGCCAAACTCACGTTCGTACTTCACAATTCACCCGCTATTATCTTTGCACATCTGACAAGTTTTGATAGTCGACACGTCCAGACATACAGACATGCTCACGTTTGCCCAGTTTCTCGCTGTTCATGGAATTTCAATCTCGCCAAAGATCTTCGGCGCCATCTAGCTCAACACAATCCTCGAGCGCCGAGATACCAATGTCCTGTCAGTAATTGTCAGTCGAGGAGACCTGGGCTTGGCTTCACTCGTCCGGATCTTTTGTCACGGCATATGGAGAAATTCCATAGATAGTAGCCTTGGAATCTTGGCCATGATTTCTGCACTAGTTTTTGGGGGTCTCTATTTCTTTTATTTGTTCTTTCTGTGTGAAGGTTATTATACGGGCATGGCTTGGATACGAATTGCTATCCCCCGCGATCGCTATTACAGTACAAAGTAATTTGGCAATAGGTGGGCTTAGCTCTGATCTTCCGATTGCATTCGGTTTGCAATAGTCAGAGCTACCGACGCTCACTATCTTTCTGCTTCCTGTCCAGATTTGACAGCGAAGTAAATGTTTCTCATTCACTAGGCCCATAGAATCAAAATCAAAGACGGGAAGACTTGCAAGTAGATTTGTAGTACTTTGCGACCACTTTACTAAGAATTTGAAATGCAGGTCACACAAATGCATGATACACCAAGAGTTAAGCTCAAGGCGTGTTCGCCTGCGCCTGCGCTTAGTCCTTCGCCAAGCCAAATCACCCAGTTCCATTTACAACTTCTCGTCAGCAATCGTATTATCTTTTAAATATTTGAACAGTTCAAGTTGAATGCCTAGGTGTGCTGAGCAACTGCCAATATTAGGCTGCTCGTAAAGGACCCAATATAGATTTTTAAAAAAAAAAAATTTTAAATTTTTTTTATAAAAATATATAAAATTAAAAATTTTTTTTTTTTTTTTATAAATATATAAAATACGTAAAAATACGAAAATTTATATATAAAATATATAAATAAATAAAATTAATTTTAATATATTTTTATATATTAAATATTATTTAAAATTTAATTTTTTTTTTTTTTAAATATATTCGAATTATAAAATTAAAATACATGTAGAAAATAAAGGCAAAATAGAGCGTTTTCTCTCCTAGTTTTTTTCGCGAGTAGTTTAACTAATATGCGTTACTTCTGTTTGACTTTCTATTCTTTCTTTGCCTTTGATAGTTCTTGAACATTTGGTTCTTTGGCAGTTTTTTCTAATCTGGTTGCTTTATATCCGTGTTTTTAAGTCCAAACATCCTCAAGAAATCAGATTTGGAAGTTTTAATTGCTATAAATTTCTCAAAGTCTCGAGTATTTCGTTCCCCCACTATCTCAAATTGAAGAAGGGCTTCAGAGGCATGTGAACGAATCGTCAATACGTTATACGTCATCCATAAAGATGTTTATGCAGCAGCTCTGCTTTTGATCGTAATTTTACTCTCAGATGAAAATTATAAGCATTCAGTTTTGAAGGCTTCGCAGATCGCAAAATAGTAACATTCAAAGCTCCAATGCACATTCATTTATCAATTATATGACGGAACCATGCAGATAATAGCATTCATGTAGGCAGTCCCAGAAGTTCCCACCAACATTCGGACATTCTCATTGGCCCAAAGTCCCAAAATTACCCAAGATTCAAGTAGAGCACCTAAAATCTAAAAGGTTCAAAAGGATCTCTCGTCGGCCATCGACCTGGCCCAACGCCAGGCTCTCGGAACCTGCAACGGGGGACCGATATATGTCGGTCTTCCGTGTCCGTAACTTTGTGCTTCGGCCAAGAGTTGTTCCTGAGGGGTCGGGCGAACTGGAAGGGGTGGGAGCATTAATCTGCCGCCTCCTTGAGCGTAGGGGTTGAGGAAGAAGGGGTATCGATTCATGTTAGTTTGTTTGTGGGGGGTTTTTTTTGGGGGGGGGGGGGCGTTGCTGGATCGGAGAGTATTAAGTTGGGATGTTTCGCGGGTTCTTGAAAGTGAGTTCGGAGTTATTGTAGTTGCGAGAAAATAATTTGAAGCCGATTTGAAAACGGGGAAGGAAGGATAAGAGCTTAGGATTTTATAGACCTTGTAAGGAGAGAGTAATAACATGAGTAAAGATTGTGAATGCTGAAGTTGGAGGCTGTCTTGTTGTCTGGCTCAGAATCAGATATTCATTCACAATAGTGCCATTTCTATTCAGGAGTCTACTTCTGTGTTTCATGAGAGACAATACCTTGATACATGATTGAGAATGCTTGTGAACTTGGTTTATTGACCGGATTCACGTGAAGTGCCTCTTTTCTGAACGAAGGGGCCAGGTGCTGAGACAAAACATTAGCAAGAGAGCATTGAAAAGATGTATGGACGGAGTACTTCCAAGTATGGGTACAAATGACTCTTTATACATTCTGAAGATTCAATCCCCCCTATTTAAGCGAGCAAGAATCATCATTGATGCGTAACACTCGCTACAAATACAGTACAAAAAAGGGCGCATCAAGCAAAGAGAGGGATGAAAGCCAAAGGCAAGTCATATCGACGAACACTGAAATAGAACAATATGTAGCAGAATTTCCATAAGAGAGACTAGATGAAAGTACGTTCAATCTCGAGGCATTCTAAACATACCATCAGAAGCGACGCCGAAACAGAGACGGAGGACTTCACAACCTCCCAACAACTATTCGCATCATCTCAACCCTATATCTACCGCTGAGGAATTACCGAGACTGCGCACTTTCAGACCCCATATCCGTATTCAACCAACCCGGATGTGCAGGGAAGATACAAACATCTTGCACCTCAACATGTAACTTTCTTGCAATGTGGTTCAACGCCGCTTTGGAGGCACCGTATTGTGCGCAGTCGAAAGGGAAGGGGTTGGCGGCTGTAGTGATGGATCCGTAACCTGAGGAGATGAAGACGAATTTGCCCATCTCTTTCTTGATCTTCAAACCTTCTTGCAGCAGAGGTAGATTGAGAAGAGGGCTTTGCCGATTCCTTAGTGGGGAGTTAGTGGGGAGTTAGTGGGCTTGAAAGGGGAGAAAACATACCTCTGTTCGCGCCTGTGATCAAGACGTTGGTTGCTTCTGCCATTTTAGTTATTGACATATATCTGGTCTTGCTAGACTGTAAAGCGGTTGTCTCCTAGATGTCTTATCGTCTATTTTGAATCTGGTGGAACTCTGATGGAACTGTTCTGCTGACAGTGCTGACAAAATTGCTAGAGTTTTATAAAATTGCTCCCGAACCTAAGTCTGCCTTGCTTTGAAATACATTTGAACTACGACGGCAAGATTCGCAACACCGTTCGCCTTTATGCTTGACGATGTGGAGATTTTGCATGGTGTTGCAGGAGACTTGAGAATGAGGCACCCCAATGTCCCGTGCTTTGAAATACAATCGGGCTGATATTTCATCAATGAAGTAACGGCGCCTGCGTTTGGTCTTCGCCTTTATTGGACAATTTGCCCTGAAATGAGGCACTTTGACACCTTGACACCTTGACAGGCATCTGGATAAGCTTACCTTCGGGACCTTAGGGGGAGCTGCCTAGGAGATAGGTTAAGCCAAGTAAAATTGGGTTCGGTCACTTTTCCAGACATTGTCTACTTGAGGAAAAAGCTAGTGAATTCGCAAGGGGACAAGAGGCGGGTAGGTGGTGAAAATGGCGGAGAAACCCCGCAGGAAACATCAATAATAGATCGGACGCAATGGAAGCTCATAATAACGCTTGAGAATTCAATAAATCTATCGTGGAGACCGCGGAGATTTGGATACCGGAAGAAAGATTCTTGTCGCTCGTGTGAGCATATTCAGCAAGGCTCCCTTGCCTCAGCATTTTTTGGAATTTCTCTCACTGGTTGGCAAATTGGAGCTGAAAAGATGTTGTACAACAGATCGCAAAATGAGAACGTTCGATTCGCAGAAGCAGGGAAGCCTGCTTGAGCTAATGAGAGGCACTCTCAGGGATTTGCGGAATTCTGCTCTCCTCAATGGCCCCCTCTGGGCCAGCCATTCTGACGGTAATGCTTCCACATGAACATTATAAATTCGACTTGCTCCTTGGTTTGACGTACTAGATTGTTTCATTTAATCTTCATCCATCCTTTCTGGACTTCGAGGACTATCGCGAATTGCACCATTTATGCTCCTATCATCCCTCGGGGTATCGTCATATCCATCTCTCTCCTCGATCTTGACATCCACCATATCTGCATCAATGCCATCCTCGCGTTCAAACTTGACTCCATTAATGTCATCGACTTCGTCGTCAGACATATTGACCCATATCTTAACTGTGCTATCAAGACCACCGCTCACTACTGTAGCGTTCGATCCAGATGTGGTGTCGACCCAACATACAACTCCTTCGTGAGCATCAGACACCCTTTGAGCTATCTCTTTGGTCTTAACATCCCAGAAAAGGATGTCGCCGTCCTCACTACCAGATACGATAAAGCCATCTGAACCGCTGACACCAAAAGCGCCGCCTAGAGAGTACTTCTTGTTGACATGGCCCTGATATGTTTTCTTCACCGAGCCAGAGACATAGTCCCACAGACGTACACAAGAGTCGAGTGTGAAGGCAAGAATATATCGCCCGTTGGGGGAGAATCGAACCGTTGTTACGGGGGCATTGTCTTCGTGTACGAGAGTTCTGAGACATTGGCCAGTTGCCGTATCCCATACTCGACTGCAGTGACGGTCAGTAAGTTGTAGCGATAATGTTCGGGTAGACATACGTGAGTCCATCAGTGGAGCAACTGCAAACCAACGTGCCATCCCTGATGAAATCTACCCCGCCAACTGGATCCGAATGAGCTGGCAAACTTCGCATCAATCGCCTCTGTCGTAGATCCCACAGGAATACAGCCTCATCATAGCTTCCACTGACAAGCATATTGCCCTTTGGAGAAAATGCCAACGAGTAGACGTAATTGTGGTGTCCAGAAAGAGGTGCGGGGTATGCCTTTCCGGTGGCCCTATGCCATAATCTGATCGTCTTGTCGTCCGAACCGGAAGCTATCGTATTTGAATCCGAACTCCATGCTATCGTTGAAACACCAGCCAGATGACCCTCTAACGTTCGCATGTGCTTCCCCGTCGCAGCATCCCAGACCTTGATTGTGCCATCTGCCGAACAACTAGCAATCCACCGTCCATCTGGTGAGAAACGCACTTGAGCAACGCCTTTCTTATGACCCCTCAATATGAATTTGCATCGATAATTGAGCTTCAGCGGTCTGTATGCGGGTGGTGAAGGAGCACGGATTGAGGAATGCGACGAGTCGGGAGTCTCTGGACTGCTTCTGTTTGAATGCTCTCTACGTCGTCCATGTTGTTCGTGGTATGTGTCGTCTAGCTCGTCGACACTACCATCAGAGGAATGAGCTCTGCGACGGGGTGCCGAGTCTCTTCGTCCTACACTCTGCCTCGATGAACGGTATTGTTGATGGTCCCTTGGGTCTGCTAGCTCATCTGGAGAGCTGTCGCGCGGCGTGGAGGCCTCGCTATCATCGTATCTGCTGCGCTTCTTGGTTCGACGGCGGCTCGGAGGCTGAGGAGTATCTGCTGGGGAGTCGAAATCTGACATCGTGTTGTATGCTGTTGAAGCTCGATGCAAACATATTTCTTGGTAGACGCGTCTCTAAGCGCGCGTGTAGAATAAGGTTGACGCTAGCATGCCAAGCTTATTAATCCTTGTCGTCCCCAGAAGAGGGACAAAAGCGTCATTCGAGGGGCTCAGACATTTCGGATTCTCAAACGCTTTAATCTTCGGAATATTCCACTTTCGTCCGAAGATATTGATCAATTCCCCACTTGAGACATTATTGACACAACGTCCGAATATACCTCCCAATTATAGAATCTCAGGCTTCTCCTTTTCTTCTAGACGATTGCCTATTTGATCTCCCCACATCCCCATCTCAATGGACAAAGCAATATCAACAGCAACCATGGATGCACCGGCACCAACAGAGATCAATGTGATCTCACTCAACTGTTGGGGACTAAAGTATATTGCCAAATTCCGCCAGGAACGGATGCTGGAGATTGGGAAACGAATAGCGGCTGCAGATCCAGTTCCCCAAATTGTCGGTCTACAAGAATGTTGGACACAGCAAGATTACAAGGCCATTCGGGCGGAGACGAAGCATATTCTACCATATGGGAAATTCTACTATAGCGGCATATTTGGTGGTGGGCTGGCTATACTGTCGAAGTGGCCAATTGAAGAGAGTAACATGTTTCGCTACCCTCTGAACGGAAGACCTACGGCTTTCTTCAGAGGTGACTGGTATGTTGGGAAGGGTGTTGCATCTGCGAGGATTAGATACGGGCCTGAAGAGAAGGATGTAATGGAGGTTTTCACTACGCATGTAAGCAGTCTACAAACATAATCGGTGCTCCACTGATAGAATTAGCTTCATGCACCATACGAACGAGAACCGCACGATTCCTACATCTGCCACCGAACAGCACAAGCATGGGAAATAGCCAAGTTGATGCGAGGAGCGGCAGAGAGAGGTCACCTTGTGCTCGGCCTGGGAGACTTCAACATGATTCCACAATCCCTCGCCCACCGTCTGATCAGCACTCACTCACCAGTGAAGGATGTCTGGCTCCTCCTACACCCCGACTCCTCGGTCGGGGCTGCAATTGACCCTGTAGAGAAGGCACGGCGAAGACCGATACCTACAGCCGAGATCAACATCCACGAGAACGGCGCAACTTGCGACAGTGTCCTCAATACTTGGAGATGGAATAAAGGACAACAGAAGCGCCTCGGCCCGAACAAGCCACCAATAGATGTGCCAATGGATAGGATAGACCCAAGAGCTAAACGGCTCGACTACATATTCGCCAGTACGGGCTTCGATGCTTCACACCCTGAAAGAGGAGGCTGGATCATCAAAGATGCGAAGGTTGGGATGCTAATGCGACATCCTGAACTCCAGTGCTCACTTAGCGACCACTTCTCAGTCGAAGCAAAGCTCGTAAATTCTCGTGCTCTTCAAACGGATGCCGATAAGGAGGAGGATTCCGCGGTAACGGATGGGGTATACCTGCAGTCTCCAGCTGCTAGCGAGTTCCGACGCTCGTACCACTCACAATTCCGCCGACCGTCAAACACGCATCTTCCTGTGCAGACATATGACGAGATCCTTGCAATGGTACATAAATACAACTCGCGAGAACGTAAGCAGCGACGGCTACGACTGTATCACTTCGTAGGGCAGGTAGTGATCAGCATTGGCTGCTTGATAGCAGTATGGTGGAGCCCAAGAAACTTCGTTGCCTTCCTGTTAATGCTACTAAGCACATTGGGATTTGGAGCTGGTATCATTGATGGATTGATTGGAGGCTTATTTGTGGGGAGTGAACTGAGGGCTTTGAAGGAGTTTGAGTGGGAGATTAGTAATGCGAGAATGGCAGCAGGAGGTGAACCTTTTGCTATGAGTGAAGAGGGAATTAAGGATTGGTAAACGGGTCGGTTGAGTTGGGACAGGGAATATGGGTATGAAAGTTCACAACGGGCAACATATGGGAGGGAAGATCTGCAGCAACGAGTTTGTGGTTGGTTGGTAATTATGATGTCCTCTTCCTTCACATTACTAGCCAGCTTACCTAATTGAACGATATAATGACGAGATCTCCAATGTCTCAACATCGTCGGACATTGTCTTTACCAAGAGGGATCAGCCGATTTCCTACATTACGACGGTTAGCAGAGTCCTCTCTCACCCAGCCTAAGTGGGCAGGCACATCAAGAATATACCCAGAAAACTTTTCATAGGCACTCTTAGCCCCGCCGCTAATCATGTCGTTCTGCTCCTTGCTCAACGTGTGGCCAGTCTTCTGCTCAAGGAAGCCGAGACCTGTACATTCTCATTAGTATATCTCTCCTTGGAGGAGTGGAGTTAGGAGGAAAAGCGAGATGAGAATACCTTGCTCAATATATCCTCCACTTCCGCTGCTACTCTGTTGTTGGCCTCCTTGCTGTTGACCTTGGTTCTGCTGCTGATCCGGAAATTGGCTTTGACTCTGCTGCTGCTGCTGCTGCTGCTGCTGCTGTTGTTGTTGTTGTTGTTGTTGTTGCTTCTGTTGCCCCCCCTGTTCACCCATCAACGTCAGTCCTCATTACTAGTGGGATGGTGCAGGGAAAGACAGACCTGTTGTTGACCTTCATATTGATCAGAGCTCCCATAGCTATCCTGATTGTCAGAACTTCCATAACTATTGTCTTGGTTGCTAGATTGCTGCTTGTTGGAGCTTCCATAGCTATCTGGGTTCGAGCTATTCTGATTGTCGGAACTTCCGTAGCTGCCGTCTTGGCTGCCGGATTGCTTCTTGGAGCTGCCGTAGCTGTCTTGATCCTGGTTATCGGAACTTCCATAGCTGCTGTCCTGGTTGTCAGAACTTCCATAGCTGTCTTGGTTGTTGCTTGAGTTTCCTCCTCCATAGCTGTCATCGGAGTTGGAATTGTTGTTTGAGCTGCCGCATGATTGGTTCTGGTTCTGGTTGCCGAAGTTGGAACCGCCACCTTGGGCTTCGTTGAGCATTTCTGCGCCTTTCTTAAAGAAATCCATGGCTACTGGAGGAACGGTTCGTATGAGGTAAGGATAGATGCGTGTCCTGGAAGAAATAGTGTTTAAGTAAGGAATGGAGGGAGAGTGACAGGAGAGATGAGCAGATTGTGAAAGGCAATGGAGACGAGCCCTCCTTCTTGTAATCAGATATCGGACGACGGAGGGGCCGAGCGACCCCTCCATGATGCGACGCGGGATTGAATCCAAGCGTCAACCTTGTAGCTGGTCGCGTCGGTACCGAGCCGTGTATCTCGCACGGAGAGTAATTCTTCTACCCCTCCAAAAAGCTTGAGATGAGCCTTCACATCAGCTATCAAGCTCCAACCCCGTAGATAGTGGTGTTGTTGTTCTCGCTTTAAGTGGTCATCGGTGAGACATTTGCAGATTTCTGCAACCGACCGAGCTCGCTTGGCTTGAGAAAAGCAAAATCGATAATTCTGTTCAGCTTTTGTCTCACTGCTGTTTAGCGCGATTGGATGTTTTCCAAATTTTGGCGCAGAGTGTTTTGCTTCTGTTCTTCATAACACGCGGGGCGCCAATTGAGTTGAGGTTGGCGCTAGTGACGAGCGTCATGTGGACTTCGGGCACTTTCCTTATGATTTGAACACCAACTGTTGCTGAATTTGCCGTTTGGTTCTGCAGTTCTGGATGTCCGAATTGAGGTCGACATATGAAAGTTCACTCATCGCCGACAGCGATAGAAGTTTCGCCGAATAAGCACCTCAATGTTTGAGACCATCTTGACCATACAGAATCAACTCGTGTGAGTTCCGTAACGAGAAGAATGGGGCTGAGTTCAGCCACTTGTAAAGTGGGGGACTCAGCCACATTAGGCGTTGTCTGTCTGACTTGCGACATTCTCACATGTATCAACTGGAGACTTGCACTTTTTTTTTTTTGAAGTTTTAGCTTCGACTAGTTATAAGTTGCGTTCGATGGCTAGGGCCACGAGTAAAGCGATTAATTGGAATAAGTAAACATGTTTTCGATTTCTGGGAACTCGAGCGACAACGCAACCATTGGTTAGCAGCCAGAACCCTCCTCAAGAGGCTTCTTTAGCATCCTTTCGTCATGCATCATTACTACCTCTCTTTATTCAGAGAGCAGCACATTTGAATACCCTAGTGAAAAGAGAAGGGTATCGGCCTGTCTTTAGAAAATTTGGTTGGCTGATACTCGGCCTAATTGCCCGAGAGATGGTTGTATTCACCGCCCGGTACCAATATCATGAAGCCAGTGCCTTATCGGGCGAGATCGCACTACTCAGACAAACTGAAATCGAGGATGCGAAAAGGAAGGGGGATTTACTTCGGCCAGAGTGTAGAGATATTGAGGCAATGCGAGCTCAACTATATCAAAGTGGGTGCGCCATGCAAAGGAGTTGTGACTTATCCTGCAAATGAGATAGTAACTCCTAAGAAAGCATGCTCCAGACTTTTACGGAAAAAATAGGTGAGAGTATAAACAGCTGAGGAGGGCCTCTGATTGGGTACTTTTATTTGCGACTGGAGCGCGCCAAAAATAAAAATAAGGAGACTAATTTGAGGCTCGGCGTAGTATAACAAGTTAAAAATCCACTTTTTGTTTCTTGAAAAGCTTTTAATTTTTTAAGTTTTTTTTTTTTCTTTTTTCGTTTATATTTATATACTCGTTTTCGCTTATTATATTTATATATAAAAAATATAAATTTCAAAATAATTTTTTTTTAATATTAATATTAAAAAAATTAAACTTTTTTTTTTAAATAATTTTAATTTTAATTTATTATTATAAACGATAATTAAATAATTTTTTTTTAAAAAAAAACTTATAAATTAAGCGCTTTCGAGTTTAATTACTTGCTATATGCTCTGATTGTCCTTTAAAAGGACTGGCAGACCTAGAAAAACACAGGATAGACTAATGCAATGCCAGAAATCTTTTGCGGGCCTGGGCAGCAGAATATATCTGAGACCGAGAATAAGAAAAAAGTAAAATGCGGATAAGATCTTGTTTTAATAGAAAGGAGAATGGAAGCAGAGACTTGAAACATTACAATCTTGCTATGTCTATCAAGACATGCCATTGGAATATTGTATTCAGATATGTACATGTATACCTTTACATATGTCTATCAACTCCGCGGTATCGCTACCTTCCAAGATCCTGCTCAAAAGGAAAGCCATTAGCAAATAGGCAAAAGGCATCTCAGTGTGCACGGACAAGCAATCACGAGTCCCATATTGGACCGAATGCTGGGATACCTATACACTCCAAATCTTGTACTAGTCTTCCTGTCATCTTCGGATTTGAAATGACTATCACGGCCTCGGACTCAGTGCCCTTGTATTGTTGCAGTACCAGCGGCAATGTTGATGGTCTTCCCATCGTCGACGTATTATGGATATACGCATTGCTTCCCAGCGCCGTCACAATGCCTGCGATCTCAGATCCATACGTCGTCAGAGGATCTCGCGTCGACCAGAAAAGATTGATGCGGGGGCGGTTTCTCATGATGACCGGTAAACAGGGGGCGATTCCTGATCCTGTGGCGACGAGCAAGACGCTCTTGAACATGGGCACTATCCGTAACACCCCGCACGTTGGCGTTCGTCTTGCCCAGATCTCTCGGGGTGGGTTATTGATGAGGGTATTTGTCCAGTCGCCGGCATTGGAAATTATGACGGAGAACCCTTTTTGGCCGGGTTGAGACCAGGTGGCGAAGGCATGCCATTCAAAGAGAGGACTGGATGATAGTCGGATGGTTGTTCCTGGTTGAGGAGTAGCGTAATCGAACTTGATGCGTAAAGCATGTTTCGAAAGTTGTTCTGATTGAACCTGGACTTTCCGACAGTTGAGCCAGGTGATGATGATGCTGAAGGTAGAGATGAAGAGAAGCCAGATGTTGGCACTGCCGAATAAGGCGGAAGACAATTTCTGGGTCGAGGGTCGACGTATGTCGGTATCGAGGACTGTGAGAGTCCATAGAAGAGCCAAACTTGACCAGCCAGCTAGTCTGTGAACAATCTCGAAGGCGTTGTGAAGCTTGGCGCGGATTGACGGATAAGCCATAACGACCATGGACACGAGCAGACAATCCGAAATATAGATAACGATAATGAGGATCCAGTGCTCTGCGCCCTTTGATGTTGTAGAGCAAAAGCTGATGGTGTTTTGGACCAATAGAAGAAGGAACCAAAAAGTCGCTGCTACAGCACATCCACTATGAAGACCTCCCAAATGATAGATTTTCCCTACCCGACGACGGAACCATAATGGAGCAGTGGGAGGCACGGCTGTGCAAATGGTGTACAGCAAGTTGACGATGTGCTCCTCGCGGATAATGATCGAGATGGCCAGGTTGACGGACGTTGCCAGGGCACATGTCTTGTCGTTTGGATATCCTCTCCGGAACCAATTGAAAAGAAATTCGACTACACCACCAAAGTTAAATGCAAAAACTATTGTGAAAAGAAGGCGGTATTCCGAGCATGCGAATCGAAGCCATTGCAGGAAGCGTGATGTTGTCTGGTTCTGGACCATTTCGTTATTGGGATCGGTCGATGTGTTGGTTGCCGCCATCGTTGAAAAGAAAATTTGCTAATCGAAGCTCGAAATTCGGCCCTCGATTCTCGTGGACGTCCTCGGGATTCGGGAGTCTATATTACACCAGACTAAGCTATCGACGCACCATAAATATGAGAATGTTCTGTAACGGTTGCTCTCGGTAGCATGTGTACTCTCACGAAGTTCCCCTGATGCTCGAGTCATGGCCTGGTGGGTACGTGGAGCTTCCGGATCCTTTCGAAGAGTAACAAGTCTTCAAAGTCGCCGCCTACGCCGTTCAAAATTGGGAGCGAATAAGAAGATCTTGGTAAAGTTACTAAGGATCGACAATTTGCGCCTTCTTTCCACGTGTTTGGCCCCGAACCTTGCCAAGGTCGGCATAAAGCCTTGTGAAATATATCAAGGGGGTTCGGTGCGTGCACCCATGCGAAGTTCAAGGTTTGAGTGATGGGTGATGAACTTGGGTGGGATGTTGAGTGGTCACTCTGCAGTGGCTCTTCACAGCACCACTCGCCGATCGTTCATAAGGAACTAACTCGAAGAGACCCTCGGCCACGTCACGTCGAGGACTAAAGCAGGTGTACCTCTGGCGGTGAAGCTTTCTTATCTGCGTGCTGAATCCTCAGTCCGGACAACGGGCAGCTTAATTCAAGGGGGTGGGAAAAGGAGAAACTATCTCATGCTCGCCAATTCGGACACCTTGCAGTATGCCTGGCAAGAAATATTAAAATTCCATCGTCTTGGTCCACAGCAGCCAGGAATTGGGAAAGTAAAAGCATTGAGCTAGCGTGGTAGCTACCGACACGAGAGGGGATGGTGGAGCTGGCAGGGAAGAGGTACCTTACCCTGCGCCGGCTTCGTCCCGGAATACGACGGCGGGGGTATCATCATCAGAGTGGCTGGGTATCCAAAAAGTAGTTGGCATGGTGGACAGAAGTCAGGCCACGGCCTCTCTGCTGAGGACTCCCCAAACCCCGATAATCGATAGGATATTTGTTTCACCTGATCCTGCAAAATAAGCTTTTGCTTGAAGATACGTTCGTAGCATTTGAGGTCTCCAGTTGTTCACATCGGTGGATTCCGCACTCAACCTCCCTCCTATCACATCAATGGAGAGGTGATCTGTTGAAAGACGCCAACTGGGATTGCAAGTCAATCGTAAATTCTACTATTCAGCAAGTTCGCGGAGCGCTAGGAGCTTCGCAGGGTGAGTTTGAAGCTTAGAACTTGGACATTAGATGGCGTAGAATTACAGAAGGATCTACTGATGGTCACGACGGACCAAGACCAAATCGATGCTACTATATAATCCGTTGACAGAGCCAAAATGCTTCCTCTCAAGTGTCGTCAAACGGTCGTGAAGAATCCACAGTTGTAGAATAATATATTATCTACAGGATAAAAGGTGTTTTGTGTTGAACAAAAGACTGCAGACCTTCACTGCATTGTTCGGTATCATGATACCCCGAATGAACGTTCTGTTTGCCAGATGTGTGATCAAGGTGAGCATCGCTGCCAGTGCCGTCTGTTATGCTAGTGAGCTCATGGAAATCATCGTTCTGACTGCGCAGCTGGCTCTCGATCTTAAACGAGCCCCTTTGGTAGACCCGCGGGGCAGCGCTGCGGCTGGTGCCGCTGGATGGATTTGTTTTGACTGTGCTGCCGAAAAAGCTGTTGCTAGCGTAGTGTCCGAGGAGTTGGCGTATACTGGGCATGCAGGCACAAATGATGGCGACTGTGGGCTCAATAATGGACCATATAACGAGGTTGACGTAGTCCTCTAATCAGATGTTAGATAGATAGTCAAAAGGGTCAAAAGGTAGAAGAGCTTGCTGGTAGGGTTTGTTGTATTCCCGTAAGTAACGAGAGTTTTAAGGCGGATGATGCTGATGATGGAAACACTGCAGAGAACCTCGATTAGTAACATAAGGTACCAGGAGAAGTAGCATGTCTTACAAAAGGCCGACACTAAACATGAGAAATAGTTGAATCTTCCTCCTTGTAGACACCTGCAACGTATACAATTGAGGCAGAGGAAGACACAAAATGACGAAATCTTGAACAATGTTGATTGCAGCGGAAATATAGGTTTGGAGATTGAGGTTGTTACACGTTCCTACAGATACAACTCCTTGCCATCGTGTCCAGAAATGTGGGATAGGGCTGCATGCGAAAATTGTCGCCATGGTGAACGAAAGTGCAATGCTGACTGTGAGAGCCCCGACTGTCCAACATACGGTGCGGAAGGATTGGCTGGGGAAAATGTTGAGGAGAAACAGGAGAAGGGCGACTTTGATTATCGCTAACAAATTAAGATAGACGATTTCTTCGACCCAAAATAACTGGTACGAGACTGTTAGTAAGAGGCCTCATTTCAAATTGTGATGGGCCTTACTTTGAAAAATTGGTCCAGTTCATCGAGATTTGTATCCCACATATTCAAACCAAGGCCCAGGTTGGTAACTAAAGTTGTCAGAAGGGACATAAGATAAGAGGTGACATATATGTACTAGCAATAAGAAGATACCAGTATGGGATGACAGCAACCTAGGCTAGTTAGAATCTACTTGCCAAGGAGTATTGGAGGGGTAAGACTTACTCCCGAAAGAATGATTACCCAGTCATCTGTATGAAGTTTGTGCAAAAGCTGTAGCCTTGACCATATGCGGACGATGATACAGACTTCTGCAAGAGTACAAAATATGTGTCCTATAATCTTCAATTTCGCCTGCTGGGACACAACAGGTACTCCGCATCCCTCTTCCTGAATCTTGGCGACTTCGAGTTGTTCCCTTGGAGTGCAAGACGTGGCTAAACAAGCAGCTGCAGATGTGAGTAAGGCGGTGTCGGTACATATACATGTCGAATTCACGAGAGTACATGGAGACGCTGATATAGCAGTTCCCAAGCATGATAGCTATGAATTGTGTGAGCTTTCTACATTCCACAAGGTCCCGCATGTTTACTCACCCCACAAGCTGGAAGCTGTGCTGTTAACTCTGCGAGACTGGCCGCCTGGCTAACACTAATAAGTGCCGCACTAAAGGCCACAAGGCTACCAAGGAGCCTCATATTGACAATCCAGAGTCGTGGAAATAATGTAGGAGACGATGGAAGATCTGGGACAGGACGAGTCGTTCGAGATCATTCCTGAATGAAGGATAACAAATGACAAGTACAATTGCCAACAAAGCTTCACAAGCTAGGAGGGAGAAAGTGTCGACACTTTGTAGATTTCATTTGGAGAAAGATATTATCACCTTAGCGCATTAACGCGTCGAGCAAGCATTCAAAACCCTACTGCATCAGAAACCATGATGGAAGAGTCTGCCGCCTCCCCAGAAGTGTAGATCAGTGGATAAGACGAAATTGAAGCTGTACATAGGGCTCACCGACTATGATGAACAATTAATTATACGCGACCCTGGTGTGGAAGAAACTTTCCAATTCATGCACTGATAAGGCTATCTCGTCACAAATCTACCACAGAAGGACTTGCCGGGTCAAGAGGGACCTCTGCCTAGTAAACGTAATTAGAGGGACCAAAGCCTTGGGGTCAGGGGCTCACAGCCCTACGAAAGCAACGCTCTAGACTTGCTGCGGCTTACTCGAGCCTCAGCACCCCTGGCGCCCATTCTTTGGCAGACCTAGTCGCAAATAAGAGCGCCCGATCAGAAGGCTTTTTCATCTGTCTGTGCTTTCACACGGTTTTTTTTTTTTTGCATAAAAGTCTGGAGCATGCTTTCTTAGGGCAGGGTTCTCGAATGGCTAGCCCAGCCCGGGAGGATTCCGAAGGAATTGGCCGAGAGAAAGCTGTCTGCGCAATTAGAAACGCTGAGGTCACGACTCGAAATCTAGAGCATCAAGAACATCGGGGCCGTTTTCTCAGAAGTCAGGACAGCCAAGAAAGAGGGCAAGTTTTGACGATATTAACGATTCATGCCTGACACCGCTGCCCTGCGGGGCTTCGCTGCCGTTACATACTGACTCGATCGGGTTGGCATGCATAGTCCCCAGCCGCTGTCACTTGTTTGGCGGGACGCCGGGCTCTGTCGGCGGTTGCGGTCCGCGGCGGAGGGGGAACTTTGGACGAGCTCAAAATAAGCTTTGCGGGGGGTGGGGGAAACTTTGGACGAGCTAGAAATAAGCTTTGCGGGATCTTCCGCGGACACACCATGTTGGCCGGCCGGCGACCCGCCAGTCACGGCGGTAAGCCACAAAAAGACGCTAGAGTTTTAACACGGCTCAAGCCCTGTAGATTAACCGAACTGTGACAGCCCAAAAAGAAAGGAGGGCTGTAGATCTGAATACTTAAAGGGCAAGGGGATATGAGTAGTGGTTCAAATCTTTTTACGCTTTAGAGCAGCGAACGATTCGTATCTCGTATCAGGCGTAATAACTTGAAATACTCCACGCCAGAAACTTTACCAGAACGAGTAGCGATTAAAGAATTTCTCTCGATCTGAAAGATTTATTGCTTAGATTCCCCCTAGAGAAGAAGTTCTCGAACCCTTGACAAAAAGGGGCCAGTAGAAGATTGGTATATGAAGGAGCATGCACACCCTGCTCAGTACGCATGAACATGCGCATGCTTAATCCGCAGAGGCCGGGAGCGCCCCACTCCTCACCGTTTTACTTGCAAGAGCTGAGCGGCAGGGAGGTCATGTTAGATGCCAGGGACCCTAGGCTCGAGAAGGTCTTGGAATACCTTAAAGCTACTCAGCGTGTTCCCTCACCAGCCTCCCAGGCTCTCAGCGGAAAGTAGTAGCCGGCAGATCTCCACCCACTTCGGAATTCAACCCCCTATCATCGCTCTTTCATTTCAATTCAGCTCATGGTGATCAAAGGAAGAAGGATCGACGTATCATTATCACCATATAAGGCCAGGAGCCTTTTCTCAAATCCGTGATTCATCTATTCATCACACTCTTTCGCTTTCTCTGTTTGAATTTTGTTCAGTCTTCTGGCTCTCATTATGAAGCTGTTCTGTGTATCGTTTTTTGTTCTGTCGCAAGCATTTCATCATGTCTCTGGTCTCCCAACATTTGCGGAAAGCATAGACATGAATGCCCCGGTTCCCCTTAATGCGCTGAAGAAAAGCTCTAATGTTGTCGGCGGCACGGCAGATTTTGGAGGGCACCACATCCCCATTGAGCATTTGGCATCGCTTGTGAAGGATTCGCTGGCTGGAGGTATTCCTGATGCAAGGCGCATGAAAAAGAGGTCGACGTTCAACCCTGAGGCTCAACTTATTGATGGTTAGTTTCCCCATGGACACTTCCACGAGTCCGCTGACTACCACGCAGTGCACGGTGAACACGAGTTCATCATGCCGAACTATACTGCTGGGGATGTCCGTGGTCCATGCCCTGGATTGAACACATTGGCAAATCATGCCTACCTGCCGCGCAATGGGGTTGCCACCGTAAGATCGTCCTTTAAGCCTTCAGGACTTTTTGCTGATGAGCCGGGAGATTGCGCAATACATTGATGCTACCAACAAAGTTTGGGGAATGGGTAAAGACATCAGCACTATACTCGCGGTATACGGTACAGTTTTTGGTGGCAATATTGTGTCCTTGAACCCGAGTGTCAGCATGGTGAGACTTCATTCCACATCTCCCTTGCCTCTGCACAACTATACGGTTCCTGACACCAGCCCAGGGTGGTTACTCCAGCTCTGCAAATCCCGAAAACCTTCTTGATAACCTCGGCGGGCTTTTGGGAGAGCCTCGCGGCCTCTCTGGTACACACAACATCTTCGAAGTCGATGGATCGAACACCCGCGGTGACCTTTACGATCCTATTGGCAACAACAATGGTAAGTGTTTGGAACTTGTGCTTGGGTACTTGTCCTAAACTACAAGCCCCGGCTCTGCTTACCTTTTTGTTTCCACATCGCTGACTCCACCTTCTCACTGTTTAGACGTGAACATGACCTACTTCACCCGCTTGTTTAACAAGTAAAAGGACGCCGAGGTCCCCAACTATAGTCTGGACGTCATGATGGATTTTGCCGTCGAGAGATTCCTCCAGGACATTTCATACAACCCCAACTTTGTCTACCTACCATGGAGTGGATGGTTCGTCCGAAACGCAGCTATCCTATTCTCCGGTCGTCTGTTCGTCAATTGCTCCGAAGAGTATCCGGATGGAATTCTCGGTATGCTTCTCGCACTTATCATAATCGGAGCTAACATGACTCGAAACAGGCAAGGAAGGGTTCAAGAGTATATACGGCATCACTGGTCCAGACGACAACATGGTCTATAACAGAGGAGGTGACAGGATCCCAGAGAACTATTACCGCCGTCCCGATGATTTCACCTTCACCGATGGGCTCGAAGACCTGCTGTACCACACTGTCATCAAGCGCCCCATTCTCTTCAGGTAAGCTCTCCCAGATTCTTCTGGCTTTCGAGATTTCTTTTTCTGACTTTCGCCAGCATCGGAGGCAATGTGAATGGTGTAAACACCTTCACCGGTATCGACTATGCCAACATTACCGGAGGTGCCTTCAACGCCGCCCAGTTGCTAGAGGGCAACAACGCCCTTTGCTTTACCTTTCAATTCGTCAAGGAGGCCGCTCCCAACGTCTTATCCTCGCTGTATGCCACCATCGACCCGGTCCTCTCACAACTCACCAGCGCCCTTGACACCGTCTTCCTCTCCTTGGATTGTCCTGCATATAAGGATTTGAGCGTAAATGGGACCGATTTGTTTAGCTACTTCAAGGCCACCTACCCTGGAGCTGCTTTATCTAATGGCGCCATGTAGACTGCTGTCCTCGTTGTTTGGGAAGCATGGCCGTTTGGGGTTGCGAAGCTCTTACAATATATATAATCTTTTAATGCCAGTGATTTTCAATTCGGATATTTGAAGACTGCTGTTGATTACTTCGGTCGACATGGCATAGAAACTGAGCGGGGTACCTCGATCTTTTGATATCTAGCGTCTTATTCAGCTGCGGTGCAGTTCTCTGTTTTAAGGATTGTTTTCTGCGTTGGCTGGCGGCTATTCAAGTACTCGTGGCTGGTAACTTTCGTGAACTTCCTATTGCGGCTCTTGACGGTCTCCGCCAGTCTCTGCAAGCGGACATATTGAACATGACATATAAGGAAGGCTACGAGTCTCCATACTCTACAACACGGCGGGATCGATCTCGGGCCCACCGTGCCAGCAGCACTCCACAAACTCTCGTCCTCTCAGTCTCCTCTTCCGGATTTTGCAAAGGCCATCAGATTTGTTCCCTTCCAGTCAATAAAGGAAGCATATTGTGCACTAGCCCACCGAAGAATAACATACCACCATCTAGTGTCGAATTGGTCAGAATGCAAGCGATAAAGCTGCCGATGATCTTCCAACTCAAGTCTCACAAGCAACTGAGGATATTGTGATCCAAATGCGAGGCACACCTTATGCCCTTTAAGACGCCTTCCCAGGAATCGACAAGCTTCAGGACAAGCACTACGATGAGATCGCCACGGTTATCGAGCGCAGCATGCTTGTATCATTCCACAGGGTCCCCTTTGAAGAATTCCTTAGGTTTAGGATGGGGAGGGACGCCAGCGTGACAAATTTCTTTTTCGAGCTATACTTGGACGCCTTGAAGTCGTTTCACGACATTCTTGAGGAACATATCAGAAAATATGCCGTGGGGTCTCGTGAGCTCTAGCATAAGTGGAGTTTGATCAAAAAGGTACGCATTTGCTGGCACAAGAGCTCCAGTCTGCTAACTTTGGCCAAGGAATTGGAAACACGATTCTTTCTTACCGCTCAGATTTTATCCGCCAAAGCCTTCAAATCCCAAGCATCGATCAGCAACATTACGACCTTTTGCGCTAGGGAAGCTGTTTGCAGTCTCTTGGATACCCTCGTACCGATAAATTCCCTCTTTTGTACCAGTCTCGAAGAGATGCCGGACCAAGTTGCGACTCTCGCCGACTTATACGAACCCAGGGTCTGGGATTCCCGGGAGGATAATGATAACATATCACAGCCTTTGTGCCAGAGGAGCTCGAAGAAACGATGTTCGGTGTAGGTTGTGGTTGCGCTAATGCCAAATTGTCGCTCGCTGAAACGGTCGGAGGCTGATTCACAATACTAGTCAAGACTTCAAGCTCTATTTCACAGGGTTTGCTCCAGTCTATGGCCAGTTCAGGGTGATATATTAGAGAGTGCGTCGATCAGCATCCTCATCCAGCTCTATCTTGAATGTGAACGTGTTACGTCTCAAGTCCCACGATTCTCGACGTCCGCAAGTGATGGTATAACCTGCAGACTTGCCGGTCCTCTCAGCCATCGAGACATCCCTCCCAAACGTCTCGTTCAATTCGGAAGATCCCACTATGAAGCCATCATCAAAGTTGTTATTTACAAAGGAACCTTCGAAGACTATCCAGATAATGTAGAAGTTTACTGTGGTCTGCCGATATTTGGGACCTGTTCGAAGACCTGAGTTTACCTCGCATGCGTTGCCCTCAGAGACACGATGAATTTGTGACTCCAAGGCACAAAAACTGTTAACTCTTCCTAATCCAGAAGAACTTTTTCATTCAGGACCTGCACATCACCAACCTTGGAATATACCGGCTGAGAGTACTTACCCTAGACATGAATTACGGTGTAGGCGGCGGTAGGACAGAAGGAGTTGCATTCTCGCGATCCACGACATTCGAAGTCAAGTATATAGCTCCCCAATGCCTAGCTGCTGGCCTCAAAGACTGACGACCAAGCAGGATACACAAAGGAGGTGTCTCAATTCTGTACAAGCATATCGCATGGGGTCTTAAAGGCCAGAATCCTGATTTCGTGCCCTCCCGCCATGGCTGCCTAGCTGGAATTATTCTAAACGGACCGGGAGACTTGGTGGCTCCTTCCCATATTATAATCGACGTTCTTGGATATTCAAAGTTATCAGAGGAATACGGTCATATGGGAGGAAACAAAAGAAAAAGCTACGCTGCACAGTTCCCTTATTTCGGTCAGAATGGCGGCAAGAGACGAGCTGAACCAAGTGGGGTACGATGGGGCTGATGGGCTTGCGATGAACAAGCGCATTCGCCTGCTGATGGTGGTGGGAAAAGAGGTAAGATTGCTTGGAGGAAGTCGATTCGTTCCGAGCTCCTTCATTTGATATGCAGCTCGTTATTGACAGCGGCAAAGTATCGTTACAGCGGTGCAATTAACTAGTACAAAACCCAAAAATTGCCGAGAATATAAAATGAATAAAAATCGCAAAATTTAAAAAATTTTGCTTTTTTTATATAATTTTAATTTAAAATAAAAATTAATAACTTTATAAAGTAATAATTTTTTTAAAAAAAATTTATATATAAAATAAGTATATAATACGTAATATATTAATTAATATATAAATTAAATATAAAATATATAAAAAAAAAATTTTTATATAATTTATTTATCGAATTTTTATTAAAAAAATTTAAAATTTTTAATTATTATTATTTTAATCGCAATTTCCTTGGTTATAATCTCTTTATTTATAAACGTCTCGACTTTATTTAATATTTCGAAAATTATCCAATTACAAAAAACGTTAAACGAATTATTAAATCGCATTATAAATATAGCGTTTGAATATTTACAGAATTGCAAACTATACGAAAACCAAGCCGGTCGAACCAATTCCAAACGCAACGTAGATACTAATGTTCTTTCCCATTTATGGATTGCCATCGAACTTGTTATTTATTTCAAACCATTACTTCAGCCAAACACTGCCTCCTGTTGCAAAAGAGTAAGATTTAGAGTCATTTTACGCATTTGTAAACTACGTAAAATGCTGTTTAAAGAACTAGGATATAAGCTATCGAACACCTTATATCCTCCAGTCAGACCATATGACTGGACTAGTCCTAATCCGGAACGACAACACCAGTCTCACACTATTACACTGTTTGTTATACTTTGGTAAGCTGAGTTTTTATTCGTAACTCTTCTCGTAGCGAGGTTGTTGTGCTGCGATACTTAATATAATTTTTTAAGGTCGATCGTCCTTTTTGATTGAAGTCACTCAGCATGGAGATATTATTATAAGTGTGGGGCAGGTGGCACATGAACGGTGGCCGCTACTTGAAACGTTTGACAGAAGCTATAATTATAAGTGCTAGTGGAATGTCCGTAAAACCTCCGGAATTATCCGTGAATTACATTACTCGTTGGGAATTTTGCGAAGATTGCCGGGAACTTGTCGGTGGTGGGCTGAGATCCAAACAAACTTCTAATTAAGATAAACTCCTCTAGGAACAAGGTAATGGGTGGTCGTCCCAACCATGTACATTTCCCCCCTTCGAGATCGTTCGTGCTCTTGTACCGTCACAGCTTGGTTAGATGCCCAGCGACCTTCTAACAGAAACTTGTGGTGTTCCCTTGTCAGTGGCGCACGCCATCGGAGATCTGTAAAATAAGGAAAAGCGCGATGCACAACATTGTCGGTCCTTCTGATAGTGCCCTATCTTGCAATAAGCCTCGCCATCGCTCTGCCTGTCCTCGTTGGAATGCTGCTCGTTGAGTCATGTTTTGAGGCCTTGTTGAAATCTGGTGTGGGAGTGAATAATCAGCTTCTAATCTGGTAAAAGGCAATCACACTTGCTCAAGGTACAAAGGTCGACCGTCCATCACTTGTCGCTCGGTGGAAGGAACTCTCGCACGGCTTGAATTCTGTGTTGTCCATGAAGACATTCAAGCTGAAAGTCCTTCGGAAAGACTAGTTGTGGACATCCGCTCGGCTGGTTGGTCAGCAGCTCGCGAGCAGCGACGCCGGAGCCGTGAAGAGTAGCATCAAGGAGTTGCTGATCGATTTACACTTCAATATGATTTCGTACTTCCAACCGGCGACATCTATCTTTCCGGAAGCATCGCTTAAGATACTCGACATGCTTCAGGTCGAGATCTCTGCTTGTGCTGCTGAAAATGAAGCACGTCCAGACAACAGCGACGACGAAACAGACGACGACTTCCCATCAATCGAAGAGCTCCTTAGTCAGATTTCGCGCGAGGGGATCTCGACAGGAGGATACCAGAATCCTAAAGATACCCTCCAGCATCTTGAAGAGGCTGCTCTTAACATAAGTGGAAGCCGTCTCAGTTCAACAGTCAAGATTGGATGATGGCATAGGCGGTATCCAAGGTACTCGAGGCATGCGCGACCGCTCTCCAATCACTATAGCGAGCGGTTTCCTGACAATACGCAGGCAAACCAGTGATTCTCGAAGATGACGAGTCAGACACTCCCAACCCCAAAGCCACTACCGATCAAAGCAAGCCAACTGATCCGTTTAGCCACGAACCATAGTGTGATATCGAAAACGAGGGCTATGTTGACGACAACCTCCGTTCAATTCCTTTGCTCGAGCAAGAAGGTTTGGCTTTTACACCCACGCCTGCCTAAGGCCAGTCTCACTCTTTCCACCACTCCCCTAGACCATCACAAGACCAGATCAACGAACTTTGAACAGCTTCAGTATGCGATCCGTGCCAGTGTTCGCACCGAAGACTCCATGTGATACGTCGCTGGCATTCACAGTGTTGCCATCTTTGGTGTTGATCCTACGAGCGTTAGCTATGTTCAAAAGCCTCGTTGGCATTCTTACCATCCAGCACAGGCATCGACGTTAACTCAGTATGCTATAAGCACTCGTTTGACCATCCTGGACGTCGGTGACTATACGTGACCTGAAGACGATCCTCAAGACGGCCAACACCGAGATAATAATTCGATAATCAAAGCCAGAAATTCTCTCTCTCTTACTTGTGATCGAGGCTGGACGTTTTGTTGGAAGAGCTGGTTGTCGGAAGAGACGTTCCGGCAGGATCTTGATAACGCGGCTCCCACCTTTGATGTGCATCGAGGCGGACGCACTAAGATGAGCGTCCTGCATCATCATTTCTGGGGAACGCGCTCTACTCCGACGAGATGATTAAAAAGGACGGATTGATTACTGAGAAATTTAATATCAAAGAGAGACATCAGGACTACTTACGATGGAGGCAGGGAAGCACAACGTAGGGAATAAATTAAACGGTAATGCCGCTGATCAAGATTCAAAGCGAGCCTCACCACCCGATTTTGTCCTTCCTCATTCGGACGCTCCCCGCCATATTTCATTTCTCGGAAGCGGCCGCCCCATTCGAAAACGTTGTGCAAACCGACGGTTTGGTGTGGGTAAGAACAGGGGGGAGGTTTTTGGAAATGAGCTGACTTGATGCGATGTGACAAATGATAATATTTAAAAGAAACGTGTGGTGGTTTCGAGGAAACTTAAAAATACGAGAGAATCTGAACTAAGCATTTAAGGTTTACTCTTTCGGGAGAACAGCCAATAGCGTGGGTCGTTAGAAATTTCAGCCTCAAATTTCTAGCCTAGTTTGGTAGAGGAATCAATAATCCCACCCCTGAGCGTTTGTTCTTTTGCTCAAGTCACGACTGATCAGTAGCGCTCAGGCGTCAAGGATCAAAAGAGAGAAGAGATGGAGCGGCCGCAGTTTCATACGAAGCACATTGCCTGATTCCCTTCGGACCACTTCCTCAAAACTGCAATAACCTTATCGATCCATCTATATTTGATGGAGCCATCCCCGCATTCGCAGGGATTTCTTTTTGAAGCTTTGCCTTGGCCACATTGTACTGATCGATCCTAGGGCCAACCTTAAGACTCGTATCTGCCAGATCTAATCTCGCCCTGGATCAGCGTCGTCCGATTCCGGTTTGTCTGTGCCCCTCTGAACCAAAGTATAATAAAGGTCATCACGTTTATGCATCGTTTGTTCGAAACCTTAGTGCTTGTGCAATGCGAAGATTCCAACTTCTAACTTAGCTAAGAAGTACAATCACATCAAATCTAAGATTCCATACCGGTATTTCTATATTACTCGAGCAGTTAGTCAGAAAAAGGAAGGTATACTAGTACAATCACATCAAATCTAAGATTCCATACCGGTATCTCTATATTACTCGGGCAGTTAGTTAGAAAAAGGAAGGTATACTAGTACAATCACATCAAATCTAAGATTCCATACCGGTATCTCTATATTACTCGGGCAGTTAGTCAGAAAAAGGAAGGTATGCTAGTACATCAAACTAACCCCACACTCTTCTGAGGTAATAGTTTAAACGGATCAGGATGTATAAGAGTCCTGTATCTCTTTCCAACGATTCCAACGCTCTTTGGACATCCCAACCACCCCTACATTCTTTTGGCATTCCAACTATTCCTACATTCTTTCAACATCATGGTTAAACTACTTCCCTTTTTCGCGGCTATTGTTTTCTTTCAGCCAGCATTTGTTCTAGCTATCGGAGGAGCAACGGGTTCACCCCAAGGCTTTGCAAGTGGAACCACAGGCGGCGGGGATGCAGCGGCCGTGACGCCAACAACTACCGCAGAATTGATCAACTATTTGGGTGACAGCTCTCCCCAGGTCATTGTATGTTTATCTTTACTCAGTTTCGTGCTCGAATGACTGATGCATGTTAAAACAGATCATCGATAGGGAGTCAGTACTTATTCTTGGAAAGCCGCTAGGATTTTCAAACTAACGCTAAGGCAGGTTCGACTTCACGAATACTGAAGGGCTTTGTAACAACTGTGCTGGATGCATTCCCTCCTCTGATACTTGTGGATCAGCAGGTCAACTGTCAATTGACGTAAACGGCTGGTGTGGGTCTGACCCAAAAACCACCATCAGTTATGACAAGGCCGCTATTGAGGGGATTTATGTTCACTCAAATAAATCTATCATCGGCAAAGGAGACAATGCTATTTTTCGAGGCAAAGGCCTTCGATTGGTGAATAACGTTCAAAATGTCATCATCCAAAATATTCACTTCACCGATCTGAATCCGGAATTCATCTGGGGCGGCGATGCCATCACATTGGATGGTACCGACAACATCTGGATTGATCACTGCAAGGTGAAAACTGAGTTCCACACATCAAGGTGCTGAGCTGACTGATTACCAGTTCTCCCTTATTGGCAGGCAGATGATCGTGCTGGGCTTTGGACCGTCCGGTCGTGTTACAATTTCAAATTGCGAGTTTGACGGACAGACAAGCTGGTCCACAAACTGCGATGGCAGACACTATTGGACGATCCTCGGATATGGCAATGACGATTTCGTCACATTTGTAGGCAACTATATCCACCATACAGCTGGCCGTTCCCCAAGGCTCGGCTACAACGGCTTGTGGCACGCCGTCAACAACTACTGGTATTCAAATTCTGGCCATGCATTTGATGTCGCTAGCGGTTCAAATGCCTTGATCGAGGGTATGTTTATCTCCTGTTTTGTAATAACCATTAGACTTTCAAGCTTATATTACTAAGGCAATGTCTTCGAAAATGTTTCAACAACGCTTCTTCCCAACTCCACTCCAGGACAGGTCTTTGTCCCTAGGAAGCCTAGCACCAGTGAGTGCGCACAATATCTCAACCGCAATTGCTATTCGAACTCGGTAATAAGCTCTGGTTCTCTTAGCGGATCTGCCACTGGTTTTATGGTGAACTTCACTGGACATGACATTGCTCCTGCGATTTCCCCATCAACAGTCAAGGCATCTGTTTTGGCAAACGCTGGTGTTTGCAAGATCTAAATTATGTGGATATAGGGCTGCAAAAATTGCACATCGTTGGATATCACCGTTAGATTTTGTGCTCGCATTAGAAGCGGTGTCTTCTGGCATTTATCTTCATCTGCGCGGCGTGCCGAGCATAACTTGTTTTCTCCTTCTATTTCTATTGCTCCTGTTTTATATAGTTCGCTAGTCGAGTCGACTATAGAATGTACAGCTAGCCCAGGCGAAGAATTTCTTGGATACTTCCAATCATTTCCACGCGCTCGAAATGGCCACTTTTGTCCTCATCTCTCATACCTATGTGCCAACTGCTCCGCGCACTACGAGCACAATAGCTCGCCGTAAACCTACCTCGAAGTAATCCAGCATCCTTAACAAGCTCCAGCGCAGCAAGC
The DNA here is from genome assembly GCA_014904845.1 of Acephala macrosclerotiorum. Classification (NCBI taxonomy): domain Eukaryota; kingdom Fungi; phylum Ascomycota; class Leotiomycetes; order Helotiales; family Mollisiaceae; genus Acephala; species Acephala macrosclerotiorum. The sequence continues at coordinate 39,508 of MU119234.1, forward strand.
TGAGCGAGGCAGAACTCAGCACGCCCCAATCAGCAGCAGCTAATAGTATTGGAGGTGACAAGCTTGAAATCCGAGAACAAGATACGGGAATCGATTCGACGGACCGACATTGAACGCCAATTTGAGGTGCTAAAGCTATACTTAACAGATTTGTTGGCAAGGCCAGGACAATTGAGATAATGAGAGGGAGGGCAAGGAGAGATGATGAGAGGGAGGGCGAAAGGATGCATATTGATATATTAGCATTTATTAGAGTGCCGGTGGGGCATCTCAGGTAGGCATTCCTCGTAATCTGCACATTGGAAAAGATGCTTCTCGAGTGTGCCATGTATGCACTAAAGCAGAGTATAGCTGGCGTTCTGTCTTCTCGGCCAATGCAGTGGAGCTCTGCCAATCAGACTGTCCCCTAAACCTCTTCATTCCACCATCCCCGTCAAGAGATCCATCGTCTCTTTTTCTTTCCGACCACTTACAAACCCTCGAATCATTCCTGACTGCCTTACAATGAAGCCTTCTCCAGGATACTCGAGATTCTCTGAAACTCTTCCACAACACCGAGACAGCCCTTGTTGACTGCTATCACACCTGCTCGAAAGGAAGGATTCTCCCTTTCTGGCCATTGCGCACCAGATCATTCACGGCAGGGTTTTGCGCTAGTGAGGTTACAAAGCACACCGCCTCAGCCTCACCGACTAGGGCTACACTTTGCGAGGCTGAATTGAGGCATGCCATCCTTTAGACGGCTTCGATTTGACGGTGCATCCAATATGTGCACAACTTGAACGCCCTCTTGAAAGTTTGGACATGATATAAACTCGCGTCGGCTGAAGAGAAGAAAGAGATGAAGTTGGGAAGAAAGGTGGAGACTCTTGGCAAGTACATTTTACGTGATCGTGATTTACCCCTCCATCAATTTGTAGCCAAATATTGTGACAGGGTCTTGCCCTGTGCACCACCTTCTAATCGTGGAAGAAGAGTTGCTCTGACCACAAGCAGCCGGGCGTGCAATCTCGACAGCTGCGCCGTCTCGATGGCACGCATGCCCACACCGCTAGGCCAATCACAGTACAGGCCAGATTCAAAAAAGGTCAAGAGGTATGCCGAGACTTTTGAAAAAGCTGATTTTTCCAACACGGGTTATTACGTAAGCAGACTACGTCAAAAATATCCTGTTCGCAAAAATAGTTTACTCTTCGATTAACGGCAACTCTTCGGTTAAAAGCATTTCCAACATGAGTCAACCACTTCCTGCCTCTGCATAACACAACATCACAACACAACATTACAACATGACTTCGAAATTGAGTCCTGAGGATTCGATCGCCCTGATCAAAGCCAACCTCGCCGAAGTCCTCAATCCCGAAATCATCGACGATGTCATCCTCAAGGAGAAACGCCCGCTCAAGGTATACTGGGGAACCGCAACGACTGGAAGGCCCCATGCTGGATACTTTGTTCCATGTATGAAGATCGCAGAGCTACTCGCAGCAGGATGCCATGTCAAGATTCTCCTCGCAGATATTCACGGCTATCTGGACAACATGAAAGCTCCACTTGCCCTCGTCAAATTCCGCGCGACGTACTATGAATTTACGATTAAGTCGCTGCTGAAGGCCGTGGGTGTGGATATCGCTCGTTTGGAGTTCATCCTTGGAAGCTCCTACCAATTGGGCGAGAAATACACAATGGACAGGTTCAAGCTGGAGGGAATTACAAGAATCTCTGTGGCGCAAAAGGCGGGAGCGGAAGTAGTCAAGCAGACAGAAGACCCCACACTCGGAGGCTTGGTCTACCCACTGATGCAAGCGCTGGATGAGCAATACCTTGGCGTGGATGCTCAATTTGGAGGAGTTGATCAACGGAAGATCTTCACATTTGCGCTGGAGAATCTGCCAAAGATTGGCTACAACGTTCGGGCACATCTCATGAACTCGATGGTACCAGGCTTGGGAGAGGCTGCGAAGATGAGTGCCAGTGATGCAGACTCGAAGATAGATCTTCTAGACGACCCAGCTACCGTTGAGAAGAAGTTGAAGAAGGCGAAATGTGTGCCAAAAGAGGTCGAAGGCAATGGAGTCATTGCATTCGTCGAACATGTCATTTTCCGAGCAATTTCCTTGAAGGTTGACCACGAACCTGTTTTCAAGGTCGAACGAAGAGACGCAGAACCACTGCTCTACACATCTGTTGAGAAACTGAAGGAAGACTACGCAGCAGATATTGTGAGTTCCAAGTATACTCTCATGACTCACTGCTAACACAATTCCAGCTCACACCCCAACTCCTAAAAGCCGCCCTCACCCACCACCTGAACGAACTCCTAAAGCCCATTGTCGCCGAATACAAAGCATCCTCCGATTGGCAAAAGGTCGCGGAAGAAGCGTACCCACCCGAGAAAGCCGCTGTCAAAGTCAAGAAGGTGAAGGACAAGGGAGACCCTGCAAAGAGAGCCGCTGCTGCTGCCGCACGGCAGGCTGGACAGGCTGTTGTTGCACAAACCGATGGACGTGTTGAGGGACCAAATGCCGAAAAGGTTACTATTGGATCAAATACGGAAGAGACATTGTAAAAGTTAAAGATATCAGAACCAGAGCCATAGATTAGAGGCAAAATACCCATGCATTTGCTCTTCCTTGGCATTTTCGCGCCCCGTAAGTTTTCTTGACTCTTTGTTTCTCTCCGATTCTCAACTCCGCACTGTACATTGGAGTTCTAAAGTCACTTGATAGACCTCGCTCTTTAAGTTCAAGTATGACGCTCTGTGTGGCAGATGTCTAGCCTTCCCACATCCATATAAAAGGGGAATGCCCTCACACCAGGAGCACAACGTCACAACGACACAAGGAGCAAGAAGCGCCTGCGCTCAGGTCACGTTGGTGACCAATAGTAATCTTACCTCGGTCACACACACCTCTTATCCTGAACAATCATATCTTATCTTGACAGCAATACCTTGCCATCCAGTGGAAGCGTTTTCTTGTGTCAAGGTCCTAACGTTTGAGCAAGAAGGAGAGCGCCTTGGAGCAAGGGCAACAAAGAAGGCTTGAGTGTCCTCCGTGGCTGAGCCTGCAAACATCACGGTTCCACATCGGAAGGAACTCTTCTTCGCCAGTTCGTCTGATGTCCTTGGAGTATCTTCTTGAGTGCTTTTATACTGAAGGGCTAGCTAGTGTGAATCATAGACTACGTTTGAGGGCTGACCTTGTTCGTGATTCACGGGAATTGTCACTGAGATCGTTCCTTGTGCCTGGCAATTCACTTCAACCATCTTCCGTGTTGGGGCCTTAATAAATTTACTAGCAGCCTTTGATTTCTTCATGCTCGTTCACTCTACCATGTTTCGAGAGTCTAAGTCACGGGAGCAGAGGCGTTCGCTGGCGTCATGGCACGCCTTTCAACGTGTTCACTGCTTCATATGCGATCGCAGAACTCTCTTTTATGCTACGTAATGCCTCCTTCTGTTGACTCTAATTGCTTAATAAAGCTAGTTTAGAGCTCTCCCATACTATTATCTTCCTATGCGTGCTCTTCAAGAAGGCACAGAGCAGGGGACCAGCAGCGAGTGCCTCTAGTTACAACGATAGGGTCAGCCAGGCGCGGCTAACGTGTATCTACACTCCCTTGATCAATACCAACCTTTCAATTGAAACTAATCTCGCTGTTTCCGCGGAATGATTCAAAGCCCAACATGAATGTAAGCAGCCCATACCAGCGGGTCACTCTTCCTCGATACCGCCGTAACCTCAGCCGTTCGAACTCCTCTGCTATCATTCTCATCTTCATCCTCCTCCTCTTCATTTTCAGAATCTTCCTCTATCTCACCATTCCCCGTCGCTCTAATCTTGTTCCGCCGTTCGCTCAGCGCAAACGTCACAGCACGAAGGTATCTCACAGCCGTGTGCACCGCGAGAGCAACATCCCCCGTAGTACCAATCCCGTCTTTCAAAATGCTGTATACCTCCTTCGCAACATCAACGGAATACCGATCGGATATCTCCCACAGCGAACCGACAACGTGTTGGAAGCCTGCCGAGTGGCAGCCGCTCATGAGGTGAATAGATTCGTCATACAATCCATCATCCTGAGTTTCACCAGTCGAACATGCAGATAGATATGCAAGCCATGGACTCTGCTTGTACAGATTCAAAGCGATGAGATCCTTGACAGTTAGGGGATTTGTCTTCCAGTCTCGCAGAAGGAGGCAGCTGCTGGATGGATCAAGAGGGTGTGAAGTCCCGTGCCCGGCGAAATGAAACACGGCACATGTCTTCAGATGGGCTAGTAGCTCCTCTTTGGTAGGTTCGGGGAGAGTGATTGGGATATTTGTAGGGCTCAGCAGCTTGTCCAGCTCGTCTACCTCTTCTTTAGCATATTTCAGCTTGCTCGCCCCCTCCGCGTCTCGCACGTAGGTAAGCAGGATCGAGTTGCTAGGCTCTCGGGGATCTCGTTTCTTCTGATTCTGCCGGGTGTACATTAGTGCTTTGATCGACGAGCTGTAGGATGACAAGACTCGATCCAAAGCAGATGTGTCTCGACCCGGTGAATGGTATCCTGCAGCATGCAGTGGCAATTGACTGAGAGCCCCTGTAGGAACCCACCAGACACGTGGCCAGGCCCCGTCAGTAGGCTTGGAGGTGAAGCCAAGTTGGTCAAGAACGGGGCACACCAGTGATGTCCACAGCCATGCCAGGATACGAGACAGCTTTCGGCGATGTTGAGATGTTGTACCAACGCCCCGACGGATTGACCTCAGGTCGGACACACTTTTTTTTGTCTTCCTCTCGAAGGAGAGGAAGATGTAAGTGATCAATCTTGCCATTCTGGACCAGAATTGCGTCACACTGAGACCCGGCATTGATCACAACGACTGCTTCTCGTGGAGAAGTCGAGACCCTCGCGAGGTCTTTCGCGCGGGGAGGCTCCAAAAACATCTCGAAGCCCTCTACATCGCGAATCTGCCGCAACACACCTTCGAACTCCCTCGTAAGCTCATGCTTTCGATTCAACTCTGTCCTGACCCCAGGTCCTATCATGGCTTCCCCTTGACTTTGAGTTGGCAGCTGGTCTAACTGATTCTGGATCGAGACGAATCTTGCAGCCAGGTCGGGTCTTTTGGCCTCGAGCAGTGTGACATCGATCCGAGAATCAAATCGTAGGCCGTTGATAATCCCGCGGCCAAACTCCAGGATTTCTAGGCAGTGGCTCGCACTTTTGCCAATGGCAAACGCAGCAGCCACAGCCATCGTAGTAAAGCCTGCAAAGCGTCTCAACATGTACTGTTGGTCAGTCTGCTGCAAAGCCCTGGAGCTGACTGAGCGGAGCATGAAGACAGCCTTCTCGGAAACCTCGGCGACCGCCTCAGCCCTACCAAGTTGATGCCACGAGTTGATGGCCACAATGGCGCATCGGATTCGGATATGAGCAGGAGACAATTCTTGATCCATTCCGGCCTGGCCAACCATGGCGGCTTCAATAAGGTCCATGGGGTCTTTCTTTTGACGGAACCTGTGGTCTAGACACCTTGCTAGCGCGTCCATAATTTCTGCCGTGAGTGGTCTCTCTGACGGCGACAATCTGACTGCTTCTCTTGCTATATCGATTGCTTCGTCAATCTCGGTCAGGTCCTGGATTTGCTCACATCTCTCGCACAGGAGTTGGGCAAGCATTATAGTTCTTCCGGCTCTGTCCAAATGGTCTTCGGGCGTAACAGCTACTGCTCTCCGCATATGGTCGATGGCTGTGTCGAGATCCTGTCTGTACTTGACATTGTCATGAGAGTATCTCATTAATAGGCATTGGGAAAAACGGGTAGATAGAAGTGGTAAGGACTCGTGATCAGGTGGCGTGATCCGAATGGCTTCCTTCTGTGTGTTGATTGCCTTCTCGATATCCTCGATATCATTAGATCGCTCATACAGACGCAGATATGACCCGGAAAGGTTGTTGATCCAAAGTCTTTTTTCGTGGTCTAGAACTGAGGACACCGCCACTGCTTCCTCACCGCGCTTAATAGCTTCTCGAAGAAGGCTTTCATCTCCCGTCGCGTCGGATTTGTTGGCAAGTGCATTCCTGATGGCGTCAAGAACTCGCGATTTTTCAGCAAAGTTGCCGGAAGTATCGACCAGAGCCTCTTCTCCCCTCCGTATGGCCTTATCTAGGTCATCGACATTACCTAAACGTTGGAAATTCCTGATGAGATGGGCGACAAGAGCACTAAGGTACCGTGGTCTATCTCGATCTCGTTCGTATGGATGACTTATGGCTTTCGTGTACAAGTCGCCTGCTAGGTGAAGGTCTGAGAGAGTATCCTTCTGTTCAAACCTCAGAGTGAGGTGACTTGCATAATTATTCAGCAGTCTGGGACCTTCGGGGTGTTTGGGATGCTTCTCAAGGTATTCGTACACTTCTCTATTGAGGACAATGGCCCGGTCCAATTGCTCGAAGTCTTGCAGGGCCTTTGTTCTCTTGTATTTGAACAGGTTAGTCAAGTCCATAGCTAGGAAGTCTTGCCGCAATGGTCGTTCGGGATCTCCCAAAGGCATTCTGGCCAAGATCCGCTCTATGATCCGGCACGCCCGCTCGAGGTCGACAACTCTGTTCGTATGTCGGAATCTCAGTTGCAGAACGTTGTGAAGCTGAAGTAGAGATGCATCCCGATCGAAAGAAGAAGTGAACATAGATTGCTCGATTCTTCTGATGCCCGCATTAAGATCCTCCATGTGATGTCCGTATTCTTCGAACCTGAGAACCAGACAGTTGCCAAGACAGAAAAGTCGCAAGGACTTCCGCGTTTCATCCGGGGCGGCTGAGATGCCTTTCTCGCCGAGGAGGATCGCCTGGTCCAGGGCTACCGGATCCTGATCATGATGTTTCCAGTGCAGCCAGGCGAGGGTGGAAAGTGTGTCTAGCCAGACGTCTCTACCATAGTGGTCAGGTGGTGTAACGGCCAGCGCTTCTTTTAACTTCTGCATGTGCAATGTCTTGTCACCTGGACTGTAGGTTTCCTCCTTGTTCGCATCTAGGAATTTTGCAGCTTCTCCAACCGCTGCCCGGGCTCCATCCATGATCTCGTCAAGCGCCACTTGACTACCCGTGACGGCAGCAACTCTTCCCAGTAACGTGACAATTCCCAACCACCTCGAATATCGCTCTGGGTGTAAAGGGTCTGTAATGCTGAGCAGGTCCTGAGCCCGATAGGTAGCCGCCTCAAGGTCGCAAAATTGCCGAGAAGAAAGAGACTTCATCGAGTGCATGACGGTCGTGAGATGGAGGAGTCGATCGTAACTTGGATTACTGGAGTCAATGTCGGCCAATGCTTGCTCCAATGTACTGATCGCTATGTTTAAATACTCTTCCCGTCGCGTCTTCAAAAACATTTGATATTGGGCGTAGACAAATACTTCAGTCTGCTGAGCATCTCGCAATGGATTCTCCTCAAGCGCTTGTGATAGTTGGACAAGATCTTCAGCTTCCATGTTCTGGAATTCGGTTGCGATGGTCCCAGACGCTGGTGGAGGTAGTTTATCATAGTATTTGAAGTCACCACTAATGTGGACATCTGTTGTGTCGTCCATGTCGAAGGGTAGGCAATTGTTGACCGTAACGCAAAAGAAGTGAGCAAAAGGGAGAGGCGAGAGAGACGAGGTCATCGGCTTGGAAGTCGAGAGTATTCATGATACAGCCTTGCGGCCGTTAGGCATGTGAGACCGCCTCTACATATCCAGATAGTACTCTCGACGTGACTCGGCATGTTTTGAAGAATGAGTTTAGTTCCTGGCTTTAATTTTCCCAAAGCCTTGCCGTGGAGAAGAAGCACAAGGCTGGACAGCAACAAGCAAGGTGAGTCGGGCGAGAGTCAACGCGTCCCGAGCCAATTTTGTGTCACCATGCAGCAAGGCAGCCGCAGCACGAATGGCCAATAGAGTGAGGGTAAGGATCCTGTTTGGCTAGCTCCGAGAGCTGGAAGTTGGGCAGAGCTGAAGTAGCCTTTCGTGACGTGGCACCTGGATGCCCCATGCAGCATAATCGAGATGCGAACTCCAATCAGAATGGAGAAACACTTAACCTCTGCTGTCTGCGCTTGGCTTTATGAGCCTTGAGGGGACTACGAGTGGTATCGCATGCAGAAGGTACAGAATGCGGTGTTTGTGAAGCATTCCGAGGGATTTCAGGTCTCGCATTGTTGACACAATTGCATAGCCCAGATGCTAGTAGATAGATATCTAGTCCAAAGTCAAAGTTCACATCACTGGTTTATCGGTCTTCCGTTCTAAAACGCATGTCTCTTGATAATTTTCCCACTCATATTCGCCATGCACGGCACACAGAAGCGGACTTACCTGGTGTACAGCCGGGGTATGCAGCCCGATGAAATGCTGTTGGGAAGTCTGTACTTAGACCCCGCCAATCCACTTGACGGCGAGAGGAAGCGATTCGACTATCGCCTGAGGTAAGCCCCCAATCACACCACAAGCCATGATGTTTATTGCTCATCGTGTGGTAGTGACAAGGAACTCCAGGACTGGGCTGGAGAGCCAGAAATCGACGAGCCCTGTAGCTTGAGGTTCATTTCGTCCCGGGAATGGCTTGTCAATGCCGGGGTTATGGAAGTTCTGGGAGGGAAGGCTGGGACGGAGCAGTCGGAAGAGATCATTGTGTGTGGCATGTCCGGTCGGCGCCTTCAGGTCAAAAGGTAATACCCATGATTTTCGTCTGCGACCTGTACATGCTGATGAGATGTCCAGGCCGGAATCCTTTCTGAATGAAGTTGTGCTGTCATCGCCAAAGGCTATTGACTGGCTGAGACGGCAATTGTCAGTATCCAGGGCGATGTTCTACAGTCGAAAGATGAGAATCGGAGAAGCAAGGTATCCCAGAATCTGGCTGCTTACGGGAATACAATACATCCGTGAAGCTGGAATTGTGAATACCAAGCGTCAATCGATTGAGGCTGCCGTTTCGTTGTCAATGCCACCGCCTGATCCGGTGGCGGCCGCTGTATCAATTCTCACAGGCCAAAACGGGTTGACACTAGAAGGAGAGGGCAATATGGCTTCGGCCACAAACGCAGCTTACTACCACAAGGACGAAAGAGTGTGGGCGGCGCAGTTCACGCCCTTGGATGTGCGTTTCTCTCGAGCAGGACGGGGCGATGAAGCAGGACTGCTCAGTCAGATCCAGCTTCGATCACTCCCCGACCTCGGAAGCAAAGGAGTTCGAGGTGATGAGGCACAGAATGCTAGAAATGCTATTGAGGAGGTGGCAAGTGTGATTGGGCTGGACGTGGAGAATATGAAGATCTGGGACAATGACCCAGAAACACTTCTCAATGATATGGAGGATGTGGAATGGGGCTTGCTGGAAAGTTACATGTATTTAGGCGACTCAACGCGGCCCGGAGAACAGTAAAAAAGTGTAGTTTGGTTGCGATCGTACACAGTACTTGAGTGTCCTAAAAACCATCAGACACCCACAGCTCTTTCCTCGTACTTATCCTTACCTATTGATGCATCGCTTTGAGAAGCCCAATTCAAAACTGTCAATCCTCACCAGTCTTAACGGATTTGTCAGGGAACGTGTGGAACTCGAAGCTCGTAGAATACCAGAAAATCTTTTGAGGCCCCTGAACCTTTGTGACCTCCACTCCGCCTTCTCCTCTGCTGGAATCCTCATCTGTGGCCCTGGACTCCACGATCTCATCGAGAGGAAGAGTAGAGCTGTCGTTTGGCAAGGGCGGTAAAGCTAATTCGTCCCAACATGGCGCTGGAATTGGCTCCCCATGACTGTCGCTCCCACTGGCGACAAAAATGATTATCTTGTCAACAATATCATCCGAGTCAGTGTTCACAGACTTTGGTGGAATTGTGAGCTTTATGTCCAGAGCCAGAGGATTTGGATCTGGTTCGCATTCGGCAGGCCAAATCTCTTCTGCGTTCTGCCCCTTACCAGGATACATTTTTCGGATAGCCCACGAGGGACTGAGCCCGAACATAGCCATCCACAGGATATTAAAGGAACCGTGGTAGCTGAAATTGTATCGAACAGACTCTTTCGCGTGAGTTCGGTATCTGCCGTCCTCGTCTGGGACCAAGGTCTCCAATTGATCCTCGTCTTCTTCATCCATCATCCAGTCGTCAACCTGATGCGAAGCAGCGCTGACTTTATGCCGACGCAGTGTGGAGACAAAATCTTTGTGTCTCAGATGGCTGGTGCGGGGATGATTAAGAATTCCTTCAATGGCCCTATAGCGAGCGACGTGGCGGACGACATACGCAATTTTTTGGACTGCGTCGGGAGCATTTTGTTGTATGATGGGCAGTCTCTGGAGCCGAACTCCCTTTTCCTGAATTTCGAAGTCTCCGTGTGTATTGATGGAAACAACTAGACTAGCCGATCTGGTGGGATCAGCAGCTAAGGTCAAGTTTGGTGTCTTTGAAATCTCATTCAAAAAATGGGTTTGGATTTCCGGATCGCTACACAAGAATTGGACGCCGAACGGCCGAGGAAGAGCCCATGTGCGAAGTATTGCGCGACTACCAGCGGCGATGGGAGGGGTATCGGGAGAACCGGTTCGTTTAATGAATACCGCGCGAGACTGAAATGGCAATGCGGTAGTAACGCGAACCTGTGCAATGGGAAGGGTGCTAAGCCCTCCGTCGGTCGTGTCTTCTTGGCGATGAACGTCGTAAACTGCTCCCTTGGCCACCCCTTGAACACTACCGACATCCAGGATAACACCATTCTTTGAGCTTGTCAGAACACGAGACACAGGCCTTTCAACAAGAACCTTGTCCCCGAAGAACTCGACATCCCCATCACCGCGGACAGACGGGGTCTGACTTGCACGGCCATCCGAAGTGATAGTCCTCAGATGGACGTGTTCCCGAATGCGAGCGTATGTTGGGAAAGGAAGATGGGGTGAATTTCGTTTCTTGAGAAGCTCCAGCATCCAATGCGTCAAGACGCCTTGTTTAAAGTCGGAGCCACTCAAATAGCTCTCGCCGGCGACTTGTTTGCTGCCGCACGCTGTGATGATGCTGCATTTCGTCGGGTTGGCAAACCAGTTGGTCGTAAATTTTACATCCCTCGTGTCAAGCGGGAGTTTGGAGGCTATGTCTGCGGCGGCCGTGTCGCCCTCCATCATGGTATCCGCTTCTTCGCCAACCATCTCGACCCCGCGCGGCGTGATGTGTACCTCTGAATCTGAGTTCCGAAATCCACCCCCGGAAAAGCAGCTATCCAAGGTTACGCACACTCGACCTCCTTGTACCATGACCATCTTCAAAACTCGAACTCCAAGTTGATACCCCGTGAGATACTTTCGGCTCGTCAATGCGTCAGTTGGGACAAGAGCAGTACCCATCAAGTTGTCACCACCGTCATCTGGCATCATCTTCTTGCGAAGAATGCCATGGCCTGAGTAGTGGATGTAGATTAAGTCGCCTCGTTGACAATCCGAACTCAATTTGTCTAGGTGCCGAATAATGTTCGCGTACGTTGGCAAGTCATTCTGATCGATTTTTGCGCGATCTTCAACCTTGCTCGGGGCCGTGAGCTTTCTGATGTCCGTCACTCCAATTGACTCCAAGAACGTAACCATACTGTCAACATCATTAACACAGCCTGCAAGGTTGTTGTATTGTTGGTGGGGTTTTGCTTCGTCGAACAGATAGTTGTCGATGCCGATGACCAGTGCTCGACGAGTTGGCGGATCCATCGTATTTTAGCTTGATGAAGGCTGAGGGTAGAAGAGGAGGTTATGGTGGAGGATGGTTCGCAAGATAAAGACGCCCGGCCATGCTGTCGCCGATGCCGCATTCGCCATCACAAGGCAACACACTGCGTCTTCAGACCCCCAAACCGCCACACGTTTCAGCAGAAATTCTTTGCGATCCGTCGGGTCCGCTTCGCAGCCAATAATGCTTGTTGCTGATGCTTCGGCATCGAGTTGTCGTTGAACAAATTATTGGTAAAGCCATGATGTTAGATGGTTGAACGTGCTGAATAGATGAGCAGTGTGCTCACTTTTCGACAGAAGTCATGAAACAACCTCCAATCTCGGCGCTTGGAGCACTTGACTTTGAATCACGTGCCATCGCTCGCCTCAACCCATTTCGGTTAATAGTGGGACGTCCCTCGTACCTCGCGCCGTGCCCTGCCTTTGACGATTTGAACTTTGAAATGATATAAACGATTTGAATTTATAAATGAGTTTTTATTCGCGTTCGCACCGGCTCCGCCGGCGCGAGTAGGGGCGTTCCCCCCCTACAACCCCCCCCTACGTGGGGCTGCTCTACGGGGAGCGCTAAATGCCAAAAGCGACACATCTTGGCGCTTCTTGGCAAAACCTTGGCGCAAAAACGTGCCGCAAATATCACGTTTTATTATGTAACCTCAAAGTAAACTTTTTTTCCCTAGCGGGATACCTTTAACTATCGTCAAAGGCATAGCCGGTTGTGGTGCAGGACTGACAGGTAGCAATGGAAATGATCTCTACGGCAAGAAGATGAAGTAGAACAGTAATGGTGATAACTTGTGTATATTAACGAGTATCAGATTGGCTCTCAATCGGCTCTCTGGCCTAGAGTGGCTGAAAGAGCCCCAACCAAAGGAATGTCAGCGTCTGTACTATGCCCGTGTGCTTTCTTCCGCAGCTTCAACCATAGCATCGCGCTTATACATGTCAAAAGAAGGACCGTCGTTACAACTGCCATAACCGACTGTCCCGGGTGTGAAGCGACTTTGTCGTCAATATGTTCAATGGACCATGGATAGCACGACGACTCGACGATGATGTAAACACCGAGACCCATGTAGAGAAAAGGTATCGCCCACTGCAGGTATCTTTCAACTAGAAACAGAACATGTTTCTGCCTCATGACTAAGAAGGCGGCGAGACACCACACTCCCATCAGGATATAGTAGACGATCACATACACGGCAATCTCTGACCCTTTCGCTTGCGAAAACAGCGGTATGTATGTCCCGATGTTGTCTCCTCCGTTCATCAACGTGATGACCGAGACCTTGAGTACGCTCCTCATCCCAGCAAATTTGGACTCCTCTTCCTCTTCCTCTTCAATTCTAGGGAACAGAAGATCAAACAATTTCCAGACCCCAAGCAGAATGGGGAGCAAGCCGAGGAATCCTATCGGTTCAGAAGGAAGAACCAGAGAAACACCAAAACCAATCATGCTGATGACAACGATTATCGTGAATCCGATGTATTGGCCGAGAGTGATCTTGAGTGGGGTCAAAGTTGTGCTGGTAGCTGCTTCAGCGAAGAAGGTGACCAAGACGAACATGTCGTCGATGTTGGTGATGGCGAAGGTAGTACACGCAGTACCAATTGACTTTCCGAACTGCATGGTGGACGTGGAGTAGTAGCGGCGTGTTGCGGAGGAGCGGTATCGATGGGTGGGGTTTCCGATTTTGGCAGTGCGTCCTTGGAGATGGAATTTGAGTCTGGCGCTCAGGGAGGGCAACGAGGAGTGCTTCAGGCACAAGAACAGCGATCGGGGCTCGGAAGGATGACTGCGAGGGTGTGGAAGATAGCTTGGTCTGTGAAAGGATTGTTCTAAGAAGGTGCCAGACGCAGTATTTTGCACACCGCCTTCGCTTGTTGTATGGGCAAAATGGATTGGTTGGTGGCAGAGCCAGGCGGTGTGCAAACCATTAAGGTCTGGCACCTCCGTGGATCCCAGTCCAAATGTCCGGTGAAGGCTTCGAAAAGAGTATGTTATTGGTTAGGGCAATATATTTTGTACAAATGCTTGGCAAGGATGACTTACCAACGAAGACCAGGGTCTGGGAGGGCCCTCCAAATGCTCACCATGTCGAGATCACATCAAATCTCCACACACGAACTCTTCACTCTGCTATCGCTCAAGAAGGCAGCACTTGAATGGATGGAAAACACAAGAGCGACTCTTGAATGAACATATTATAAAATTTTGGAAGGAGAAGAGATGAAATTTCATAAGAAATCTGGCCAAAGGTCTGCAACACGTTATGCTCCCTTAGTCACCGAAACCTGGGGTCTGGAGCGGGTTAAAATGAGTTTACTCTCAACGCGTGAATAAGTGGAAGAGTACGATAACCAAGGAATCTCGAACAAGTGCGACGAGGCTGAAGCGACTCGAACGAAAGAGAATTGGGCTATTCTATTGAAAGGGGAGGAAACACCAGACAGCGATGTTTGGATGCTTGCCGGGCTTGCACGTCTGTTCACTTGCATACAATTTCTTCATCAAACCACAAAAACTATCGAGTCAAAAGGTATTAATATTCTACGAAGTAACTGCAATAATCCACTTTTAAAAGTCTGCTTGCATCTCGATCAATCGAGTCTAGCAAATGCAGAAACGTTATTTGGCTGTTAATTCTTGACATAAAGCCATTTGAGCGAGGCGGCACCCGCCACGTTGTGAAAGGACATTAAACCGCATAAAACGTATGAGCCCCCGGAGCTGCTGGAAGAGAACCCATTGAGGAAGGAGGGCCTTGGAAAGCGACATCAGCGGTGACCACAGCCGAGGACTCGGATCCATTAAGTCGGCGGGCTTTGGGAGAGAGTCGCAACACCGATGTCCGATGGCATCTGATGAGATAGGGACTTGCTGCATGTTCGACATGCAGCCTGAGCATCAAGCTTCAGAGAGGAGCAGCCATCTCTTTCTCGCCAGTCTCGCAGCACCTGACCCTAGCATACACACCCTGCTTTCTGCACCGCTTGATAAGCCAATGTGTAGCAATGCTAAAAGTCATTGCAAGACACAGTGCCCAAGGGATCAACCCAAGCATGACGAGGTTGGCGCTCACTTCCAGCGCCATGCCAAAGAGTGTAGCGGCGACAAGGCTGATGATAAAGATGAGTGTTTGGTATCGGTCTTCTTCCTGACGGCGGTATGCGAATGAGGACACGGAACAGCCGAGAAGGAGACATGCTCCGAGCATTAGAGCGGGTGGTGGGTCGAGGATGAAATTGAAGTTGTTATTATCTGTCGATGGAAGTTGGATTTGGGGCATCGAGTCGGGAAGGACTGTGTTCTGTTCGCATTGTTAGTGGGCGTAAAGGTGATTTGGAAAGCGAGTACGGACTCGATCTTCATATCGAAGAGTATAGGCTGAGCAGATGAGGGAGCAGAGGAATGCAAAGAGCAACTCCCAACATGTTGCAATGCCGCCATGTGGACAACGCTTGCGACGAAACTGGACAACAAATTCAGATGAAGATGCCTGTACAGATGTGTTGGAATAACGAGGACATGTGATTGTATAACCTGCTGGTTGAGCTGTAAAGTAGAATTCGCTTCCCATGGTGACTATGGCACGATTGCTAAACACCGAAAGAGTTCAACTCTTTAATAGTTGAGTCGGTGAAGAGCCCACTTGAGGCATCAGCAACAAAGCTGAGGCTCAGGGTCTGTTGATAGATATAAGGCTGCAGCTCGCGATCACATCTTCCTCTTTGCCCTGCCATCACACCTTGATGTTGAAGCAGCTTGCCTTGACAAGGCTATCGATCTGCATCATGCACCTAAGCTGGGCGCTATCAGCGGCTTCTGCGACCCTGCTGCAACCATGTTGAAGCGCTGCCGACCGGTTTCATCGTGCTCGGTGAGCGAAAGGAGAACATGTCTCGGTTGTGATCGGGAGCCTGATTCTGATCATCCCATTGACGTAGGCGCATTGGTCGGGCCGCAAGAGTGCTGCAGGCATTCTGCAAGGCTGATGCCCGACGAGACTGAGTGCTGGTGACCAAGTCCCTTCACCGAAACTGACCAATCAGGGACGAGAACCTGAATGCACGGTCAGAGAGGCTGATTTTGCAACCCAGGGCAAACAACTGTCCGCAAAAATACGAGAATTTTTGGAAGCAGAAAGAAGTTCATCGTACTCTAGTACATGAAAAGAGAGGGCTTTTAAGGCATTCTGGTACCACAACCCGCAATGCCTCGCAGTGTCGATTGGCCTCAGTCTTGTGGCACCAATGAGATCGCTTGTGAGGTTTGCGGCGTAAGATCCGAGGGCAGGAAGCCCTCAAGAATGCCCAGATCATGCATCAATACCTAACTCAAGAGATTGACAGAGGCCGAGATCCGTGGAGCACTATGAGCCTCTGAAAATCGGACAGGGGTTAGAAGCATAAGGCCCAACAATTCCCCAAAGCCCATTTTCAAGATTCCTACCCGACGAACTGCTCTTCGAAATCCGAGTCAAACGAACGAACTCATCTTTGGTCCAACAGCAACAACCTGTGGAGCGGATCTACAAAACACCACATGAAAACTGATTGACAGACTGCCTTGATATCATGAATCGTGGACAAGATTACCATACCGAGACCATGGCTAGCTTTTACCTTCAAAGGACATCCAGAGAGGACTTCCACAAGATGATTAAGGTTGTAGTCCCTCTAGGATGCATGGCTCCGGCTGCAATATCGTCGCCGATGCTCTTCGAGTATCGGAAATTATGGCTCACGTGAGTGTCCAACGAGCGTACACTTGCTGAGCTTGCTGAGCTTGCTGACAAAGATAGCACTGTTTTGGTCTTCTTCCTCTCTACCGGAGTGTTCGTAGCACAGCATGCAGAGGAGATGAAGATGTAAACAAGCTTTCAACTGGGACGATGTGTGATTTGGCTGACAAGGCCCAGATATGGACCCTTCACCTTGGCATTTGCGACATTCCTGGGGCTGGCAGCATATTCCTCCGCTCGTACTCCACTTCCGGAATTGATACCGTGGATGCCATTGGTGGTATGGAGTTTTGTTATGTTGACTGTGTACTTCCTCCCAAAGGCTCATCGTTTCTTCACTCGGCCGATCCTGATCAATCCTGAACATGCCATGGAAGAAGGCCGTTATGACTTCCCAAGGTTTCCAGCGGAGGCTGTCCATTCCTACCCAGATTTGAGGAGCCATTCTGGAGGCGGTAGCTTAGAAATGATGACCTTGCTCGACCATGCTCTAACCGGAATAGACCCATATTCAGCATGCGGACTGCTGGACGGCCACAGCTCTCACGAGAGCGACATTGATCTGCAAGAGCAGCCGGAAGCGGTGGCGGTAGCCCTGCGACGAGGGGTGAGAATTGCCAGAGCAGGATATTTCACCAGTGGACTTTCCGAATCGTCATTGGACGGGCCATGTCCTCTGAACTTGGGCACTGCTGTGCATGACGGATATTTTCGAAATTCCGAAGGCGATATTGACTCACTTTCCTCAGACTCCGTCGCTGTCAACGTTCCCTGTAAAACAGCGGAACCATCAACGCCCTTGCTTGGCTAGTGCATTGCCACCTCCAGCTTTGCAGCAAGTAAGCATAGATATCCCCATGCTCAATGCTGCAGAATCTATCCTCATGCTAGCTGGCACTGTTCCTCTACCGCAAGGATAGGTCATACGTTTCAGGAAGGCCACTCGGATTTCCTCAGCAAATATTTCCTACTTCTCCAGCGTCGCCGATCCCACAGGGTTATTGAGATGACCACACAGGTTTTCTTCTCCATTGAGATGCCGGCTGGGAACCAGAATACCAAGAAACTGTCCAAGCATGGCCACGAGAGGATACCAACACTTTTAGGAAAGTCCATGACCGCACATGTTTTGCCTTCTTTCCTATTCCATAAGCCTAGGCAAAGAAGTCCCACCATCGAATCGACAGATACGGAACCATTCCAACTTTGAATAAAATATAAAGGAGTCGGCGTTACTCATGTGCCGGCATCCGCGCCGAAGTATACCTACATGGGTATAGGTGTTCTTTGCTTTCATATTACTGTATCATTATTCATCTTCGCCCCGTCTAAGGATGATGTAAACAATCGAGGTATGTTCCAGGAGCAACGATAACTGGAGACACCTGGATCCGGAACCCTATTATAGCTGCTGACCGAAATCCAGATACACGTCGTGAAAGAGGGCATGTACATCGCCACCCACGTCGAAGACTAGGCCGTTGTTTGTTGAATCGCCTACATTGAATAGGTAGGGAGGATATCGATCGAACGAATATTCGTGGTTGCTAAAAGTTCCAGGTCCTTCTTCGACATTGGCGATTTCTGGTGCTTAAGACCTCTTGCGAATGATAGATTCTCGGCCTCCGGGATCGACATCGAGTTGGAGGTCCAGATGGGTGATTGGCAGATCATCGGATGTCTTCTAAAATATCGCCGTGGTGAATCATGTAGTTGTAGTCGTCCTCTGATAACTTTTTACAGCACACGCTTGCTACAACATCTTGTACAAACTAGGAGTCATCGGTATATTGGCTTTCCTCTCATGTATCATTGTGGTAGTCGTTGAGACCGTGTACGGGCCCGAGAATGTAATCGAGGATGTGATGGAGAGTAGTTTGTTGGGACGGCTTCGGGGCGGGGGCTTCGGAATGGGGATCGAGCGAGGACATGCTGACCGAGCCTGGTATATAGCGCGGCGAGAGGTACTATAATGTCGAGGAACTATGCCGCAGAATATCTCCGCTTGTTCGTGCTCTGTGGAGGTCGTGTGCGTGCTTGTGAGGGGTGGACAAGGCTGTCACCTCATCGACCTACTGCAGTCGTGGAGTTTTCCTCGAACTTATAACTCGCGGTAAGATACCCGAGGCTACTTCGATCGGCACTCCGCCGTTGTTTGACCCAGAGTCGGCAGATGTTGAAGTTGTTGTTGCGAGCTGCTCCCGCTCTTGGCCTAGAAGAGCCAAGCTAAGGAAGCGACTAGTCCTAATCAGTAATTGGCAACATTAACTGTCCCCAGGTCGAAACAATCTCGCTCTCTTGTCGTTAGCCCTTAGAACAAATTCTTGAGGAACTACACAAAGCCTACCGGAATTCTTAAGCTCCACGAAGAGGTAAAGTTTAGAATTTTTTTTGATATATTACTGTTAATAAGATATTAGCACCAAAAAAGCCCCTATCCTCTATCACAGAAACCAAGCCTAGACAGCTACAAAACTCTCCAACTACTCGGCAAGCAACTTGGCCTTCCATATCATCAATTTGTTGTTGGTCAAGCAAGTTCATTGCATGAGTCCTAAGGATTCTGTCAATCTCGCCATGATCACTTGGTGCAGGAGAAGACGGGCATTGCCACTTTTATCCCCGCTCGGGACCGCAACGTCGAATTGAAGACTGTACTCTTGAACCCTTGACCTTAGACAAGGCGTATGGAGGTTTGATGCTTTGCCCCCGGCAGCTGACAAGTAGGTACTTGAATGAAGGATCCCTACTCACGTGATACTCCCCACTTTCCGAAACTGAAAGGGTCTAGTCTCCCCTCTAGTCCTATGGACGGATAAAAGAAAGGTTCTCCTTGGGAATCAATGTCGCAAGCGGAAGGTGAGTTCCTACGCATCATCTTCCATGTAGCACAGTATCCAATGAAGCGGATCTCATTGCCGCTCTTTCCTTATCTATATGCAGGTACCGAGATTTAGCATCAAGGATGCTGGCATCAATCCCTGTAGAATGCGTGTTGTCCCAGCACTCTCTATCACGTTCAAGCCTTTTGTTCGGCAGCTTCGTCTTGAATAGGCAACTCGATGAACGGTGACGCGAGCCTCGATGATCAATGCATTGTGCTGTGATGCCTTCTTATCAGAGCTTCGCCATGGAGCTTTTGTTTGTTGCAAAGATGAGTGTTGGAGGTGGATATATATTCTGCTGCCAAGGCCCTTTTTTTCTCTCTGTCCATCTCGTGCATGTCCCGAGTGTCCTTTGTCTTGTCCAATTGGCTTTCCAAGATATTGGTGCTTCGTTCATAATGTCCGCTCTATCAATCCTCCTTCTAGGAGTTTCATTCTTGGGCTCCTCCGTCACAGCAGCAAGCAGCTTCTCAATTGCTACGACAAGCGCCTCACAGGAAGCAAGCGAGCTCACTGTGTCGTCAAACGTCCTCACTCTTAGCCGAAAGGCCTCCGCCAGAGGATACAATGCGCGCAGTGCTGCCTATCTTCTTGGTTTGTCACGGGCAAGCAAGATAGCTGTCTCGAATCATACCACTGTTCTCGAGTCATTGTTCATCGGAGAAGAGTTTGCGACCAACATCACCTTCGGCACGGAGACGTTCGAGTCAATTGTCGACACTGGATCAAGTGACACATGGATCATCGAGAGTGGTTTCTCTTGCGTCGATTTGGACACTGGAGCTTCTGAGACGGAAGCATACTGTGAGTTTGGACCAACTTACAATGTCACCGACACCTTCTCCCAGATCCCAGATGAGAACTTCAATATTACTTATGGCGATGGAGAGTTCTTGACCGGCATTGTTGGACACGAGGTGGTTACTCTTGCAGGCATCACAGTCAATCAGACTGTTTCTCTTGTAAACTATGCAGCTTGGGAAGGAGACGGAACAACATCTGGTCTCATTGGACTCGCATACCCCGCACTGTAAGCAACATTCCCAAACCCTAAGTAAACTCTGTCTGATATCTCCTAGCACAAGCGCATATGCCGGGACAGACCCAACACTTGACAATTCCGCTTCAGGAGAACAAATCGAATACAGCCCCATCTTCAAAACCATGTACACAGCCGGCCTAGTCTCACCTCTCTTCAGTCTCGCCATCCTCCGTGATATCTCGGGCGACTCCGGCTACCTCGCCCTCGGTGGGCTGCCGCCTGTCGACATCAACGGCACCTTCACCAGCACGCCCATCTTGATCACGTCCATCGAAGGCTACCCAAAGACATATGATTTCTACACCATCAACATCGAAGGCATTACCCTCAACGGCAAGACGGTCAGGGGTTCAAGCGGCGCTACACAATACATCGTCGATTCCGGTACCACGCTCAACTATTTCCCTACAAGCATCGCCAACGCCGTGAACAGAGCATTTGTCCCACCCGCAGTCTATGATGATGATGAAGGTGCATACATCGTCGATTGCAATGCGACAGCTCCAAGCTTGGGCGTCAACATTAATGGTACGATATTCTATACAAACACGTTGGACATGATTCTCCTTGCTGGAACGGACGAGGATGGAAACGATGTTTGCATTTCAGGTATTGATGACGGAGGCAGTGATGCGGCAGAGGATGTCTATATCCTTGGAGATACGTTTCAGAAAAACGTGGTTGCTGTTTTTGACGTGGGGGCCGGGGAGTTAATGTTCGCGGCTAGGGAGTTTTATGAGAGTAATGATCCAGTCAAGATTTAACTTGGCATGTGCTGTTGAGTTGAGAGCGACGTTGGATTGCTCTTGTAGATAATTTGGTGATTGAATCCTTGTGATGGAGTTGTTTAAATTGTATAAAAGAAGGAAGGGTGTCCCAAGACATCGCTACCCCTCTATTTTATTAGCGGTAGCCGAACAATTCAGGGGCGGAATAGGGGAGGGGGCGGTCTGAGAACATTTCTCAGGACTCGAATTTCGTTGCGTAATAAATACTAGATACGATTGGTTTCGTCTTTGAGCGATAGGCCAGCGATTCGCCCCGAAATCAAGCTCCTATCTATCCGCGTTGATGCAGACGGCCTCGAAATTGCAAAATTCCAATCACTCTGTGATTACATATCGCAACATTTGCAGCTCGAGTTACTTGAAATCAAACTCGCCCCGAGGGAAAAGACCTCCAAGAAGGTACTCGTCGATGCAAAAAATACACATGTCCTCATAAAGGTAAGAACATTCCAGTTCCAAAAGGCTTTCGCATAAATTTATTTGTCTTTCCGGGACAAAGTCGTCTTGATCTCGGCACACTTCCCACGGATCAAGAGATGCAAATATGTGAGGAGCTCAAGGAGGAATACACCCCGTTTCTTCATGGGGCTCTCGAGGATCTCAAAGACAACCATGTCTACTTGGTACTCATGTGAAAATCTCACCGATCCTAGCCACGCTGGTATTTCTCGGTATTCTATGCAAAGACCTCGATATTTTCCGCCGCTGAGCAAGCTAGTAGAAATGAATAGCGATACTGGAGGGGTCAGAGCTTGGAGTTGGGTTGTACAGTAGGGTGTAATCGCAACTTGTAAACATAAACAAAATGGAAAATTGGTCATGAAATGCAACTTTCTGCCGCGAAGACGTGAATTATTCTTTAACAGGTCTCATTCAATCTCAAATTAAAGGTGAGTTGATAATTATGCGGAGATGCTCAAAACGCGATAGTGCGCTTGCCCACCACTCGAGCAATACTTAATCCGTCTGCCTCCTCAAAATTTCAACCAAATTTCCTGCAAAAACAACTCAGTGATCTTCCGAGCTACTGCTGCGGACAATATGGCTTCCACAGAGGACATCATTAGTGCGTACAATCTTACCTTCTTCATACTCTTCCATTTGAGTCGCATGATCCCTAGATCGATTTGCGCTCTCAAAGTCCCCTTCAAGTTAGGAGATTGAAGATGTCGCTGCACGCTAAACACACCTTTGTTGCAACCCAAAATCTGTGCTATGGGTGTCTGTGCGACATGGCGCTTTGCTGACTTCATTGCCTTTTCAGAACTCAATCCCACCACCATCAACATGACTATCGCCATCAACTTAGACCTACCGCTACGTGAAGATATGACGGAGCTTATATAAAGAGAAGAGAACACGGAGAGCGCTTTGGGCAGGATTTATAGCGCGACGGACAAAATGGAGAGTGCAGAGCTTATTACTATCACGGACAATCATAAAGCCAAGGAGAGCACAGAACTTATTGTCACGAACAGCCGCAAAGCCGAACTCGCCAGAATATCTTATGATAATGGTTACAGAGATTTCGCTTTGGTCGCTGGGCTAGCCGTAAGCTAAAATCTAGCTGGGATCGCACTATACAAGACCAACCATTCTGGGAGCATGGAAGTAGTGGACTATCATACCAGAGCTGAGCGATTTCAAGAGGTAATAAAAGCCGTTCAGACAATTGGTGCACCTCCACCAACGATCCGGAGTAGAGTCGGTTCTTTTCCCTTCTTCAAGCTCCCTTTATACATCCACAATTGGATCTATCGCCTACTGTTGGGGCCCGTCTACCAGTACAATCGTTCTGGAAAGAATAGTCATATCTGTCCACACGTCGGAGAGCCACAAGAATCATACAATGACCTTTATGACCACTATTATGACTACTTCGTCGCCAGTGTGAAGGCAGATCGAGATATAGGACGTGCAATGGCGGACTTGTCCGATGACCCTATCGAGCCAATACCAACTGTGCAAGAATATGAGAAGCAAAAGGCGGAGCGCAAGTATGCCTTGCATCCTTCCCGAAAGACACTCTACCAACTCCAACTCTTCCCCGAGCGACGGCACTGCCGGCAATTCCAAGCATACACTAATCAACTTTACCTGGAATGGCTGCGGAAATGCATCTCAAATACCAGTAATTTGTTGAAAAGAACTCGCAGAGGTATTTTGGTGCAGGGTCGAAATCCACGCAGGAGGTTCCTGCACCGAAGCAGGTGATCCAACTTCGTGTGTAATGGCTTTCTTAGAAGATCGACCGAGAACCATGCCAGCATCAAATATCTCAAGACTGAGATCGATCTTCAATATATCAGTCCGCGCCTCATCGAGGAGGAGCTGGAGAGCTTCAATACGTTGTGTGATTACCTTACAGCTACTGTTATGTTGAAGTTTGAGAAACTTCAACTCAACCTAACAGTGGATGATTAAATCGAAAAACTACTCTCCAATGAGAATTTCACTCAAGTTCTCTCCTCAACACGAAGACTGCGTATCTCTGAAAACTTTCTCGCACGTCCCAGGATTTTATTGGCAAATTTTGGGATGTTTGATTCCCAAGTTGTTGTTGTTGTATTGATTTACGTCTAGAGCACAGCGAAGCTGTGCTACAGAGCCTCCCATGGGGCATGGAGACGTGCTAAGCTGAGGGCTTTTATATACATTTAATAGTGCAAGTGTCCAAAAACCCCAAGGGGAAAAACCCTGCGATCAAACGTAGCCCCAGAAAGCAATTCGAGCCGTAGCAGTAGTGAGCAAATAAGCCCTTCCCCTCCGGATGGGATGGGCGTACGTAGTTTGACCTCTAACAGAGAGGTATCTAGGCTCCTTGAGAGCTAGATCCCAGGGGACCCGACAGAGTTGCCTCGATTCAAAAGCCTTTTAGACAGACCTAGCAATATTCCTCTAGACCCTTTCCTGAAAGAGCACGAGCAGAGCAAAGGCGCAATATCGACACTCCCCCTTCTCTCTCCTCTTCCCCCTCCTCTTCCCCCCCTCCTCCTCCCTCTCCTCCTCCTCTAACCACAGTATCCCCCTTTCTTGTGAACTTAGACATACAGTCACCCCTCTGCCTACACACTCGCCCCTACCCCTCTAGAAACGTGTAGCTCCGCCCTTAATCCTTCTCCGTGGTGTCTGCCAGTTCGAGTATATATATCTTCGCGAGTACCGCAAATAGAGACCCAGCCGGGTAGAGACCGCAGTATAGTAGGAGAGCAGTATGCCGATACAGTTGATCGGGTCGTAGTTCGAGTCGTAATCGAGTTTGAGGCAGGTAGAAGAAGCCACGGTGGCAAACTCGAGATCGTGAAAAGTATCGATAAGGGAAAACCTCCCTGCACCGCTCGCACCGTGATTCAGTCTCAGCTCTGGGATCTTATTGCAGTCCGCAGATTGCTCAATCCAATCTGCGAGGCAGATCAAGCCCTTAAAGGAGCTACAGGTTCGTAGGGGACACCCGCAGAGTAATAAAACTCTGCTCCTAACAGGTGCTGAATCTCCGCCCCCCTTTGATTCCCAAGAGGACGAAGACAAATATCAAGAGGAGTTGGAGGACAAGTGTGAGAAGATCTTCATAGGCCTCATGCTCCCTCACACACTTCGAGATCAGCCAGCTGAGAATGGCATGGATACTTATCTCAAGATGCGTTCTAAAACCCCTGCTCCTAAGCGCGCTTGGTCTCCTGCACCTTCGGCCGTTTGTGTAGTTATGTAATGAGCACCGACATTGGAAAGAATCCGGTGATCGGAGAAGCGAAGAACACCAGCTGGAATGCGTTCGAAGATGCGGAGTCGAGTACACTGGAAATCCGAGACTCAATCAAGCAATCTTGGAAGAACTTCATAAGATCAGGCGAAAAATGATATGCCAGATTGATATCGACGCGTAGCGGGTGGCTGAACTCCTCTACTTTTCCCCTTCTAAAAGCGATACACTTTGTAAAGACTTAATTTAAATTTCAGAATCAAATTTCGCGAACAAGCATCTTTGCTGCAAAAGTGAGCTCTCAAGATCCCATTATGTTTCAATGACGGCCTAGCTGCTTTGGGCTGGCCTTGTATACCGTAGCTCCTTCCCTGCAACCATTAACAACACCCGCTTTGCTTTTCGAAATCCATCCAGCTTCCATATCTAGGTATTAACACCGCCTTAAATCCTTTCTAGGCCTTTCTTCAATCAACGTCTTCTTCTCACTAAATCTTCCCAACTCTCGAAATTCTTAGTTGACAAGATGACATGCGTAGAACTTTCAGCAGGTACGAGACCCTGTCTTCCCTAAAACACTACTGCGCTCGTTTTGAGGAAGCTTTTGCTGATTCGATTCATAGATACAGAGACTCAATCTCCAAATACAGCTACCATGGTTCACACTGAAAGTCAGGATGTAGCGCGATACAATAATGGCTACGGAGACTTCTGCTTTGGTCGATGGGCAAATCGGCCGACTCCATCCATATCTCATCTGAAGGTGCACGAACGGTACTGGGAGGCCGGAAGCAATGGAATCGAAGTATCCGAGGTTAACGGCTTCAAGAGGTTTGTCATCAAGCTCGTGAAGGGTAGCAATGCTTATCTTATGCTAGGGCGGGGAGTTTCTCGTTTTTCAAATTGCCTTTGCACTTACGAGACGAGATCTACCGCCTTCTCCTCGGGCCGCTTTGTCTTCGCAACAACAAGGAGAAATCGTGCTATATTCGTCTCCGGCTAAGAGCGACTCTGCTACTAGACGATGATTCTTTCGATCGTGATTACGCTTAGTTCATAGAGAAAGAAAGAATCGAGCTAGAAGGGGATACAGAATCAGTTGCCTCCTCTCAACCAGACAAAAACGATGTTGAATCAGATTTGAAGCCACCCCACGAGCCTAAAACAACCTTCGATGAGTACGAGAAGCTAAGAGCAGCCCACTTCCACAAACGCGCTCATGATCTTCTACGAAAGACCACCTATGACTTGAAACTGCCACCAACAAGAGGCTATTGCAGTGGGGACAGCACCGATTGGCTGTACCTTGAATAGCTAAGGAATATTTCGAATGTTAGTGCTATACGTAGGATGGAGCTCGCACAAGTATTCTGGACAAGAGCTGGTCTGCGCGTCAATACCTGGGACATGCGGTATATTCTCGCTCTCTTGGAACATTAGCCCAACATTCATTCTCAAATTAAACAACTCTCGATCGGCTTGAATTTCGAAATGACCCTAATCTCTACCGTAAAGCCGGTACCGGAAGAGTTTAGTGGCGTATGCGACCAAATATCCCTGGAACTTAAACTCGACCAGCTGAAACTTTTCGTCGACGTTGAGGATTTTGAGTCCTGTCTTCGGTCGTGCCCTGGCTCAGACAACTTGGGGGCTGCGTCTGATTCTGTGGCTCTGCATCATGGTTAAGATTTTGAGAAGTGCCTTCTCTCTTATGTGCAAATTTTTTTTTACTTATAACACTTCGAGCAGTAAATGCATTGAATCAGGTTCAGAGGCTGAGACATGATGATATTGGGTGGATTTCGAAATATTAGGCTTGAAAGAGCTCTCTGAAGCTTGGTCGTCTGAATCATTTCATTAATTCTGACGCTACAAGGTCCCGGGTGGACAGCGAGCTGAGTTGCTGGCGGTGAAGCTTCACTTCTCTGCTTTTCTTTCTCCTCTTCTCATAAAATGGGAGTATGCATAGATTTATGGAATTTAAACACATAGAAAAAAGTCTTTGAAGTATTCATGGTTTACTTTAAATAAGAAGTTTGTCAGACGCAGTTTGGCGTTCCTACGACGGTCAATGTCAATCCGGATCAGTATCACATTCTATAATGCCTGAGAATAACTGAATCTTCAAATGAGCTCCTAGTGTTTTCCTATACCTTTTTTTTTTTTTTTTTTGACTCGTCAGTTTGACGTTCGATAACAGCTGTGACTAATCGGCGACAAAGAGCTGTCCACCGGTGACCTCCTTCTCTCCCTCTACAACTCACACAACTTCGATCTAACCACCGACAATACGATCCAGCTCTTTCAAAGGGGGCCAGCAATGATGGCTTCAGTCGACGGAAGTGAGGGGAGGTGATATATCCTCAAGAGTTCATTCCTTGCAACCCCTGGCGCTTGGTAACGCGTTGATTTTGCTACTTGTTGTTAATGATTTTATAGACATTGAGTTGACGCCCATAGTTGACTCAACAGCCACGACGACCACGAACCAGGCCGAAAGCGAGAGGGTCCCCCGGGGAGCAGTCGATTCCACAGTTACTATGGCTACAAACTCTACCAAAAGAGAGATGGTGGCTCCAGGATCAATCGACTCAGCAAGTACTACGACGGAGGACCCCGCTGAATGCAAGACCGCAGATGTTTCCAGAACAGGACGCGTTGCTGCTAAGGAAAAGCCCACAAGAATCCCGTACAATAATGACTATGGAGATTTTCAATTCTATCCATTCACGATGTTGCAGGAGGAAAGAAGTACACGGTGGAAGGTAAATCTGTAGAGAATGGTACCTTCGATGACTTGAGATTGTGCGTAGAGCTAGATGGATTCGAAAGGTATTATGTGTCTTTGGAGTGGGGCATTCTGAAGCTAATTGTGTTTTATTACTAGATCTGAAGCTTTCCCTTTCTTCGAGATACCGAGCATCATTCGGAACAAGATCTATCAGCTCCCACTGAGACCCCTTTTCAGCTACAGCAAGTCCTCGAATGCCAGCTATGTTCTGTTCTTAATTGAATGTGACGCCTGGGCGTGCAGCAGACCACGACCCTTGGACTCCCGCGCAGAGGTGAAGGAGAACGGATATATAACAAAGGTGGCTTGCGTTACGAGAGCATCGACTTGTCTTTTCTCATTCGGCTTAGGAATGATTCTAATGTTAGTACGATTTTTCGGAAAGAGCTTGATGATATTCTATGGACCAGAACTGCAATCTTCATGGGTCGGGAACGTGGCTGGACAAGCCTGGCATCCATTCTCAGAGAGACCGTCTATGTTTCACAGCTTGAAGTCTCGGTATATTGAACTTTGGCCTGGTGACGATACGCATTGGCTTGACGACCCAACCGGGAGAAGTTTCCAAAGTACTTAAGTAAGTGGTGGTAGAAGCATCGGAAGTCCTCAAATTGGACAAACTCCTGTTCGACGTCATCATGGACATCGGGTATTTCGACTTACATCGAAACACTGTATTCCCAGCTTTGGCGATTGTTAGCAACTGGAACATCAAGGAGGATTTCATGTTCAACCTAGTTTTTGGCAATTAGATGATGATGGAGATGAGGATTATGATTTCCCCCACACCCAATATGGCAAGAAGTTCGCTGATATCCACAAGTATCTCTTCGAGCTCATGATGCCTAACACACTTCGACCAAAGAAAGCTGAAACTGAGATTGAGATTTACCTCGAGTTTCGGCTGTAGAGCGAAATCGTCCCACGCCGATCCGTTTCACTAGCTCCATGCATCTTGATGTAGGTCCTATCTCAACTGAGGGTGGTCATTGCTTGAAGGCTTCTTGTCAACGACGGTGGTCTTCCAATTTCGCCATATTCTGAATCCGGCAGGCGGGTTTGTCCTTCATCTTCCTCCCTATAAATTTTGCTAATGTCAATCTTCAGCCTATATCACCGAAGAGGAGAGGGCACCAGGAGTGCTTGATGTTCTTACGGCTAGATTTTTGACTCATTCTCAGCACCTTGTGGCGGTAAAATATCTCTGGCTTCCCCGAGGTCGTTTCAGATGCACACCCTTTCATGGTATTTTCACAACTTCCGACAAAAGTCCTTCATGGCAATCATTTGCTCTTCAAGGCTTTCTGCCTTATGAAATAGGCTTTCCTTTGTTTCTTGCTTCTTATTTCCGTTCAGCGAAAATGGTGGAGTTTGCAGGCTTTGGTATTGCTCTGATAGCTGCTTCCACTACCCAGGGAGGAGAGGATCGCGTTTTATCAATCTAATTATGAGGCTTTGAGGGTCGTAAGGATACGATCATGTGCACTTCTTGAGCTGGATTCATACTCGAACCTTGGGCAGCAATAAAAGTTTCTCCATATAATGTGCATTTGGCACATAAAAGCATAGCAATGAAAAACCAATAAAAATATCACTTGATTCCAGAACAAATTTGAGAGCAGGAAAGTGACTTTTCAAGTTTCGAAAGATAAGGTAGAATAAAGAGTGGATGACGCCTATGACTCTTTTGTCTCGGTGTCAAAAAAAAAAAAGGTGTGCCTGTCTTCCCGACAAAATTTGGAAGAAATCCAATTATCACTCCCAGGACTGATTTTTGACATGGAAAAATTCACCTTGAATACAAATTTCCAGTGCTGCTGCGGACACCCGCTGTCTGATACGTACGCTTTTCCGGAACCTCTGCCAAGACTCTCGAAATCGCAGTCACTCTTTCACTACAACCGCTCTTTTGCAGCAGCACCATCGCATACCTTTGACCATACCCAAGATTCCTCCCTAAGCGAGGGCAATATCCAGTGCTGTTGCCAAGAACAAGGCACGGACGCGAAACAGCAAGCAAAAAAGAGTATCGTCCAATATTGGTCACGTCGATTTTCGATTCAGTCGATTGAGCGGTTTTGTGGACCATTCTCTAACAAGTGAGGTTCTCAATGAACAGAAATGACGCAGAGGTAGTAGTGGTATCCGTGTTGAGGAGCAAGGAGGCTTTCAAAGGTCAGTCAACCGAGATCTATGTTCTCGGCTTTCTTGATACTGATATACACTCACAGAAGAGGCCCTTTCCCTTTCTTCAAGCTTCCCGAATAGATCCAACTTATGATTCTGGAACTCTTGATAGCCCCCTTCTATACCTTTCGAGATCAGAGCTACTGCATTCGATTCTTCATCTCAAATACTAGCTGCAATACCTCGAAGCGAAGTTACACGCCTAGCTACAATTCTATTTGAAGGCCGCAAAAGGTTACAATGAGCCTGGTTCTAGAGGGGCCGACCCCTCCCTCCTTGATTGGATTCGAAAGATATCCCATGTTGGTAATGTATTTCAGACTGGAATTATGCCAAATTTTCAGGTGTAAGGTCGAGATTAGCCCCCAGATGATCGACAATTTCTACTATTTACCTGATATACTTTGCGCTCGACCTGGAATCCTTGGCAGCATCAAGATCCTCACCACTGTTGTGGGTTCCAGCCCCTTTGGAAGACGCGAATCGCTTTGAAAACCACAAAGCTTTCGCCCGATGGTGTCATTGCGCGCAAAGAGATTTCGAGCTCGACGAGTTCAATTTGACTTTGGAGGCCCCAGAAATTCGCCTACAGCATACCATCAAATGTGAAAATGAGTTTCTACCTCTACTCTATACCAGAGTGCTTCATGTCATCGGCTCATTCGTTATTTCTCGACTGCCCTTAATTGACATCTCTCTTTTGTCTTATGTTGGTTCTAAGGCGCTGCTTGTGGTGTCGTCGTAATTAATATCGATGTCCCAGTCGAACTTGTGCTCGAAGGAGGTGGAATTAGCTGATCTTTTCCATCGAATTGCACTTGCTTAGGTGAGATCTGCTCCTCATCTTGCTTCGTATCCACTCCGTCGCTCTCATCTACTGTATTCATTTTATAATCACTGGTCAGTCTCCTTTCGCGGTCCGGCTGGATCGCTCGCCCCGTGTTGTAATTATGCGACGAGTGCCATAAACTGGTGCTATGGATGCTATTATAGGCTTGTGAAGAGAATAATGACTATTCGATTTGTCAGGGGTGGAATAAACTATGTTCTGTATTCTGCTATCGTATTCTGTGATCGTCGTCATCTCGAGTTGCTTCTTTCCTTTTCCTGTAATATAGGTGAAAGAGGAGTTGCCATCAATTCTGAAAGATCGGTCGCTGCTCGCTCTGGCCTGGAAATTGGTTCAGTGCAGTACCTAGGCTGCTTGTGGGGGACCCATGGTGTAGGGGTTTTAATATTTTCCCCCACCCACAAAGTCCCTATAAGTAAAAATATATTATTCCTCCACCTATAGTTCCCCCTATAGATTTTGTGGAAGCTCTTATAAAGTGCTAAGATTTTATATAAATATATAAAAGTCTAAAATTAAAAATGTTTATAAGCATATAAAACATGCTAAAAACACGTAAAAGCACGTAAATAAATAAACTTGATTTTAACGTGTTTTTACGTATTAAATAAAGTTTATATTTTTATAACTTCGAGCATTAGCGAGCATTTCTTCGAGTGTTACACGGAAGCTTAAATCAATGCTCGGCTACACCGGGGTCTTTTCGAGTCAAGTATCTATTTTAATTTCCGATTTTTTCGCGATCTGCTCGGTAATCGTTTTATTATTTTTGAAATCGACCGGACTGTTTCGAAGCCCTATGGAGCTTTGTAGAGGAAGTATAAAAAAAAACTCTAGTTATGTGGGACTCTCAAAAAAAAGACTCCATCTATATCTACTCTATGGGGTGGGGGCAGCGTGGGGTTTTCTCCCCCATGGTTTTTTTTCGCGAGCAGCCTAGCAGTACCTGATGTCTTCTAGACATTTTCTATTGAACCCCTTGAAACTTTCCACAATTTCTCCGCAATTCGCCCCTATTCGACAGTTCCATACGAAGAATTTTCTTTTCCACTAATTCCAGTACATCTAATAAGAATTGCGTGGCTCTTGGGTCATTGCGAAGTAATTCGAAAACCTAAGAGAGTCAGAATAGCAGATCTAGTGTGGAGTTAAACTAATTTCAGGTATAACTTGCTATTGCTACCGATCTTTTCAGTTGGAAGCATTTCTGCGACGAGTCTTCCTCAATAAAGTTGGAGAAAACGTCCTCGGCGATTCTACTGTTGTCCTCCATGATTCGATCCGTTTGGAAATCCTCCACACCTTTCCATCCAAGAAGATACCAGATCAAGAGCTCCAGCAAGACACATCCCAAGCTCCGGATGTGATACTTCTGAGAAGCTTCCTTTAGAACGTCGTATTCTGGAGGTCGATACGTGGATAATCGACGAAGATTATCATGAAGCATTGTCAAGCCAAAATCCGATATCACAAACGTCCCAAAATTATCAGATGTGTGTTGACCGGGGCTGAACCAAAGTATGTTCTCTGGTTTGAGATCTCCCTGACGTCCATAACTTCGAGGGTCGGTTGGATCTTGTGTCTCATAAGATGGAAGACTAGGGTCGAGTAGTGTATATGCGTGGATGGCTTGAAGTCCCTTGACAACTCCTAACCGTTGTCTGCATCCCATCCGGCGAACTTGTAGTCTCTTGCGGGATAATCTGGCTTTGGATACCGCTTCTTCCAGTAATCTAGCAAATTGCTATCCGCCCAGTGGAAAAGAAGATAGTATTGGTCTCGGTAATGGTAAGTGAGCAAAATATTGGTCAAATGTTGGTGTTGATTATTCCAACTAAATCGTTTTAAATTGTCAATTTCGCGCTGGAAGGCACTATAGGATTTCGAGTGAAGTCGCTTGATTGCGTACGAACGATTCTCATCGTCCTGAGGAACATTGTTAGCTTCTATAATCATTCAAGTGAAATCAAAGATCCAAAGGAGGAACTTACAAAAGTGCAGAAGTTCTGATGGGCGCGGTGGGTCTTGACTCGTTTTATATCTGCAGTGCCACCATGCGCTGCAGGCTCATCTGCTATATCCTCCCACATGAATGGAAGGATGATATGATCGTCCAGGTTGTAATGCTGGACCTCATTGTTATTTTTGGAGACGAGAGAAAAGTATGGAGCGAGCATCTGCCATTGATAAAAGCTAAAGCTTTCCACATTGTAGTCTTTCCAACCCTCGAAGAAGCCAATTCTGGTCTCTTTCTCTAGCTCTCCATCACGTTCTTTCACCTTTCGGTAGACGTCGTAAGATCCCTCGCGATCTCCGGTGCCATCGCGGAATAGAAATGGTAAGTGGCTGTCGTAGATGCCGGCGTTGATAAAGTCGAGAATGGTAAAAAGTTTGCCAACCAGAACGAGAATAGTAAAGATTCTGCGCCGAGTCGTAAGTTCCGATAAGTCAAACCCCCTAGAAGTGGGCCCCCCCCCGTTCTGGGCCACCTCGCTTAATTCCTATCTACCTAGTTCGACCGCGAATAACTTTTTAATCAACTAATAGATATATGAGATAAAGTAGAGGCTATACTAGAGAAGTCATCGGAATCTAATAGTACATTTTGGCGGTCTCCAGCTTCCATCTGTGCCTTGTAGATCTTCTCGATATCAACGAACTTAAAATTTGGACTAGTCCTTACTTTCCGCCGTTTTCTAGGCTCAAGTTGGACTACTCTAGCTTCCAATGCTTGGATCTTACGCTCTTGCTTAGCAATAACAAAGTCCTTATTGTCTAAGCCCTTAACTATTTTCCTAAAAAGCACTCTAGCAATTGCCGTATCGATTTCTCTAAGTCTCGTGATTTGCCTCGATTGTTCTCGAACATCTTCACTTTTTTGAGAGGTTTTCCATACTCCAAATGATGAATCTTGGATCCATTCAAGTACTGCATCCTTTTCTGACGGTTGTAGAAGTTTCTCGATCGCTTTATTACTATTTTCAAGTAATAATCGGTTCATAAGGGGCTTCGAGATGTTCTGCGGCTATAACTTTGAGGCTTTCCAACCCGCTTTGCAGTTTCCTTCTATTAAAGCATCTATTCGAGCTTGCTTATAACATTTCAAGAAGTTTTGCTTCCCTATAGGCGTCGAGTCGTTAATGAGAGACAGCGAATCTAGTCGCCTTCGATAAGCGGATTTAAAAAGAGAAAAAATTGATAAATCCAGAGGTTAGAGCACATGTGAAGTATGCGATAGTAAAAATAACAAGTGGATATTGTTCGAAAAGCACTCTCACATGAATTCTATTGTCTCATGGCTTCTATAGCCGTCTAATATGAGTAGACGGGGCTCTTTTGGGTCACGTAGTGCCGTTTGGAGTATGAAGACGATTTGCAACTACTTTAAGGCAGTATCGTCAAATATCCATCTATTGTCGATTGCAGTAAACTTCCAGCCTTTATACTCTCTCAATCCCATAAGAAACTATTGTTGTTGGACTGATTTTCCCTTGAACATGACGATCGAAAGAATAGCCCGGCCGCTCGAGGAGATGCACTCAATAAATGAGATCCAAGCTTTAGATCCTGATTGTTTCTTTTGAATAAAACGTTTCTCAATACTCTCAACCACTAATCTATTCTTCTCTTGGCTTTCCATAATCCCCGCTTCATCCATATTCCATCGGTTTTCAGCTTTGATTACTTTGATCGCCGATATCTCCAATTTTTGAAATCAAGCCTTAATAATATCAGATGTAGCACTATTAACACGCACAAAATCGATTCTGAATTGCTTTTTGGTCTTAAGAATAAGATTCCGGCGAAGAAATCCAGTCATTCAGCGTTTTCCGAGTGGTGTAGTATCGCGTCGAGAAGCCAAAATACGGCCAGCAAAAGCTCGGATCTGTGCATGTGTAAAGTTGAGCCCTAAAGTTTCTTGAACTAGTACCCAGTCTATAAGACGTTGCTCCTGGATCGGGGCAAGCCTCTGCAAATGCGCATAGGCCTCTTTCTTAGAAAGAATGCCGAGTACTCTGTGTTGAAGAGTGCCTCTCGATACACTTCAGTCGAGAGAGGATTTTCGCAAGGACTTCCCATTTGCCACGTCTTTAAGTGCATACTGGACGTCAGCTTCCGTATATAAAGGCTTCATGATCGGCTCTAATGACTTGCAAAATTTGAAAGAGTTTTATTAAGGAATAATAAAAATATTCGAAGTTAAAGTGAGTGGTGGGGTAGTGGCGGTGTGCTAAGCGAGGTGGCCCAGAACAGGGGGGGGCCCACTTCTAGGGGGTTTGACTTAGCTTAGATCCTCTAGTCCCCAAAATTATTTCTGCCAAAGAGACATCAAGTCCCTGGCGTTGCAATTCCTTGCCGATAATTCCTATAATGATAGTGTATTCCAATTTATCTATTGGCAAGAACTTTCTACCCTCCCTTTCCCACGATGATGTCTGTAGGGCAGCGCGGATCTTGCGTCCAAAGTTCTTTGAGATGATTGTTTTAGCAGCGCGTACTAGAATTGCGAAATTGAAGAACAAAGCTGGAAGATGAATGAAGGGGTGCGAGGATCTGTTGTGGACCAGGGGCTTAGCAATTTGAGAGGGTTCAGTATTATGGGATCATCTAGTTGATTGTAAGGAGGTTTCTTGAAATCGCAGAATTCCCATGTTCCCTTGACTACAGTCAGGAAGGAATGAGATTCAGGAGGCCAGCCCCATTCTCCTCCAAGCTCCAAAACGTGAGATTGAGACTCTGGAGGCCATGCAGGATCATCAAAGCTCTTCGGTTCTGACGACTTGAAGAATGGGGCGACGACGGTATCGGCCATAGTAGACCATTTGAATGACGAATTTTTCTTCTCGTCTCTGCAATCGCAGGGCGTTTCACGACTTGTTGAATTACAGTGCGTCTCAGGGAAAATTATAGCCTCTTTCGGATCAAAGACAGCCTCTCGGGGTCCTAAAGCTGAAGAACCTCCTACCTGGCCATCCCCTTCTGCGTTCATATCTGGGATCGGAGGCAGAATTAAAGCTATTTTCAATAGATCACCTCTAACATGTTTTTGCAGTGGTAGTTAAGTGTCACTAGTTGTCTGATCTGGAAATTTAGGCTCCAACTCTTGTGGAAGTCCACCACAGAAGGGGCAGCTTTGGAAGCTTTGTGTATCTCTGCGAACGCTGTGCTTTGCGAGTATGGCTGGTAGATTGTCTGTAATGCTTTCATCGTGGGTACGAATATGATCTTCAAACTTTTCGATTCGCAGGAATGATTTTGGGTCCTCGTGGGGTGATGTGCAATGCCACCGAGACAGCATATGATGCTCATGAATGTGAGTGATCCAGGCGTTGAATGAGTCCGAAGGATCAAGTCTCAGCTTTGGGGAATAAAAACTCCACTTTTTGACGTGCGAGCCTTTTGATCATCTTATAGACCTCGATATTTTTCTTCTTCTCCAGAAAGTGCTTAATTCTAACCTGGCGATGGTGTACCGCGGACTGCCGGATAATTTCTGGCAGTCTATGAAGTCGGTCAATTATTTCTTGAACGGCAACGGGTGAATTAGGAAGAAGAACCACTTCAGTCTGCTCTGGTTCTGATTCTGATTCTGAGGAAGAGGCTAGGAATTCGCAAGGAGAAGTAGAAGAGCAGTTCGATTTGCAATCGTCTAACGATGAGTCCTTTGTAGATTCGAGATTTCTATTGTCTTTAACATGGTCATCGATTATTATTTGACTTCCTAAGGTATAAAATGTTAGTTTACCTCCAGAAATTTCTTTACCTGATCTCTGAGATTCTGGACTAGCTGCAGCTTACGAACAAGGTTCTTCTCAAGCGCGCAGGGCAGCTGAAAACCCATTGCAAGCATATCTGGGATATCCTTCAATCGGAAGGTCAGGGATTGGTGGCCCTTAGCTAATACACCTATGTTGGCAGCCCACATATTGAATTGTGCCATTTGGCCTCGTGCCCATGTAACGTCCACATTTGACGACATTTCACTGAATTCATCCCGGCACCTCAGGTATGAGCAGCGAGGCTAGGGGCGTTCTCCTTTTGAGAATCCATTGCGCCCGTGCTGTATGAGATCTCCGCCTTCGCGAGGCTCTCCGGAAGCCGTGGGTACGCTGTAGACCAGAGCCACTAGTCAGTTGTTCTTTGGAAAGTCAGGCTTCTTATCTCTTGTGATGCTTAAAACGTGTTTCTATGCAGGCATCTTTCGTGCCAATTCGCGTATCGCGGGGCTTGTGCAGAAATCGAGAAGGAACCCCACAGCTGTGATCGAATTGGTCACTGGTCCCCCACACCGCCACGCCTATCGTGCAAGCTTCGTAGAACGTCGCCCTTCATTCGCCGCCTACAGCGGCAACGACCATCTGCCCCCCCCCCCCCCCCCCCCCCCCCCAAAAAGGCCAACGGCAGCGGAATGTGTCTGTTACCCTAAGGCCTGCCCACAACCCCTGTATGTCGGACCACTCTCTCCACCGGAGAAAAAACGTTCCGATTTTGTGCACGGACCAAAAACACTATCACCAAAAACATCAATTTATCTATTTAATTAGTACTTCGTTATTTGCTTTTTAAGCCGCTAGCATTTATATAGTCTTTTAATATACTATTTGTACATTTTATTAATCTTATTTTAGTTTGTATTTTTTTTAAAAACTTTTTTAAAACGTTTTAATGCTATTTTTTAAAAAATATATTTACGATTATAAAACTTTTTTTTAATCGAATAAATTATTAATTTTATAATCGAGAGATTAAAAGAGTTTTTAAAGCTTATAAATAGTTTAATTTTATGTTTTTTGATTTAAAATATAATAATTTTTAAATAATAAATAAAAATTTTATTTTATTAAAAAATAATACTTTATAAATTTTTTTGTAATTAATTTAAAATATTAATATAAATTTTTAAAATTATTTTATTTACTTTATTTAAAACTTTATAAATAATAAATCGCTAATAATTAATTTTAACGATAATAAAAATATTAATTAATTTAAAAGTAATTTTTTTTTTCAAGTTTTAATTTTTATATAATATATATTAACGAGATTATTTTAATATTTTCGATTTTTTTTTTTAATTTTATAAATTATTTAAAAATTTATATTAAAATAAAATTTATTATAAAAATAAATATTTTTTTAATAAATAAAATACGATCGTTTTTATAATTGCTTTTTAGTAAAATTATAATATTAATTAATTTGTTTTAAATGTAATTTCTTTTTTTTATATTAAATAATATTAATAATATTTTCGTTTTTTTTTATATATTTTTTAAATCGATTAAAAATTTATTTTTCGTATTTTTAATAATTTAAAATATTTCGTTTTTAATAAATTTATACTAATTATATTTGCAAAATTTGCTTATAATACAATTTTTTTTTTTTTTATATTATTATTTTTTATAAAAATTCTAATTATAATCGTATTTTTTTTTATAAAAACTTTTTTTTTATTTCGAATTTTTAATTTATTATTTAATCGATTATAAAATATTTAAATTTACTTTTCTTTAATAATTTAATTTTATACTCGATAATCGAAATTAATAATATTTTTTAATATATTTCTCGAGATTTTAACGTCGTATTTTTATTTTATATATTTTATAATAATAATAATAATTTTTTAAAAAGTATTAATATATTTACTTTTTTATTTTATTTTAAACGGAGATATATAATACTTTTAACGACATTTGTAGACTTTGCGAGCAAGTATAGTAAGCTGTAAAGTAGATTAAAGTGAGTTATTTATTCGTAAATAGTCGATTTTTGGAGAAGTTGGTGTTTTTGGCCTGTGCGCAAAATCGGAACGTTTTTTCTCCGGTGGAGAGCCACTTTATGGAGGACAGTGACTACTTCCCCGCTTCGCGATCTCGCACGCACCTCAACTCTTCAATCTGGTCTCTTCTTCCTAATCTGCATATAACTACGGTTACGCATCACCGCATAAACGCGATACCCGGCAATCCTAGTACGATCAATCATGTGGCTTCTCCAACTACTCTGCGACGTGTTGCCCGCCTTCGTGGTCCTCGCAGAATATGTCGACTCGGGTGACAAGCATGCGGCTAAATATCGCAATCCCGTCTTAAAGAATACAGATTATTATTCGGAATTTCATGCCGACCTTTTCGGCCTCAATGCTATTGTTCAAAACTGGGATTGTGATACACCACCCGATGAGCTTATCATACTCAAGATTTTGGAGGTACTGGAAAGCCGCTTTGTAAAGACTTCAAAATTGGTAAGTTACGCGCCCGGAATTGTGACCTCTTTGTACTCAAACTCGCTCAGGTCGAAGAGGGCTGGAAGATTGGCACAGGGGAACTTTTCCCCAAGCTTCAAGCTCTGAAAAGAATGCTTGAGATCGAGCCTGATGTTGAGGATATGGAAGGCAGAGATCTTGAAGTTAACTCAGCCGCGGAACCAGTAGAGGACGAGGAGTCCGAAGAAGAGCGGCTACGAAGACGTCAGCTAGATATCCTTAAAGAGGTTGTACGTATCAGTCCCTCGAGGGGTGATGCTCGCAAGCGTGAACGACTTCTCAAGCGCCTCCGAGAGAGCTACAGATATTTAATAGACCTTCGTTTCCCTCCAGAAAGAGAGGATCGAGACCCATCTGGATGGCAGTCCACACGACAGCGGAGCCTCGATGAAATCAAGTCCGAAATAGAGAGAAGTTCCGACGATAGCTTGTCCAAGATGACCACGCTTCGATATCTTGAATCAATTTCCGAGCGAAATTCGAGTGAAGCTTTCTTTACGGCTCCATCGCCCGTTGAGCGGGGAGTCTCAACGTGGGGGCTAGAAATTGACTCGGATCTAGAGTCTATCGCCTCCGTCGAAGGCGATATCTTTTCTACCGCGGGGTCTTTCTCCACAAACTCAAGTGTATCCTCCATTCGGTTTACTGTTATAGAGTTGATTGTTAGTAAATTCGTCGAGGATAAGGAGCTTTCAACTCTTTATGAAGAAGCGATAAAGCGCATGCCAAACGATAGATTTGTGCGGAATCAAAGACGCCTGCTCAAAAAGTTCTTCCAGGATCTCCGGCCATACGCAAAGACTACACTACAAGAGCAAGCTATTCGAATCCTGCGTGGCAGAAGAGAACGAACCTCGATCGCGGAGCAAATATGGAGCATTATCAATCCCTCGAATGCGTCGAGGCATGCTCAAATAGCCGCTTTGAGGACACAGAAACCTGACAAGCAAAGCCAACTCGATCGACTTCTTGGTGGTGGTGCAAGCGATGCTACTGAGCCTACTGACGAATTGCGAATGGCCATTGTTGAGCAAGATACACTGAGCGAAGTGTCCGAAGGCAGTGACTCGGAAGGATCCGGTTTTGCAAATGAAGACACCAAGTATCCCAATGTCGCCATCGCTACTGAATTCCTCGTTGGCGGTACACCTTTCAAGCAATACAAGCTGAACTTGAAGGACTTTCTGCGTCCGGATGCTTCTCCAGCCAAGCTTCAGGAGTTGGTCGTCGACGGTGATGTTGTCGCGGTAACCAAAATGTTGTCGACACGGTTTGGAGAGGTGGCTCAGCTGGAGTTCGAATGGCTGCATGAGCTCCTAGACATAGGATCGAGCTTCGAAGAAATGGCAACGCTCCTCATAGACGGCGAGCAGGCCTCACCCTGGGTCATTCTTGACCATCGCATCTCCATTTCATCACTGCCTTCTATTGGAGTAAATGAATTCCACTTAGCTCTGATTTCTCTTCCTGGTTGAGCAATTACTGACTCTGGACCTTTCAAAGTTCCACCAGCCACACTGTGTCCACTCCGGTGGGCAGAAGCTCGATACAGCGCCCCGAGCAATCAACTCGACCTCTCGGAAGACAGAAGCTTCATCAGCAACAGACTATATAGGTATTCGAAAAGTCATCAGCGAGCTCTGTGGTAGTAAGCACTCCCTTCAACCAAGTCTTCTAAGTTGTATGAACATATGAATTCATGAATTCTACGACATGGTCCTGATATGGAGATATTTTCTGGATCTAGAGCTGTTAGATCTTGCTCTCGCAGCTTGTCGGTTCAGGTCTCTACTCCACAATTCAGCTCTATTAGTTGCTTCTAGGTCGAAGACCTTGCGGAATTGATCCTACTCTCGTGTTTCGTCTTTCAAAACTCCCAAGCAAACGCTAACTTTAACTTGTCACAGTTGCTGGTTCTATTCCGTTGAGTTCCAAGGAAGATGAGTGCGAATGGATGACCTCAGCACGCTTTGCTAAGGACAACACCGTTGTCTGGATAAGATACGATGGTGGCGACTCACGCGCGATTTCGACCATTTATAAACCAGCCTTTCGGACGCTCGACAGCTTGCGACACGAATTAGTATCTAGAATCGATGCTCTGGAGCGGGCCTATCATGCAATTGGCTATCTTCAGGAAACTGGAATCTGCTGTGACGCATTCACGATACTGGTACTCCGAGCTAGAGACTCGCCTAACGGAGTACCCTTTGTTGAGCTCTGCACCGTGGACATCTCACTCGTCGAGAGTCTGAAGTTGGCTGTACAGCTGTACACCACGAATACCAGCGACGCTGGATATCTTCAGTCTTGTGCTTCAATCGCAAAAACAATAATATCGAAAATTTCCGAACAGTATAGCGAAGATCTACTCCTAGATCGCATGTTTGAGGCTTCTATCTGCTTGAATCAATGCGCCTTGGCCATCCAAATATTGACCGTAGGCATCCTCAGCTATGCGCAAGGTCATACTGGCGGTCTGCATCCCCATTTTCTGGTGGACCCTCTATCGGAACTACATCTCCTTGGAATGGATGCCGATGAATCGGAAGCTCATATAGTGATGAACTTGGTTCAGTTAACATGCATAGGAGATATGCTCCAAAAGCCAGTCCTCGTCTTTAGAGTCGCGAATGTCGAATTTCCTTCGTCCTATGTGAACGATTTGGACGAGGAAAGAAAGTTTGATCTTTTCGCGTCTCCCGAGAGCGTTGCCGACACATGGGGGCCCGCTCGCTTCGTGGTGAACGCTTCTATCACCTCGGCTGCAGCTGAGTCGTCATCCCAACAAACCTCAAGAAATCTCCGGGCAGTGGAAGTGGGGGGTGGCACAATCACTCATACCGATGCAAATTCTCAAAAGCTCCATTGGTGTGCGGGTATCAGACCCTATTTCGGTGCAACCTTTGATTCCAAGGAGAAGATCTTGATTGGAGGCGTGACAGTCAACGAAAAATGCCCCCTCGATGAAGGAGAAAGTTGGCGACTTCCCGTAACTAATGCTTACCTGCGACACTTGGGGACGCACCAAGGCGGATGGGAATTACAACAGAAGCAGATCGGCCTACAAGGAGGTCAGTACGCGGTCTTGCAATTTAATTCCACATACGTCAAGCAAGAAGGCGTTACACTGAAACAGCAACAATTGATGCTCCCATCAAACGAGAT
Source organism: Acephala macrosclerotiorum (assembly GCA_014904845.1). NCBI lineage: Eukaryota > Fungi > Ascomycota > Leotiomycetes > Helotiales > Mollisiaceae > Acephala > Acephala macrosclerotiorum. The sequence goes on from MU119234.1 coordinate 81,673, forward strand.
CGACCTTGCGTTCCTGAATTCCACCTGTGGCCTTCAGATTAGTTTTTGCACTGGAGTTGCCCGACGAGTTGCTCTCCGAGAACTACTTGCAGATGTCATGGTCGACTTTGTTGAATCGAAGGTATCCAAGCCTCCACATTGGGAAGAGCTCAAGTCAGCACATTCCATTGTCCAAAATTTTCGAGCTGGAAACCTTGGTCAGTGGTTTGACTCATTGACACCGGAGCAGAGAGAATCCGCAATACATATTGTGAGATCAATGCTCGAGGTTCTCAAAGACACTGGGATTGGCAAGAACGACGAGGAGCTTGTCATTGCCTGGGTGCGAAGGGAGAGTCCTTACTCTTGTCTTCGACTCCGATGTGAGAAGACCAGTCTCTGGGCTCGAATCCTGGCCGATTCCGAGGACTGTGCAACCTTTGCCTGCATAACGCCATTGTGCTTGGAGATCGAAAAGCACAAATGTCGTGGGCTCACGATAGCACCCTGGCATAATGTCAGTACCCTCCTGGACACAACAGTCTGTCCACAGCGTTCCAATAGAGAACTTCTGAACGTGGTGAACGCACTAGCGCCATTTAAATTGGAGCACCAAGTCTCGTACTGGATTGGGAAGTCGGGCTCAAATCTCATTGCGAAGGTATGGTTGACGAATGATCCTGAGCCGAGGCTAGTGGTCCGACAGAAGGTCATTCCGGAGAAGTATAGATCAAGACTGCCGAAGGCTATAGTCGAACGACTTGGGCGGCTGAGAGAGCAGCAGGCGTCGAATGCTGTCGCTTCCCAAGTGGTTATCCTCGCTGAAATGCCGTATTGACTAGGCCCGGATTGGTAATTTCTTTTTACGATTTGTTATAAAATGGAAAACGTATTGTGGCAGGGCTACGCGCTGCCTTTTTAAAATCCTTCTTTGTATTAGCTAGTTTCGAGGGTAGTACTAGTCACGTGCTTTTTAATATATACAAAGCTTTTTGTTTATTATAAATAATTAAATATTTTTTTGTTTATTTTATTTACAAACTAGTTTATATAATTAAATAAAATAATTTATAAATATATTTAATAATAATAATAATAATAATAATAATAATAATAATAATAATAATAATAATAATAATAATAATAATAATAATAATAATAATAATAATAATAAATTATTTAAAAAGTAAATATAAAAAATAATTTAATTAATTATTAATTTATCATATATTTTTTATATTTTATATTTTATATTTTATATAAATTTTTTAAATAATTTTATACCGTTTATATCAATATTACGATGTGGGATTGCTTATTATATAACCGGAATCTCGGCGATCCCAACCTCCAAGCAAACGTGGCCTGATACCGCCTTTGCTCGGCCCGGCTCAAGTTTACTCGCCTATCTCATTGAAAATTGTTACAAGACTTTAAATGGATGTTAAGCTATACAATGGTTCAGATAGAAATTTTGGCTAGGCCTAGGGCCATATTACCTGACATTAAATAACGTGCAAAATTTAGGCTTTCAAACTCCAGCGGATCCTCATGTCGGCCAACCATGTATCTCCTAGATTCTAAGGTAACATGATGTCATACAATGTCAATAACATAATGAGATGACCCATCAGCATCTTTGAAAGTATCGATGTAGTCTTTATCCTCCAGTACACAATCAGGGGAACTATATGGCGCTTCACCGAGCAAGTACGGCTTGAAAATCGAAGATTTATCACTCCATGTAGCCAGCCCGAGTCTCTCATACCGTCCCTCAGTACCATCAATACGATTGAGTATCAAGCATTTTGTTGCCATGAAGCGTTGAAACATCACAGGCAATATATAGATATCTAGTACCCTCCCTACAAAAGCTGGCTCGATATCGAGCTTGACTTCACCGCCAACCTCTTTGTCAGAAACATAGATGGTGTATACGGCGGATTTAGACTTCACGGGACGGCGACTTTCCAGGCCAGCACAAATTAAGCTTTTGCACGCCAAGTGAAGGGTTGCAGTAGAAATAGCTCCAAACACATCTGTCGAGGCATGTGTGACCGATATTTCTTGAACTTTGACAAGCATGTTAGCATGCTTCCACCGAATACTTGGGCCCAACACCATGCCATCAAGTGATGCCCATGACCATGTAGGTGCTGTGTAAGGATGTAGTCTCTTTTTCGGAGAATCGACTTTCCAGCAGAGACCAAGTGGGAGGTGTCCTCTCCATAGACCGGCAACATATTCGCCTGCTAATGGTCCATCCCATATACCGGCAACATGGCTCTGCTGGACTCTCGACTGCCAGCGTCTAGCCACACCCGCAATTGCGACAAGCTTGTCCTCGGATTTAGACAGATTGCATCGAGAATAATGCATAACTATGTTGAACCACGGAGCTGGGAATTCGATAGTAGAATCTTCTTTAGGAGGTGAAGATGCCCAGGCCCTATAGACCATCTCTCCAGGGAGTCCATCAGGGAAGGTTTCGCAGGCAGATTTTTGCGTGCACTCCCAGAACACCTCATTGTTCGTGAAATACAGATTACGGGGAGCTAGAATGCGTTCTTGGACTGCCCAGGCTCGCTGGGATAGGGGGGTGGCACCCACTAATGTATTGAGCCGTTGAGGAACACAGTCGGAAAAACTTTCACTCTCAGACAGGCGTGCTCTCTGTATTTCGCTTGTGTCTGCTTTGAACTGGCATCTCCAGGAGCCTGGTCGATCAAAGAAGCATCCAACGTTTCCATCGCAGGCACTTGAGGCAGCAAGGTTGACCGTTGACCCACCGTAGACTGATTCCATAAGTCCAGCCTCCCTGAACCAGTCATCTGGGTCATCTTGGACAATGCATAAGGAGTCGATCCAGAGGTATTGAAGTCCTAAGTATCTTGAAATGGCTATTGCATCGTAAAAGGTTTTGGTAATCGCCTCGGCTGGAATATGCCGTTGGAAGACCGTGATATTTGTCTTTTTGAGAGTGAGGAATTTCTTAGCCCCCCAGCAGTGACTCAATGTGGCATAAGCTACTGCCCCTAATATCCCTGCCGAGAGACATAGCCGAGGTTTAACCTCACCTATGAATATCAATCGAGTTGGTACCTGCACTTCAGATATGGCACTGCAATGCTTATGTGTCTGGAGACAATCTGACAGCCATGCTTTGCACAGAGGTAAAGCGGCTTCGGTACTCCCTGAAGGTATAGATCGATCGCAATACCGCCATGCTAAAAATCGGTAAGCCGTTGCATTGATTTAAACATATGAAGAACTCCAAACACAATGATTAACGATCATCCACCCGCCTTCGCTATGCGCCCTCATGGAGTAACACATCAGAGCCAATTCAACTGGTCTGCAAACCATTGAATACTCAATGCCATGAACTTTCATGTAGCAGTAATTGTGTCTGCATGACCATGTCTTGCAATTTTAAAGAAATGCAAGGGGGGACTGCCCCTAGCTAACGTCGCCAACTCTCTGTGTACATGTATCAAACGGATCTTACCAGGAGTAGCAGTAGAGAACATCTGAAGGGTAGAATAACAGAACTGCTGTCGTTTTCTCTTAGGATGGCTAGAATGTAATCTCAACCGCCAATTTCTTCCAAATTGAGAGTATACTTCAACAGAACTTCCACTTGTCTCGTCCCAATTACCTGCTGAGAGGTTTCGGGCAAATTGGATGCAGAGTCCACAGCCATGACTGGCAGACTCTGTCAGAGCACTCTTACTCTGATGATGTTGAAAGTCCATTTTACGATTGTCACCGCGTCTATCATCTGCAGTAGCGACTTTTATGATGTCAGTCCAGTGATCGAATATTTTCCGACACAGGGAGCAGAGCCGAGTCGTCGGGTACTCTAAAGAGTAGTCTTCGTCATTCGGAAGTTTGCCCCGCAGGCCGGGGGGGTCGTCTTTTGTAATGTTTGCCATTGGCTCGATTTGGGTTATTGAAGATGGAACGCTAACCATTTCTTAAGATATGCTTTTCGACCCGTTATCAAATATGTATTTTGCAGCCTGTTAAACGACAAAAGGCAGCAATATTTGAATTACGGTGGCCGAAATGCCCAAAAACGTTTATTAATATATCGAGGGAAAAAATAAATGTACTAAGTACGTATTAAAAATATTAAACACTTATTAATAATAATTTAAATTATAAAATCGTATATTTATTTTTTATATTAATATTTAATAAAAAATAATAAATTATATAATTAATATTTATATAAATATAAAATAAATTTTAAATTAAATTTAATTATATTTATTATAAAAATATATTATTTATTTTATTTATTAAAAAATATTTAATATTATTAAATAAAATAATTTAATAACGTCGATTTAATATCGGTTTAATATTTTTTTTAGTATTATAATAATATTATTAATAGTTGCAAATATTAATAATAATTAATTAACGTTATAATAATATTATAATAATATTAATAATAATATATCGCCGTTATTAATATTAAGTTTAATTTAATAATTTCCTAGTAATTTTTTTTTTTATTAATATTGGAGTTTTTTTTTTCTTTTTTAAAAACTATTTGCTTTTTACAATAGTAGTTATTTTCGGGGTTCTCGACTCGGGCTTGTATTTAAAGTAATCTTCGAGTGCTATACGAGCTTGGGTAATGAAAATCAGTCCCCGAATAAAAGGCTTTGCAAGTTCGCGGTGAATAGTAAGGCGGGCGGGCCATCTGCGGTTTCGTGGCAACGATGATAAGGAATCGGAGGACGGCTTGAATGTTAAGTATAGAGGCAGTAGGGAGGTCCTCTAGGTTCACAAGTCAAAGATAGAGAGAGAATTAAATGAAGGGTGCTCCAAGAAAGTATTTGCGCTCGTTTAAGTAAAGTTTTCAAAGAGAGCGCTGCCGCGGGATATATAAACCCGTAGCGGCGCATTAACCCTAACGTAGAAGAGCTAAGCTTTTACGTGACAACGAGTAACCTTTACCTAGTATCAGCGCCACCGAGATTTCGAACTCGTGACAGAGAAATCGAGCCGTCATTCTCCTCGTCGACCCCGCCGCCTGCTTATATCTAAGACTTAACCCACCAAGCCTTACGAATGCTGGTTGTGTCATGCATCATCCCAAAACAACTCATCTCTCCCCTCACAGAGTAACATATAAACCTAACAGCTACGAGTAAACACCATCGTCCATTATGGCTTCTCCTTCACCTAGCGCACCCAGCAGACCAGAAGACTCCGTCGAGCCCATCAATGACCCGACATCTCCCAATCCTAAAGACACATCGCAAAACTCTCAGGCTATAGCCCTTGGCACGATGACAAGTTTCAAGGCAAGAATCTTGGCATCCCGCGCGTCGAGACAAGGCATGCCATCCACACGACCTCTAGCCCATCACGGGGGAAACGGTGTAGAGGTGCCACCAGGATGGCCAAATCCTGGAGGACGCATAATGCTGGCACAGCCACCCAGCTCGGTTGGTGCTCGAGATAACCCTAAGCAAACACCAACTGGCGATGAGAGCGGCAACCCTCGCGACGTCACGGCACAGTCAGGCTCATTACCGGAGCCTCGAACAGGCACTAAGAGGGGTAAGGACAAGGGAGAGGCTATGGACAGTGGAAGCCGAGTCACGGGAATGAGAGTCCTGAGAATGCGTAGTAGGTGGAGAACGGGCTGGAAATGGGAAGCATATATTGCATTGATGCTAGGAGAAGCGTTGGGGAAAAAAGTTGAGATTAGAGCCGCTATTTCATTGGGGATGGGGTTTCCTTTTCTCAGAGTCATGAGATGGTGGTGATAGTGTGAGAGCCCTATTCTAGAATCTACTTCATGATATCGTTACCATTTCCGTGTACATACAAGTCCCATAACCTCCCGTATTACTATCCCCGCATGTGTGTTCTAGCTGCTGGTTCCAGATGTTCCACCTCCTCAAATTTACCGCCCTCTGGGGCCAGTGTAGGTGACGGAGATGCTGACTGTATCTAAAATATCACCAGTAGCAATAGTGGTAGGGTCTGTTGCAGAGTTACTGATCGACAACGCTGTAGCTCCAGAAAGGTCCACTTCCACCTCCTTGGCAGTCACCGCACTAGCCTCTGAGAATGTAATGGTACCGAAGTCCATCAGAGTTTCTCCTGCAGCGCGTTCTACCACCCATTCTGCGGTCTGTCCCTGGGCCACGCTCGAAGCATCAGATAGTGAGAAGTCCTCGTCAAGCTCTTTGCCATTGGCGACGTTTTCTATAAGCAGGTTTGCTTCAGTCCCACCAGGCTCAGCGCTAAGGCTAACGCGTAATACTGTTAGGTATGAAGCATTAGTATACTTCGTTCCAGAATGAGAATCAACACAAAGAAATGGGGTACTAACCATCGTCTGCTGTGAAGGGAAATGTGGTCTGGTCGTAAAACACAGGAGGATCGGGAACCCACTCAGTCCAGGATTGGTAAGTTGCTGTGCCATCTTCTGCCACATTCACACAAATATAGTCACCTCCGTTAAGTTCCCGTGATTTGCCGTTTTACCACCAAAAGTTACAAGTAACACTTCAAAGTTTACTCACATCTCCGCCTAATTACTAAATATTTGAGTCGCGGGATATTTTAATTAGAGCATTATGCATATTTCTTTTAAGTTTTAATAAAGTAGCAAATAAATTCCTAGTAAATTTTGGGCTAATAATAAAAGGATTGAGTAAAATGATGCAATTCGCTAATAAACTCGCTTAAATATTGCATTCTCTGAGTTTAATACTCCACTTCTCTATTAAGACGTTAAATAAAATACAATCCGAGAAAGCAATTTAATTAGAATTGTTCGAAATACTTGGGAATTTAATTCTTATGTATTTTTAAAAAGTGGTTATTGTGATGCGCAGCGTGGAATAAGGCGAGTTTTGGTGTAAAAACAGCAAATCACGGGAACTTTATGCCAGTTACTGTACCACCTTTGAATATAGGGTGAGTTAGCAGCGACGCCATCGATGCCGCCCATACTGCGACGGAGGTTCCTGCAGTCCGAGCACCTGGAACCTCGAATGCCGTAAAAGATCTCGGAGTCAGTATCACCTTGTCCAGTAGCAAATCGAAGGGCCACAACTCCGTTCAAGGGGTGGAAAGCGTGGAAGGAAGGAACCGAAGTTCAAATTTTCCCAATCAACCTGGAAGAGGAGGAAATGATTTCGGAAAATACGTACTACCAACCGCAAGAATAAAAACGTCTCCTGCGGGAGGAGAAGGAACCAGTCCACCTGCCCAGTTATTGTTAATCATGGTGGGGGTGGCCGATTCCGCCTCAATGGTACGAATAATGTTCCCAAGAGCTAAGGTCGGCCACCGAATGGTCCTCGGCGTACCGGACTTTCCACTCCATGTTCGGGATGGGGAGCAGCAAAGATGCTAGCAGCCAGCTGCGAAGAATGCGGAGCTGAGGAAGGCGGCGAGTTTCATAGTGAAAAAGGTTGATGAAGTAAGTTGAAGTTGGATTTGACAGGACCAGAGAAGAGTCTCGGTTTTTGACTAAAGAAACTCATTTCAGAGCGCATCCCTTTGGGATATTTATACTATTTGCAAAGTAGACTTGTCTATATTCCTTCGCTCTCACTGCAGAATAGCAACTATCTGTTGTTGGCTCTCCCGGGTGACTCGATTGCAGTGATAGTAATGCACCACTGCGATATACAGTATAGACCAATGAGACTTCGTATCTTGCCCTTCCTTTGGCGCTCCGCTATCACTTACCTCCGATTGCAAAACTCTCCCTAAAATATTTCCAACAAACTAATGTAGTCGAAGATTCAACGATGTGCCAGCTGAGGTTGGTAGAGTGGTAGTGAACCTTCCTTCGCCGCTTCCCTCCCGCTTATCGCCAGTTGCAAAGCTTCTCTTAGAACATTTCCAACAACCAACGTAGTCGAAGGATTCGACAATACTGATCTCGTCATCCTGTAGTTGACAAGGTTTGAGGCTATACCGAAGTTGAGAACTATGGTGTGCTTGTCGTATCTGCCTGTGTCTAGTACTCGAGGGTCTCTTCTGGGACGGTGGCAGTTACAGGGACTACGCCACCGTGTATGTAGGTAGAATTCGAATATGGAGCCACCCGAGTAAACATAATAAGTCGATGTTTCCGGGGCGATACAAATACTATATCCAAAGCTCCTACGCCGCAAAAAGATGTTATATCGAGTTATAAATATCGTTTTAACGATTGCAATCTGGTTAACAATTCTATTTCAACTAGATTCGAAAGTTGTCTGTTTATAAAAATGCTTTTTTTTATCTTTGAATAAATAAAAATAAAGCAAGAAAAGTTTTTAAATGGTAAAAGAAATTGCTTCTTTTAAAGCGTTCAAAAAAATACAAATTAATAAAAAGTTTTTTTTTTTAATAAATTTTATAAATATAAAAAATAAAAAGCGCCAATATAATATAATATATTTCTAGAGTAAATTGCTCGTTTTTTCTTTATAAAGTTTTACAAAAACGTATAATAAAAAAATAATAAAAAATCTCGAGTTTAAATAATTAAAAATAAAGTTTTTTTTAATAAAATTACTCGCAAATTTTTAATTAATATAAAGATTTAAATATATTATAAAACTTTATTTAAAAAAAAAACGAATAATTTATTTTAAAAAAAATATAATTAATAAATTAATATTTTTAAATATTATATAAACGATTTAAAAAGTTTTTAATTAAAAAACTTAAAATTTAATAATTTTTTTACGAAGTTTCGGTAAAGTTTTTAAATATAATAAAATATACGTTTTATATTATAAAAAAATAAATAAATTATAAAATTTAAAAATAAAATAAAAACTCGTTAAATTTTTATAAAATAAAAATTTAATTAATATTTATAATTATATATTTATATTATCATAATTATTTTTTATATAAATTTTAATAATAATATTATATTATTAAAAATAATATATATTTTATAAAAATAATTTAAAAAACTTTTTTAAATCGAACAAATAATAATATTATTTCGAATTATAATTATTTTTATTTTTTTATTTTTTGAAAATATAATAAATTAATAATTTTAACGAACGTAAAACGTATAATTAAAACGTTATTAATATTAAATTATAATATAAATTTTTTTTTTTAAATTCAATAATTTTTTTAATTGCTTTTAATATTATATAAACGTATTATAATAAAAATATATATAAAAATCATTTTAAACTTTTAATATAATTTTAGTTTTTATAATAACTTTTTGCACTTTTTTAATATTATAAATTATTTTTTTACAGTTTTTTTTTATATTTTCGATTTAAAAATTATTTTATTTATTACGACTTGTAATAATATTATATTATTAGTATTTATTTCTTTTTTAATAATACGATATTTAATTTTTTTTTTTTTTTTACTATTTTAATATATTACTTTTGTTTAATAATAAATCAATAAAAAGTACTAATAAAAACTACACTTTATACAAAGATAATTATAATCGTTTTTTATATACGTTTACGAATATTATTTTTTAATATATATAATATAAGCTTTTAATATTTTGTTATATAAACTTGCTTTTTATGTGCTTTTGTTTGTACTACCTAGGCCTTTTTTAATTACTCGTTTTTATTGCCAAAGGTTTTTAAGCCTTTAAATTAGCAATCTTTTTGTATAAACGTAGTATGTAATTCGACCTTATAATGAGATTATTATAATAGAGTATTTTCGACTTAGCGCAAAAATACGGCTCGATGTATATCGAAGGAGAATAATGCTATGGCATAGGCTTAAAGTGAAAATCTTCTAATAATCGAATCGAGTCAGTCTTCGTAGATTCGTAATGTTTGTAGTGTAGGATCTTGTAAATCGATGGACGCGTCGACAAGTCGATAGATATTGCAACGTGGCCTCAGGCGCGTGAATATCGATCGGTTCGACTCAATCTTGGCTCTGCAGACTCTCAAAAGAGAGCTGGAGGTTCGTAGAGGACCCCGCAGAGTCCTAGGACTCTGCTACGTACAGGTGTTGAGTCGTCGTCCTCCGGGCTATGAACTTTACAAACCAAGGAAGAACTTTCAAAGCCAAGCGCCCTTCGGCGAGTAAAGATTGTAGGATGCCAAAGTGCCAAAATGCAAAGAGACATCCAAACATTTTCTTCACCTCGGCTGTCATGTGCACTCCCTCGCTTAATTTGACATGAGAACTGGGCCTTTATCACGTTCCTCCAGTTCTTCCCAGGAGCAACTAAAACACACTTACGAACACGAATTTCTGCACAGGTATTTTTCCGAAATATTGACATCATTTGCAAATATCTGTATCGACAATTTCGCGGAATCAGAAGTGTTCTTTCGCAGCTCGTAACCTGTGGATCAAAGATCTAAACCATCCACGAGTGATTTCTTTTCAGGCACCAAAGCCGACAAGACATCTTCCACAGGCTCTATCCTTTGCGTCTACAATGAACCAACTTAGTACGGTCGGAAGTTCGGAGATCGATGCTTTGGCTCGAGTGCTAGGTGGGACAGGGTTTGGAGATTTCTGTTTCGGTCGCATCTGTTGTTGTGGGTATAATATTAGTTTAGTGGTCACGTGTGACACTAGGCTGTATTGGGACTAGCGCCGCTGGAGCTAGAGTTGAGGTTATATCCTTCAACTCTTGCGCGTTTACTAGATTTACAATTTACAATCAATCAACGAATTATTCAGACCAATTGTCTACTTCGTTTCTGGCCTATTACTAGTAATAGGTATCCCTGGTGATACCAACAGTTGTCGGACCGGATGAAGGGTGATCATGAGGATTGATACTTTTTATACACAGAGGTGAAGCACGTCTAGGATTGCCAAGAAGAGTTCACACAGGAGAATTCTATAGTCAAGAATGGCAATACGCCTTTCCTTGAGCTTGATGGATACGAAAGATGAGAGTCATGCATTGCCTAGACTTCTTTTTTGGGGGAGGGGGGTTAATAGTGGCCTACCCAGAAAAGGAATCTTCCGTATCTCCAATGTGCCCGCCGAGATGCGAATTCGAATTTTAAGAATGCTATTGAATCCTCTCTTCCAGTACAATGAAAGGCTGGAACGAGGCGTGATGGACTTCACTATCAACAAACGATGGAGCGAGAACGCCGACTATTATTTCGATGGCGATATCAAAGACAATCTTTCAATTTTCAATGGTTATAGATCATCAATTCCGGAGGTTTCAAACAGCCCACTAAACCAGAGCCCGTTGACGCAATTTGGAAGTATATCTACCAAGGAGTGCTTGCCTCCCTGAAGAGATCATATCAGTCCGAAGGGAAACATCACCCAAAGCGAACTACTCAGTACGAGATACTCGCAGAGGTCAACAGGGTTGATCGCAGGGGCAGAGAGATGAATACAAATTTTAGTATGGTCGAGTTGATGCGACATTTGTCAAACGTCAGCACTGTTATGAGGCAGGACTTAGGAAGTTTGGTTTGAGCACACACCAAACTCTATATTCATTTAGATGCCCTGAAGAGCACGGCAGCTCTCTCGTGCCTTATGGAACGGCCAAACATATGCAAGGGTATTCATGATGTTCACCTGAACCTAGATATCTCTTTTGAGACATCACCATTGGAGGCTTAGGTTGACAATTTCAAGATGACTTGTCTTTACATTTCCACAGTCTTGAAGTTGTCCCACCTTTAGATCACCTTCACTGCAGATAGCTCCAACTATTACAAACTGGATGATCTATGCCAAGGCAAGGGGTTATTCTCCGGCGTCGACATCATAAAGTCAATCAAGGTCTCGAAGGGGTTCAAGCTGGAATTTGAACGAGAGCGAGATGACTGGGAGCCGGTGGATTATGTCAAGGAGAAATTATATTTACGCGAGGTTCGAAAACTGCTCTTGCCGGACTCTTTGCGCAGTTCCAGCAGCCAGGAACCACCTGATGAGAAAACCAGATACTTGATGGCTCGAGATGGTAGAGATAGAACATCTATGATAAGCGAAGACGCTACGAGTTCATGATCTCTCATTGACATAGGAATGCAATGAGGATATCTTAGGCTACACTTATGGAAGAATGGCAGGAGTAAATTGCAAGATTGACGGGTGTTGTCTTCCCAGAGACCGCAGAGGGAGCACGTAGCACTGTAGCAGCTCAATAAATGTACGAACGTATACCAGAACCACAAAATACTCCCCCTTTACGCAGAAATGATAGAGTCAATGGCACCGCCACTGAAGCTTCTTGGGACGTTGATTGAAGTCGAGTGAAGAGCGGACCTTCTAGCTCTTGAGAGTATTACGTCGAAGTACACTGACAAAACCTTTCAGCGCTCGAAATTCATGGCAGAACATCCTCCACGAAAAATTTTCACCATTTAAAAGTCAGAAAAGGCTAACAGCGGTATTGTAGTGCCTTCCAAGAGAGGCAGGCTCGCAGATTTGTTGTGGTCACGTGGACCGCTCTCGTCTAATTCTGCGCTACTTTTGGGACTTCAACTCTGCGCATCCGTTTCCATCAACGCAGATAAAAAATTTGGCAATACGGAAACAAAGCGTTCTCTTCATTTAGCACCGGAACTTGAGCATTTCTTTTTTCTTAAGTGCATGCATCGTTTGGACAAGACGTCCTCGATTTTCAAGTTCATCCTACGACTCGCCTTATATCCTCTACTCGAGCTCTAACTCTGGCGCAACACAGGATCCTGATTTCGAAGTGGCCATCGCGCCCCAGGATATTCGATTGTACCACAGTCAGAAGTCCGTAGCTACGATACACGCTTGGGCGGCAAGTTCATCAAGGTCAGTGACAGATTCAAAGTACTCCTGGTTTCAATTCAACTCCTACGAAAGCCGGTTAGCTTGAGCTTACGAAGCTGACGAAAGTTACTACAGCACAAAGCAACGAGGAATCAATCAAGCACGGCTGGTGGTTCAGGGTCCCTTGCTCCAGCTCGGATTCCTCGCGTGAATGGTTACGGAGACTTCTGCTTCGGTCGACTCACGATTGACGAACGTACAAAAGTCAAAGGGTACAGTCGTTTTTACTATGATGAAGGCATCGGTGCTGTGGAGGAAATGGAGGAATGGATAGAGCAGGAGATATCAGAGAATAGCGGAAATGCGCGGGTTGTGGAGCTAGATGGATTCGAGAGGTATGTTGATAGCCCCATTGCTATCCTCAATCTCATATACCTGCCGGCACTATAAGCTTACTCCAATGTCCTATGGCAATGGCGTTTTGTCTATACTGTTGATTGCAGAACCACAGCTGATGAAAGAAAATAGGGAGGGCCCTTTCCCATATTTCAAGTTACCGATTGAGATCAGAGAATCTTGCGATTCTTACTCAAGTCATTCTTCAAAACCTGCCCGACCACCAACATAGATCTGATTCATCTCATAATGTCGCCAACAAAGAAGCTGAAACATCTCGCACGAGCTTTCAGTGGAGATCTGGACAACTTCATAGAATTCTTATCGGAGGCCGTTGTGAACTCTCCTCACTATGATCCGAGAGAAATCGATGAATTTGACGACGACCAATGGCCAATCCCTGCTGCCGAAAAGTATATTTTGGGTACTTCTCTCCAACAGAGATTCTAAGCCGAGGCCCGCTGCTTGAAGGTCAAGAATGCATTCCAATTTGATATCAAGGAGAAACCCAAGTCGGACTGGTCCGTACAATATTGATGCGTTGATCGAGAAGACGGTCACTCATTCCGACTCTGTGATTAAAGATTGGACTATGATCAAGCTTGTGCGAGATTTATCGAACGTCAATACTCAATTTCGACAGGAATTGGGAGAGGTGTTCTGGGCACATATAAACATCACCCTCAGCTATGGTGGCTTCGGCAATTGGAACTCCTGGGAGCCTTTAGCCTTCTTTAGCGACAGTCCTGCAATCTGCAAAGGAATCAAGTCGTTGGCCCTTTCACTGAAGCTCTGGATTACTAATCCCCATGGAGTTGTCCATTTTAAGCTCCTTTGCAAGTACCTTACAGCACCTCTGGAGTTGATACACCTCCGCCTCCGTGTCGAGGGGAATGACTACTATTTGGCCAAGATGGGTCGTGGAGGAGGACCTTATAAAGGCATAGAGGTCTTGAGATTGATGAATGTCACCAAGTCGTTTGAAGTGACTGGTCCAGCTTCTTACTCGCCACATAGGAGAGAATATCATGAAGCTCGAATTCGACAGTACCTAATGCCAATCACGCTACGGACTCGCCAACTTCCTCCACATAGCGACGACTAGCAGACGCAATACTTGGCGACCCGACTTCTCGATGACTGTTCCTCAAAATCTTCCTAGGAACGACACTACCAAATCCAAAAGCGGGCGTTGGTCAGCGCTGAACTTTGGGTGCAAGCCTTGAACTAGCATAAAGTAAGATTTTGTCCATGTTCTGTGGTAGCTGTATCCGCTCAATTGACGTATTCCACGCTAACGATGGGAAATCAGATATCGACCTGTACTCCATTATGTACGACCACCCCCTGTCAAATCACACAAAAGGCTGATTGGTAGAACCATGAAGAGGCGCCCAACAATACAATGGAGAGAAGGAGATTTCTCGAGTTGATGGATAGTGTATAGAACATAAATCAAACAATGACGAACAACATCGGATCACGACCATGGCAAAAAGCAAGCAGCAACGATTCGGGGTAGGTATGGGGTCATGAGGTGCTCTTCGAATATAAAAGAGCAGAACAACGACTTTTAATCAACATTCTGCCAATTTATTTCACCATCCCATTGAAATTCTTCATCCAGAACTGCCCTATAGATGAGACCATCTTTGCGCTGATTCTACAAGTTCGAGTGTTCAACAGCAAAACAATTGCGTGGGGCTTGGACGCTCTTCATCACTTGGTGATCCATTCATCGTACCCTTTAGCGGGGTGCACCTACGCAACGGGGTTCCAAACCTTTGCTCTCTTTTGTGGCTTTCTTCGACTGATATTACTCCTCTTGACCCCGCGTTGACCTCCAATGAGGCCGCAGCGAAGGAACAGAGTACCTGCGCAGAAGGACCTATAAGGACCGAATACCCCGCTTTGCTCCTCCCAAGTGGGAGCGAGCACCTGCCTCGTCGAAGTGTACTCGAGCATGACTTTGAGCTTAACATTCACGTCGGCCGCTGTGGCTTGAAGCCAACGTCTCCTCTTTATGTTCCTGAAAGCTTTGCCCAGACCCTTAAGTCTAGTGCATTCTCGGAAACGGAGATACTTTCTCGTTTACGTGAGGCAGGGGGGCTGAATCTCAAGCAACTAGTCTTGCAGCATGAAGAGGGAATCCCATGATTGTGGTCTGCTCGGCAGGATTCCGAAGTTGTACGTACAGGCATCACGGCTAAATGCAGACACGAAATTCAAATGGCTGGACTCGCTCGCAATGCGGCCGATGACCGAGGCAAGAATCCGAGCTCAATGAACTGATGCTGCCACCAGATGGAAGAGAGGAAAGAGGATGTCGAGGAGCAAAGCGGGACGGAATATTTCTTCCCCGCATCACGTGTATCAAGCCACATCTGTGCCACAGTCCCCTTTTTCTGCGGGCCAATGTCGGCGCTCCTTTCAAGCCTAGCCTGAACCTCTCGTCTTTCAACGGCTCGGCTCTTCCTCCTTTTTACACAAATAATTTCACCAGCTCGGATACCACGTTACCATCCACAAAAACGGGTACCTAGGTACTGTACCTCGTGTCACCAACGCGTTGATACGATTCGAGACCCGAAGACGCGATGGACATTATTCAGCCAGTCGAATGTGCACGACAACCAGCTCGCGGCCCAGCTCGGCGGCTTTAATTTATGCATAAGCCGGCCGGCAGAGGCGGGGAAGCGACGAGGCGAGGGGAAACTCGCAGTCGCAGCAAGCAAGTACCCGACCCGAACGATCATCAGATGAAGACTAGTCCTGTACGAGCAGTCAACTGATCTCCTGCACGGCCTGGCCAGGCTCGTCGAGAGATGAGATGAGCCCCTCGGTCCGATTGCAGCCCCACACCATCCACACGTTCATGCCTTACCCTAGTTACCCGAGCTCTTTCCCCTGCCAATCCCCAGGGTCTACCCCGGACCCCCATGGCGTGGTGACATCAGACTGAGGAGACTTTCCGTCTGAAACTTTCCTGGGGAAAGAGGGAGCTGCAAACACAACTTCCCGATCCGGGAAGAAGGGAAGAAGGGAAGAAGTAGCGAGTATGCAACGAATGTTGTGCATGCTTGCACTGCAGACGAAGCGATCTAAGGAGTCAGGTAAGGTTTTTTCTGGTTTCTGCATAAAGGTACGAAGTATATGAGTCCGCGATCCCTTCCCTGCTGCAGATTTTTAAGTTGACTTTTCTGGTTGTCGTCGTCAATTCTTTCTCTGGGACCTCAATTGAGAGCAGCAAGCTTCAATCATGCTTTGGGCATCGTCAATTGCAGTCGCCGCCGTGCTGGCAAGCTTTGCTCACGCGCAGCTCGACCATGCCTCCTCACCTCCGAGCTACCCCTCACCATGGATGCGCGGGGGGGATGGATGGGCAGACGCGTATGCGAAGGCTCAGAACTTTGTGAGCCAGCTAACTCTGCTGGAGAAGGTCAATATTACGACGGGTGTTGGATGGGAGGGAGAATCGTGCGTGGGGAACACGGGGTCGATTCCTCGACTCAACTTCCCTGGTCTCTGTCTTCAGGACAGCCCGCTGGGAGTTCGTGACAGTTCGTGAACGTTAATTGATTCTGGGGAGAAGTGACTGACACCCAGAACAGCGGACTACAATTCTGCATTCCCATCGGGGATGAATGCAGCAGCGACATGGAGCACGCGCCTCTTCAAATCTCGTGGCAACGCGATGGGTGCCGAGCATCGTGGAAAAGGAGTGGATGTCCAACTCGGACCCGTCGCTGGCCCAATTGGCCGTGTTCCAGAAGGCGGACGAAATTGGGAAGGTAATTCCCCCACTCGTGCTCCCAAAATGGTCGATGGCTGAGAACATGGTGAAGGCTTTAGTCCGGATCCAGTCTTGACTGGTGTCGCGATGGGAGAGACGATCAAAGGCATTCAAGATGCGGGGGTCATTGCCTGCGGCAAGCACTACATTGGCAATGAGCAAGAGCATAATCGGGAGTCGACCAGCACCATACCCTTGGCATACAGCGCGAATATTGATGACAAGACGATGCATGAGTTGTATCTCTGGTGAGTTCCTACCTCCAGACAGAAATTGGAGTTCGGCTGACAGTTCCAGGCCATTCGCGGATGCTGTTCGAGCAGGCGTCGGAGCAATCATGTGCTCCTACAATCGGGTATGCTCCGATTACTTCGATTGAGATGCAAAGTAGGACTCGAGGCTGATTAGTTACGCAGATCAACAACAGCTACGGTTCCCAGAACAGCTACACCCTGAACTACCTCCTCAAGAATGAGCTTGACTTCCAAGGTTTCGTGACATCTGATTGGTGGGCACAACACACCGGAGTTGCATCCGCGTTGGCTGGTCTGGATATGACCATGGCTGGAGATCAGAACCTAGCATCAGGCAACACCTGGTGGGGCTCCAACTTGACGGCTGCAGTTCTGAACGGCACAATTCCACAATGGAGACTCGATGATATGGTTACCAGAATTATGTCAGCATACTACAAGGTACATTTTCTCGGACCTAGGCAAGCTTGAAAATACTGACGAAAGTGCTCAGGTTGGACGAGACACCGCCAAAGTCCCGGTGAACTTTAACTCCTGGTCTCTCGACACCTACGGCTACCAACACCCCGAAGCCAACGAAGAATACCAGCAAATCAACTACCACGTCAACGTGCAAGATGACCATGCCAGCTTGATCCGCGAAATTGGTGGCGCGTCAACCGTCCTACTCAAGAACACCAACAAGGCTCTCCCCTTGAATAAGCCAAAGAGCATCGCAGTCATCGGTGAAGATGCCCACGACAACCCAGGCGGACCCAACGCCTGCGGAGACCGGGGCTGCGATGTCGGCACCCTGGCTATGGGCTGGGGCTCAGGCACCGCAAACTTTCCTTACCTTATCGCCCCCAACACCGCCCTCAAAGCACAAGCCGCATCCGACGGATCAACATACGTCAACGTATCCAACAACTACGACTTCGATGCTGTCACCGAAGCCGTCACTGGCGCCGACGTAGCCATCGTCTTCGGCAACGCCGACTCAGGAGAGGACTATATAGTCGTCGATGGCAACGAAGGAGATCGCAACAACCTCACGCTCTGGGGCAATGCCGATGCCTTGATCGCACACGTCGCGTCTATAAACCCCAACACCGTCGTCGTTCTGCACACCGTTGGACCAGTCATCGTTGAAGCATTCAAGAACCATCCAAATATCACCGCCCTCCTCTGGGCTGGTCTTCCAGGCCAAGAATCAGGGAACGCGATCACGGACGTTTTATACGGGAAGGTGAACCCACAAGCCAAGTCAGTCTTCACATGGGGCAAGCAACGCGAAGATTGGGGTGTGGATGTCGTTTACACACCTACTTCCGATGACCCACAACTGTCATTCAACGAGGGAGTCTTCATAGACTACCGCCATTTCGACGCCGCAGGCATTGAACCCAGTTACGAATTTGGGTTTGGCCTTTCATACACGAATTTCTCGTACTCGAACCTAGTGATTCAGAAGAATAATCCCGGTCCATACGAGCCAACAACAGGAGAGACCAGCGCTGCTCCTACTTTTGGAACCATCGACTATAACGCTGCAGATAATGAGTTCCCGCCAGGGTGGCATGCGGTGAAGGGTTATGTGTACCCATACCTCGATGGTCCTGTACCGACTGGGCTGCCGCAAAATTGGCCCGCGGGCGCACAGGATGGATCTCCGCAACCGAAACTCCCAGCTGGTGGATCGGGCGGCGGAAACAGACAATTGTGGGATACGGTGTATACTGTTAGCGCCACGGTCACCAACACGGGAGGTGTGAAGGGGACTGAGATTCCCCAACTTTATATCTCATTGGGTGGTCCTGCAGATCCCAAAGTTGTCCTCCGCGGATTTGACGACCTGATTCTTGATGCGGGGGAGAGTGGGACTTTTACCTATGAGATTACGAGGAGGGATATCTCTAATTGGGATCCGGCGAGTCAGAATTGGGTTGTGAGTAGCTATCCGAAGACAGTGTATGTCGGGAGTTCGAGTAGAAATCTACCTTTGAGTGGTGCTCTTACTTGATGAAGAGAATCTTGGGAAAAGAGGATAGTAGGGGACAAAATGTTTAATGTTTGAATATAAGAAGATTGCTTTCACCTTTGTCTAGTTTCATCGCTTCTACCGTGCTACGGGTATGTGTCTTCGCAGGAGCAAGTGCGCAACCTCCTCCCCTCGAACATTACGAAGTTCGTATGGTGCACGTGCTTCCCTCACCCTTTGTCCTTCGATACGAGGCACAGCCACAATGTAACCACATCGCGATAAGTTTCAACGGTTTTGATATACTTGAAATCCAGGGGCGTACCTGAATTGGGGAGCGCCACCATCGTGTTTATGGGTTGAGCGAGATTTCAGCCCTGCCAAAATCGACTTCGATATTTATGATCGTCAATGTCCCATCTCGGCTCGTGCCGGTTTTCTTCAGTTCTTCTTGGACAAGATGACGACGAAGCCGTCGCTTTGTTTGGTTGCCGGATTATTTTTGAGTGAAATGATGAATTGAATTCGAAAGTTCAAATCTCAAGCAATATAGCTTACGCAACGAGGCCGGCGTTCAAAAGTCTTTCAAGATAAAGTCATGGCTGCACCAATCCCCTTCGTAAGTTCTCTTTTCTTTTTTACAGTACAGCCCCGCTAACGTCTCAAGTAAACGCTTGACCACCCACCACTGTACATAGAGGCTCCTCACGCCAAAGAATCCTCAATCGCCAAATCACTCCCAGCTTACTGCGTTACTCGTCCAGCACCATCCTCTCCAGATTCACCACCGATCACCCGTCTTCTCCCCTTCCTGAAGCGCCGTCGTCTCCGTTTCGTCCTCATCCTGATTACGATTATTATCGCGATCATCGTCGTGACAGTACTCGGTGTCAAACTTCATCAAAAGTCCATCAAGGATGAAGGACCAGTCGACCCTTCGAAAGTCCGGGGTTGGTTGCTAGTGCAGTGAGGAGGGGTGGGGAGGTAGTGTTGTATTACGTGTTGAGAGAGGCGAATAGTACGGCAGCTAGGGGGTATGATATTATGAGGTTGAGAAGTAGTGGGGTTAGTGGAGGTATTGTGGCGGATTGGGTTGATGGGGGGTTGATTGGGGGTGGGTATCCATTTGGTACGTTGTGATTCCATACCTTTCAAGTTCAATTCATTCGATTGCTATATGCAAAGAAGCACTTCAGAATATCGCCCCAAGATGATCGAGAGCTCATGTCCTCTACTGAAAACGAAACAACAATTAGACATTCAACACGCCACTCTCATAAGTTTCGGTCTATTCTGGAGAATCATCAACGATTTCTCTCTTGATGTCGGTCCCACAGTTCCCTCAGTACACCAATCACTTCAGTTGCTCCAACTCGAGCTTCGGGACCGTTCCTTCCACGTTCTGCATCACGTCCATGTCGTCGTCCATCAATCTCTTCGAAATCATGAATCACGTTTTCGATCATGTCTCGCATCCCACCAGATCTTTGTCTTTGATTCTGGGGCAGCCCTCGCTGAGCTGGGTATCGAGGATACCGAGGTTGAGGTTGGGCTTGTCGTTGCCCATGGGGCTGATACCGAGGCTGAGGTTGGGGCTGGGAAGTCTCTGGTCCAAGCGCGGGGTTATTCCGAGGAATTGGATTCGACCAAGACCCATCATAAGGATACTTTCCCTTCATCTGAATTTTATCATACCTCGCAACTACATACGTTACTCCGCTCCTCGACACCGCAATCCCCATTCCTATTCTCGTAGCATTCGGCCAGATGACCTGAGTATAGTGACCCCATTTCCTATGCCCACTGCCGGCAACCTTTTCTCCATGATAGTCCTTCTTCTCTTCAATCCAGTACTGCGTAGCTTTTGCTAGCGTCATGGATAGGTTACTGCATGCGAGGTTCTCGCCGTGGGCGCGTTGGGAGGCGTGTTTCATGGTATTGCAAGACGCGAGTTTTTGGGCGTAGGTGAGGGCTTCAGTCGTGAGTGAGGTAGACCAGGTAAGCGGAGGTCGAGAACCTGGGGCTTGGGATCGGGCTTGGTTGTGCAGGTTGAGGGCGTCTTGTTGGTCTTGGGTTAGTGACATTGTGAGAAGTTATGCTTCTAATGAGCATGCAAGATGTGTCTTCGCGAAGATTAAGGTATATATTACATTTGCATACTGTATGGCTTGCTGCTTTCAAGTGATTTAGCTGTGTAGGCCATTCAGGGGTTGGGGACCGTGAATGGTAGCAATGTACTTTCTGAGAAACTCAATTGCCTTCACTGATCCAGTCCTCGTGGTCATAGCATTCTTTTCTCGTGCGATCTTCTTGTTTGGGAGTGACAGGGAATTCGTGATGGATGATATAGACTCGTCAGTACCCCTTTCAACATCTCGCTTACGAAGCGAAAATCTTTACCCCTATCTCGAGGCATTCAGTCGAGAAAGGTGAGCAATATCTCACGTCCAGATACCTGACCACGAAAACGGCATAGACAAATCTTCTAGCTCTCTGTTTCCGTTCTCGTGCTATCCTTTTTATGATCGTGATGATGGAATGATGTCTCAGTCATTCGGTGCACTGAATCAATGTCTGAATCTTAGATCATAAATCACAATGATCGCCTCGCTACCCAGAGAAACAAGAAATCAAATTAGACAGAACCTAAGATTTGAACCAGTTCCCTCGTAATGATCCATCAGGTGATGGATCTGCAATTTGCCGTACAATTGCCGAGTCGTTCGGCACCTCGTATGCACAGCCATCTTGGCAAACTCTCAGGGGAAGCTTGCCGAGATTTTCATTGGTCACAAGCCACACCGAGTTTTCCGTGGGATAAACTCTACAACGAGTAGACAGATTTTTAGACATGTGGCTGTTCAATAAATTCGCCGTGGCAAGAAATATCATGACAGCTGATGTGAGCTCATGAGACGAGCGAGGCTCATGCTTACCCCTGACCAAAACATCTAGCACCATCCCCGGAAGCGGCGTTTAAGATCTGACAGCGCACCGCTTCTTCTCGTGTTTTAGTGATCTACATTCTGCCAAGACACTTAGTCGACGTCACTGCTAGCATAACAGGTTCGGAATCGGAGGTTGACAGCCATTGTGGGGTAAGCTCTTCCATCGTACCTGCAAGCAACTAGCCACAAATAGATTCAATACGAGCCTCATCATGTCACCGGAGAGACGGAGAACAAACTGACTTCAAGCGAGGAGAGTATATAAGGTCATTCGAGCTTGAGGTGAGAAGTTCAGATCACCATCACTTCTACAACATCTTCACTCGAGCAACAATAATCTCCACCTAAACCAAACTTCCTCACTCCTCATACCTCATATATTCCAGCAAAAAATTCAAGATGCAACTCACCACCACCCTCCTCTCCTTCATCTCCCTCGCCTCCGCCATCACCGTCTCCTACGACACCGGCTACGATGACGGCACCCGCTCCCTCTCCGCCGTCTCCTGCTCCGACGGAGCCAACGGCCTCCTCACCAAAGGCTACACCACCCAATCCTCTCTCCCATCATTTCCCAACATCGGCGGAGCTTCAGTCATTGCGGGGTGGAACAGTGCTAGCTGTGGCACTTGTTGGGCGTTGACGTATAATAAGAACACGATCAATGTTCTCGCAATTGATCACGCGAGTGAGGGATTCAATATTGCGGAGGCGGCGATGAATACTTTGACTGGGGGACAGGCGGTGGCGCTGGGACGGGTGGATGCGGATTATCAGCAGGTTGATGCTAGTGTTTGTGGATTGTGAGATGGCGGTTTGACGGGGGTAAATGAGGGTTGGAGAAGATGATAATATGAAGGGTAGAGCGGGAAGCATTAGAAGGCGTAATTGTGGCTGCATTTGAATCGGTCAAGAATAATGTATCATTTGCTCCAAGACTTTTAAACCGTGATTAAAAAATGCACCGCCATCAGTTGAATAGACTGTACCATCTTCTTCCTCGTAAAATTCCGGTGAGGAGAATTGAATCATCTAGGACGAAGATCTGTTGCGGTTATTCACCGTGGCCGAATTTTTATAGTCCAGTAACGATAATGAGTTCATATAAATGACGAACCTTCCTGCAAGCTATATTGACCGGCTCGGTCAACATCATACATTCAACCAAGACAATAAATCTACATAATCTTCAAAACATAGCCAAGCAAGAGGAACCTCCAACCACAAGCACGCTCGAATGGACAAATTCTTGGATCGAAGTAAACTTCAACTGGGAAGCGCTCCTTCCAGAGTTCGCATCCAGGGATCGAATGACGTGGAATACTGTCGTTATAATCATGCCCATATGATGCTGAAGGAGGTGATCAAGATGTCTGGGTAGTCATGTCCAGTATTAATTAGGGAAGAGGGACTTTTGGTTGGTGGAGCCTGAGAGATTCGAGGTGGTAAAGAAAAAGGTTGATGAGATTATATGGGAGAGGTATTACAAGAAGGAAGAGGAACAGGAGGAGGAGAGGAAGAGGAAGTGGCAGTAGTCGAAGGTGAACTTGAAAGAAATTTGAGGTGGTTCATGGACGATGGTAGTAATGGTCAAGTTGAAAACAGGAGATTGTTAGAGATAGTGTTAGAAACATCCCTTGTTTGTGAACTCAGACAGTCTTGAAAAACAGTCAGGCTGAAGAGGAGCAAAAGAGGAAGTAGAAAGCATATTAAAATCCCGTAAAACTACAATTGAGTAATTTTTCAAATATAATATAATTTTCGTTCATATTACGCTTTATTTAAAATAATATAACAATTGTAAATACGAATTATATTTGAATATTTTCGATTTATTATTAATTTAAAATAAAATAAACCGGATTTAAAAATTAATATTATTATTATAAAAAACGATTATATTTTATTAATTTGTATAATAACAATTTAATTAAAATCGCATTTTTAAAAAGTTTTTTTACTTTGGAAAGAGTTAAATTTTCCTTTAAAAACTAGGAATAATTAAATAAAAAAAAAGTTACTAAAGTAATATATTTACGAAATAATAAGAATTCCCGCCAAAGCTTTCAAGAAAGTCCTTTGTTTATAAGCTAAATAATCTCAATCGTAGTTTCCAATCCTTCACTGCCAAACCACCTATCCTTACTCAAGACACCAAGGCCAACCCTTCGATATTGATCAGGTACTTGATGCGTTGGTTCTAACAAAAGTATAAGGAACAAAATCCCAGTATAGGACTTGCGATCCAAGGCTTCGTACCCATCCCCTTCGAGATCGAGGTGGCCTAAGAGGAAACAAGTCATCCCTACGCGAGGATCTACGGGAACTTCAAGGAAGATTTCGGCCCTGCGGTTTTGTTCCGTCCAGTAGTGTACGTCGAGATCACCAAGGAATTGCTCCGAGCAGAACGTCATCTCTGTCATCGTCCCTCGCAGTCTGATGCTGCCAGCTGAGACCATGCCTGTGGGGTCGGCAGTTGCAAGCTGAGTAGTAGCTGAAATGAGTTCGACGTCCCTACGAAACTCTCGGCGGATGAACCGGAGACTAATTCGCCGGAAGGTAGAGACAGAGGCCCAAGACCAAGACGGAGCAACATAGTTTTCTGGCTCCCAATGATGGCCAGCTTGCCTAACGACAGAGCCCGGCTTCTCCATTGACACCTAAGCAAGACTGTCGACTAAGGATTGGCGCCAATGTCCCGCTAGATAATCATCTGGAAACATTGCTTGAATGTTTTTGGCGATGGCAGATATCGCCGGTAGCGTATCCCGCGGGAAGGACAGGTTCATGGAAGAAAAGCGTTGAATGACCGACGTCCACCTAACCAAAGTCGACTCTCGGTCCCAGCAAGGCTGATTTCTCATAAGTTGCATGTCACGGCTCCATCTAGAGGCATAAACGCCGAGCCGATTACAGTCGTAGCCATGCTCTGAAACAAACTTCTCACGGCAATTCCAGTATAATACATCTTTCGTCCAAAACACCACGCGAGTAGATAAGAGTAGCTCCTGTAAGACCCATCCACGAGTGAATAGAGGAGATTGGTCCACAACGTGGTGAGCAGAGGGAAGACACGGATTTATTCGATCGAACTTGATCCGTATATTCTCCAATGTGGGATCGGCACCTGTTCGCCTCATGCCAATGCTCCCGAGAGCCGCAAAAGTAGCGGTAAGAACAGCTGCTGGGACCAAGTATTTCTCTAGGCCTACACCCCCAACCTTCGAGTAGGGAATATGGAACTGCCTGTTGGTTGCCGGAGGGAAAAGTCGTTCTTTTCTCTTCAACAAACTTTTTTGTTTAACATCAGGAACGAGAAATTCCGGGTCTGTCAATGTAGGTAAGAGACAAGAGCGTTGTGGAAATCTTAGGCCTTTCCGGCCGAATAAACAACCCTCAGCACTGTCTGATGCAGTGGAGGCTGCTATTGTGAAAAGTGATTCTTTGTAATAGTCTCCCATTCGTACGGATTCTTGCACCCAGTCAGAATCATCCAGCTGGGTTGGCTGAATAATACATAGAATATCTGCCCAGAGGAACCTGACGCCCATCCTCCTGGTAATGGCGATCGCATCCTGAATAGTCTTTGGCAAAGAATCAATAAGTATAGATTGAGTGCGGTCCTGGAGGTTTTCCTTTGTAGTTCCAACTGATACAGGCTGCTTTCCCCAGCAGTAACTCAAAGTGAGATAGGACCATGGTGGAAACTGAGATTCGTGGTACCTAGTCGCGAGAGGACCCCAGGGGTTGTAGCTATTCATAATCCTCAGGCGTGGAAGTGTAGGACCGACATCGATAAGGCGAGTTGGGAGGTTGTGCAAGTTACTATGCATTTTGAAAAGGGTGGGAGTACATTTGCATTCCTTGAACCACTGAAGAATTTTCGGACAGACATAATCAATGTCTTCTAAGAGTCGAGATTCATCACAACCTACATAATAATTAGTTCATCATAGATTAAACTTGGGATTAATTTTCATACGAGCACTTGGACTCCAGAGCTCACATTGATTTCCCCCTATCGGTCTCAGATCCGGACGCTTCGACCATAGAACATTGGACACCTGAATTCCACGGCCTCTACTGTCTTTGCAGTGAACCTGGATAGTTAGAGAGATTGAATCACTGCTTAGTCGTATAAGCTCTGTTGAATTTTGTATATCGATTCCCGGTAGCTCTGCGTAAACAAGTGCTTGATATAAAACGCGGCAGAGATCACAACCTCCAACAGCCGATTTCTCCAAAGCGACGAAATTGTACGGGAGCTCAAATCCACCCCGACGTATGCCCAAGCGGTCTTCGAAGTAAAAGGCGAGGGCGTCCTGGCACGAAGAGCATCTTCGAGTTCCGGGTTCAGAAACCATCTACTCCACTTATAAATTGTCGCGTCTTTAGATGGACATATAGACTACTTAACTATGCAGTTTTGTATGTTGAAAGAAAAGGTGTGAAGCGAATTTGGGGACGTTTGTAGTACATATAAGCGAAAATTCAAGCACAGCCTCGGGTGGCTTTTTTAGATCAGTAACGGAAGCGGCGCTGCAAACGCTCGAGGGCCACTCGGACTTAGTTGCTTCAGTCGCTTTTTCACAAGTAGCAAAGTAGAGTAAGCTTTATTTGTAATAAATAATTGGATAGTAAAAAAAAACAAATATTCTTTGGCTTTTTTCTAATTACAAAATCGAGCAATTTATAAAATTGTTTAAAATAAAATTTATTATACGTAATACGAAAAAATTATAATTTTATTTTAAATTATTTTATTATTTAAAATAAAAACGTATATAAAATTTTAAATTTTTTTATTAAATCGATTTTATATTATTTTAAAATTAATTAAATTCAAATAAAATCGTTTATTATTTAAAATATTAATTTTATATAATATAAAAAACAAATTTTATTTATAATATATAATTTTTATATAATTTAATTTAATATTTAAAAAATTATAATATATATTTTAAATTAATTATAATAATAATTATTAATTAAAATTTAATATAATTATTATATCGAGAAAAATATTTTTTATTAATCGTTTTATCGAAAAATACATATATTAATAATATTATTAACGAGTTAATAATAATTTAATCGATTATTAATATTATTAATTATTTTAATTTAATATTAATTCGATATTAATAATATTAATTTAAAATTAAATATTTAAATATTTAAAATTTAAAATTTATAATATTTATTTAATTTATTATAAAAATTTCAAATAATAAATTTATAGAGCGTTTATTAAAAATATTAATATTACTTGAAATTTGATCGTAAAATCGATCGATTTAAGCAAAGTTTACGCGCGTAAAAACTGCTTATAAAGAGTACTAAGTTTATATGCGAGCAAGTATTGCAATTAAAAAAAGCATTTAAAGATTAAGCGATTTAATTGATTAAGTGTAACTGTATAAATGTCGCGCGCAATCGTTTGTAGTCGCTCGAGAACCGAGAATTTTAGTGTTTTTATAGATCGGACTCACTTGCCAATCGGTTATTAATTGGGCGCCAAAGATTTGAATATGTAATTACTACGTAGTGCACGCTATTGGTACTATTGACAAATGATTAATACGTGACAATTTTTTTTGATATATTAATATATATTTTAATAGTAAAATATTTTTCGTATTTCGCACTATATTTTATTTTTAACGATTTAAACTTTGAAATAATATAAAATTTTTAATTGTATCGATTTTATTAATACGAATAAAAACGATTTTTTTTATAATTTTTTTTATAAAAAGTATTAAATATTAAAAATAATATATTTTAACGTTTTTTAATAAAATTATTTTAAATATAATAAAAATTAAATTTTAATATTTTTATAATTATATACAAATATTATTAATAAATAATAATTTTTTTTTAATAAAATATTAATTATAATTTTATTTTTTTTAATATAATTTTTAATAATATTAAAAATCTTTTTTTATATAAATTATATAATAATTTATATTAATTTAAATAATTTTTTTTTTAAAAATCGCTGTCGCAGAGTATATAAACCCTTAGCAGTGCACTAACCCTAATATGGAAGAGCCAAGCTTTCACGTGACAGTGCTTCGGCTTAGGCTAACTCGGGTCGGGGCGGGCCGAGCTCGCTCAGGCTATGCTTCAAGAATGCTCATTATCGGCTCAGGTTAAAGTAGCGACTACTCAGGTAATCTCAGACGACGATTTCTCAGCTTCGCATTAAACTCGGTTAGCCAGGGTTGCTGTTTTGCTCAGGCACTATTCACCCTCGCCTCATCCTCTACTCAGGGCTCTTATGCTCTACTCCCCGGTACTTCCTCGAAATCTTCATGTGTAATTTCCTCGGCCTCGACTGTCCCAGGATTAGAATCGTCGATTGAAGTAGCTGCTTCACCGTCTGTTTGATTAGCACGGTCATTAATTTTCAAGCATCAATTGAACAGCGACTTTTTAAGGTCTACAGCTTGCGCAGCTATGTCCCCATAGGCAAATAGCATTACCTTGTGGAGCTAAAAATATGGAATTGTTTAAGAATTTGAGACTTGTTGAACCCCATAGTCTTCTAAATTTAAAGTTCAGCAAGGCCTAGAGGTATTCACTGATAGCTCCCAGCCGCGTCGTCAGAAACGTGCAGCAGTTCGCACAACGTACCTGCATGAAGGTTGAAGGAAACTGAACCTGTCTAACTATCATCTTCATTGAACAACGGCGGTCTTGCTTTTTTAAGGTTGTTACACTACCTAATCCTTCCAGAGCATCTCCTACCGCCTTAATCCCTTTATTTAAGCTCTCATTCCCTCTAGTTTTGAGCCGTATAGTGTAAGAACTCCTCAATTTGTTGGCCAAAAATTAGGCTTGATCAAACGCATCCCCAACAACATCTCTACCCGGCTTTCGGGTTGTGTGTACTGGTCAAACGAGTCGGAGCACTTCGGTAGTGATCGCTTCCCCTTGAACTTGTAGGATTGCGTACGCAAGCAGTTATAATGTTCCATGCTCAGGTAATTACATGAATAAAAAATACCAATGAGTTCGTCTCCATTCGCCCTGTCAGGCAAGCTCTACTCGCCGCATGAACCTGGTTTCCCTTGTCCCTTCATTTTCGAATTCCATCTCCCTCGAGTCCCCAAGGTAGCAAACTACCTGGTCAAAGTTGGCCTTTCTCCACCAAGTTTCTGATGGCTTGAAGAGTCGAGTATACCGCTGCAGCAGCTATCTGGAGTTGATTAGGTTAGAATCGAATTCCTTACTTGCGGTATGCGTCAGTCTGGCCACCTACCGTTTTATGTTGATCCTCGGCCTCCTTGGCTTCGTCACTACCTTGGACGAGTTGGGGATGCTCCCACGCGAATATAAAGGTCAGAAACAGCTCATTGTCGCCGGTTGCGCCTTTGCCCATGCTGATGATGTTTGTCGCCGTGCTACCGTCTTCCATGGCGTAGTCCAACCGGCACGGCGGGCTCAAAGTGCACACCTCACGGATCGTACGAGCGTGGGCCACGGCACTATCGGCCTTGAAGATGACGGTGGCAGTGATCACATTGTCCGTCTCCGAGTGGATCTCGCAGGTCTCGACGACAGGCACAAAGTCCTGTGGTACGCGTGCTTTCCGCTCAAGTCCAGCCCAGACCTGAGCATGGCTAAGGATCGCTTGGGCACCAGGAGGATTGACAATCGTCGTGTAGGCAAGGTGTATTACCACCATGGCGTTAACTACCTAGGTAGGTATCCGCTTCCTCGCTTACGTTGCGTTATATCCGACGGGGCTGAGATTCTTTAGCGTCCAGTATTGTAAAGAACCCGGTTCAATGATGTCTTGTTACGAACCCTACCTGATACGTATAATACTTTGTCCAGTGTTGCGTTCTCTGGGATCCCTTTTGTAGCCGTCGTCGGACTTGACGCCTTTACCAGAAGCTGTTCTCATTTGCGATGTCTCAGCCCCCAGTGTACGACACTATTCGGACCTCCGGTGCTGCATCCTCAGTCTCTGCTCAGGTTGCTCAGTCACGTGCCTGCTCTCGTTTCTAGTAACCAATCATAATTTACTTTCTATTCGGATCTGTTATACGAAAGTTGTCAATTTTATACGACTTTATTCAGGGAAACCAACTCGGCTTTTAGAGAGCTTAAATAGTCCTTCTCTTAGCGCGTATTAAAAAATTGAATTTTATTTTGTTTTATTTTTAATATTAACGTTTTAAAATTTAAGAGCTCCAATAGACGCTTTAAACACTCCAGACATATTAGAGTTGAAATGCTCAATAGATTCAAAACTAAACTACTTAAAACTTTATATATAGAATCTCTTATATTATAAAACTTTATTTTAAAAGTTTCAATTAATTCTATCGAGCGCGCATTAAAATATATCGCTATAAAGTTCGAATATAAAATTTTTGGTGTTCTTCGCCAAA
Organism: Acephala macrosclerotiorum; assembly: GCA_014904845.1. NCBI lineage: Eukaryota > Fungi > Ascomycota > Leotiomycetes > Helotiales > Mollisiaceae > Acephala > Acephala macrosclerotiorum. The sequence continues at coordinate 112,140 of MU119234.1, forward strand.
TGCGCTAATGCAACCTTAAATTTAACCGAGCTAGTGCGGCCGCATTTTAGACCCAAAATTTTAGTGTTCCTAATTTAAAAAATCTTCGGTAAACGCTTTATTCTACGAAACTTCCACTTTAAATTCTAAATATAGCTTAAATCGCATTATTTTCAAAAGTTTGAGTTTGGTGGAACAATTAACGTGCGGTATGCCCTGCGCATATAGTCGAGTAGAGTAGAGCACTTAGGAAAGGCACTTAGTAATTGATTACAATGCCGAGAGCATGCGCATGCAGCCGAGAGTTTTAGTGTTCTTCGCTTAAAAAGTTGGTGCCTTAGGCCTACATATTTCAGCCAGTCAATCCGCTCCAGACGCTCCAAACGGCTCCAGACGCTCTAGACGGTTCCAGGCCCTTCAGACGCTCCAGACGTGAAATTTATTACCTCAATCTGGACTAGGCTGGCAGATTCGATAGTAATCTTTCAGCCGATCCAACTATGCCTAAGGAAGTTAGACTTGTCACTATTAAATTGAAATTTGCCGATGATTATTCGTAGAAATTTTAATAAAATTATAAATATTATTATATTTTTATTTCGAATATTTAAAATAAATTAATTATATTTAAAAAAAAAAAATTTTTTTTATTAAAATATAAAAATCGTTTATAAAATTTAATATTATATTATTTTTTAATAATATTAATATTTAATTTTTTATATTATATTTTTTTTTTTAATATTTTTTCGATTTAAAAATATATATAAATATAATAATTTTTAATAATTTAATATAAATAAATTTTTTTAAAAAAAACAATTATAATTATATAAATAAAATTAAAATTTTTAAAATCTCGAAATATATTATTTTACGAATTATTATTTTTATATTTAATTTATATTTTTATTATTATAATAAATAATTATTTTAAAAAAAAAAATTTTATTATTTATAAAATTTTTTTTTTTTTAAATTCGATTTCGTATTTAATTTTTATTTTTATAATTATTATTTCAACGAATTTGAAATTTTATTTAATAATAATAAATAATTAAAAATATTTAATATTTATAATAAAATTATTAAAATTTTAAATTATATATATAAAAATAATAATAATATATTTTTTTTAATTAATAATAAAAAATCGATTTTTATAAAATTAATTTTAAATATTATAAAATTTTCAATAATAAAAATAAATTAATTCGTTTTTTTAAATATTTTATAAAAATTTTAAAAAAATTATTTTATAAAATTAATATTTTTTAATATTTTTTTTTATTATAACGATTTTAATATTTATTAAAATTAAATAATAAATATTATTTTTTTATTATTAATTAATAATTATTATAATAAAATTTAATATTTTTAAAATATTAATAATTTTTTTTTTTTTAAATTTTTAAAAATAATATTATATTTTTAAATTTTATAATAAAATTTTTTTTTCAATTAATTTACGTTTATTTTTTTTTATTTTTTATTTTAAAAATTTTATAAAATTTATTATTACGATTTAATTTTTAAATATTTTTTATTAAAATTTTTTTCGTATATTTTAAATTTTATTTTTCGATTTATTTATTATTATTATATTTATTAATAATCGTTTTATTAAAATTTTAAACATTAATATTATTATTATTAAAAATATATAATAATAAATTCGATTTTTTTAAAAAAAAATTTATTAATATTAATTTTTTTTTTAAATAATAAATTAAATAAATTTTTAACTTTTTTATATATTTTTAAAATATTTATTAAATTTGTAATTAAATTTTTTTTTAATTATTTGTTTTATAATTTAATTATATTAATATTGATTATTTTTAAATATAAACGATTATAATTTTAAAAATTATAATATTATTAATTGTTTTTTTAATAATAATAATTATAATTAATTAATTAATTTATAAAAAAATAAATAATAATAAAATCGATTTTTTTATTTTTTATTTATTTAAAATATTTAAAATAATATTATTTATTTTATTAATCGTTATATATAATATTAACGTTTAAATCGATTTTTAAATTATTAAATAATACGAAAAAAAAAAAAATTTTTAATTTTTTAATAAAATTGTTTATTTAAATTAAAAATTTTAATACGAATATTTATTAAATTTTTTAAATTTAAATAATACGTAAAATCGAAAATTGAAATTCGATATAAATTTTTTATTAAATTTTTTTTATAAATAATTTAAATAAAATAAAAAATAATAAATTATTAATTATATTTAAAATTATTTTTTATATTATAATATTTAAATATTTTTATCGAATTTTCAAATATTTTAAATTGTTAATTTTATTATATTATAATTTTTTTTTTTATATTTATATATAATAATCGTTTTTTCGTATATTTTATTATAATTATAAATAAATATTTTTATCGATTTAGAATCGTTTTTTTCAAAAATTCGTTTTTTAATATATATTAAATTTTTTTTTATAAATTTACGTTTTTAATATTATTTATTTAATTTATTTTATTTAATTAATTTTTTAAATATTTAATCGAATAAATTTATATATATTTTTATTATTAAAAGTTTTTTTTATAAATTAATCAATAATTTTATATAAGAATTTTATATTTATTCGATAATATTTTTAATTATATTTATAAAAATCGAATTTTTTAAATTTTTAAAATAATTTTATAGTTTTTATATATATTATTATATTATTTTAAAAAAATCGTAATATTATTTTTTTTAAATTAAAATATTTATAATTTTAATACGAATACGTATTTTTTAAAGTTTTATATTTTTAAAAAAAAAAATTATTATTTATAAAATTTTTTTTAAAAAAAAACGATAATATAATTAAAATACAAAATTTTTTTTTAATACGAATAATTTATTAATTTTAATTTTTAAATTAAAAATTAATTTAATAATTTAAAAATACGAATTTTTAAATTATTATTTTTAAATAAAATTCGTTTTAAAAATTAATTTTTATTTATATTATTTTTTTATAAAAAAAAATTTATTTTAATTTTTATTTGAAATTTTATTTATTTATTCGTTTTTTATAAATTAATATTTTTTTATAATTTTACAATTTTATAATTAAATTATTTAATTTCGAATAATATAATTAAAATAAAAAAATTTTATTAATTAATTTTTAATTTTTGATTTTTAATAATTTAAATTTTTTTTTAATAAAATTTATTAAAATAATTTATTTTTCTACGTTATTTTATTAATATAAAAAAATAATAAAATATAAAATAAAAAAGTCTAATTATAAATTAATTCGTTTTAATTAATAAATTAAATTTTTTCGCAATAATTTGTAATTCGTAAATTAATTAATTAATTAATTAAAATAAAAATAAAAATAAATTATTAATTAATTTATAATAAACGAAAATTTATTATATATTAAAAAATACATAATTAATATTACTTTTGAAATTAATTATTTATAAAGATTTTTAAAGAAAAAATATATAATTTTATTATATTATATTTTATTATATTGAGTTTATAAAATTATTTAAAACGAATTAATCGAAAAATAAATTAATAAAAATATAATTTTATAAATAATAATTAAAACTATTAATAATTCGATAAAATCGAACGATATTATATTTATATTATTAATTTTTGAGATTTATTTTAAAATAATTAATAACGATATATTATCGTTATTAATTATTAAAAAAAAAATATTATTTATATATTTAATATTAAATTAATAATATATTTATAATAAAAAATAATTCAAATACGAAATTTATATTAAATTTATTAATTTTATTTGAAATATACGTTTAATATAAAAAAAACGAATTAAAAAAATTATATAAATTATTAATAATTAATAAAAAAATATATACGATTAATATATTTTATAAATCGATTAATTTTTATTTAATAATTATTAAATTTTATTATATAAAAAAAGAAATATTAAAAGTTTATAATCGAATTAATAATTAAAAAAATTAAAAAAAAATTTATTATTTTTTAATTAAAAAGAAATTTTTTGATTTTTTTAATCGAGTAAATTAAATTAAAAATTAATTATAAAATATAATTAAAAATATTTAAAAAATTACGAAATAAAAACGTATATAATAAAGAATTTAAATAAAATAAATATTATAATTTTATTGAAAACGATAAAAGAAATTATAAAAATTTAAACGATTAATTTTTTATTATTATTATTAAAAAAATTAAAATTTTTATAATTTTTATAATTAAAAAAAAAATTCGATATAAAATTATTATTAAAACTACGAAAAAAAAATATATAATTACAATTTTTAAATAATTATTTAAAACGTTTTAAAAAAAAATTAATAATTTATTTTATTTAATACGATTTTATTAAATATATTAAAATTCGAATTTTTAATTCGAAATTAATTAATGAGATTAAAAATAAAATTTTTAATACTTTTTATAAGAAATTAAAATTAATTATTCAAAAATATAATAACGAAAAAAAAAAAAATATTTATATAATTTTTAATAATTTAAAGAATTAATTAACGATTAATTATCGTATTAATATTTTTTTTTTAATTTAATTTCAAAGTAAAAAAATCAAAATATAATTTCGTAATATTATTTAAATTTATATTTAATTTATAATAAATTTTTAATAATTTATATTAATACGTTTATTAAAAAAAAAATTTATTTATATTTATTAAATATAATTATAATTATTTTAAAGTTTTTATATAATATTATAAAAATAAAAATATATTAATAAATTACGTATTATAAATACTATAAAAAAAATTATTTATAATTATATCAATATACGATTTTTATTTTTTAATTACAATTATTAAAAAAAAATTTAATATTATTAAAATATAAATCGACGATATATTTATATTAATAAAAAAAATAAAAATTTTTCGAGAAAAACGAATTTAATAATATTAAATTTTTAATATTAAAAATATTATTAATTTTTAATAAATATATTTTATTTTAATTTGAAAACGAAATTTAATTATAATAAAAAAATTAAAATAAAAAAATTAAATTAATCGATATTAAATTATTAAATTTTTAAATTAAATATTAAAAATAATAAATTAAAAAAATTTATATTATTATAATTTATTAATTTAAAACAATTTTCGATTTATTTATTTATTTATTTATTATTTTTTAATATTAAAATTCAATAAAAAAATTATTATATTAAATAAAAAATTAAAATAATAAATTAAAAATTTAAATCGAAAATTCAAATATATTATTTTCAATTTATTTATAATAAAAAATATAATTTTTAAATTAAATATAAAATTTTTTTAATAAATAAATATTATTTAAACGATAAAAAATATAATAAAATTAATATTTAATAAAAATTTAAAATTCGAATAAAAAAATAAATTAAAAAAAACGATAAAAACGAAATAAAAAACTAGAAAAAGTATTTATTAAAAAAAAATAAAAAAATAAAATTTTACGTTATATTTTAAATTTTATAATTATTTAATTTATAAAATTAAAAAAAAAAAATTTATTTTAATTTCGATATTTATAATTTTTAATGAATTTCAAAAATAATATTAATTTATTAACGTTGTTTTTAAAATTTAATTATATAATTTTTATATTAAAATATTAACAAATTTTACGTATTAATAAATTATAATAAAAAAAAAATTCAAAACGTTTTTTAAAATAATTAAATTAAATTGATTTTTATTACAAAGAAAAAATTATTAATATAAATATAATATTAATTTAATAATTATATACAATATTATATCGAATTAAAATTAATATTATTTATATTAAAATTAAAATTTATAATTTATAATTATTTAACGAATTATTTATATAAATACAATATTAGTTTAGTAGTCACGTGCGGCACTAGGCCAAATCGGGACTAGCGCCGTTTGCACTAGAGTTGAAATTATATTTTTCAATTTTTGCGCATTTATTAAATTAAAAAAAATCAATCAACGAATTATTCAATTTATTTATTTATTTCGTTTCTAGTTTATTACTAATAATAAATATTTCTAGTAATACTAACAATTTAATTTATTTATTTATTTTATTTTTAATTTACTATTAATAATTATTAAAAAAAATTTATTTAAATAAAATAAAAATAAAAAACATATATAAATTTAATTAAAACCGTTTTTATATTTTTAATTATTATTAAAATAAATAATATTTATTTAAAAATAAAAATTCGTTTAAAAATTATAAAAAAAAATTTATTAATTAATAATATTATATATAAAAATTTGTAATTATATTAAATAAATAATATATTTATTATAAAAAAAAAAAAATTTATTATTTTTTATAATTTTATAAATATAAAAAATATTTATATATTTATAAAAAATATTAAAATTTTTAATTTTTAACGATTATAAATAATTATATACGAATTTTATATAATTATATTTTAATTAATTAAATCGTTTAATTTCTAAGTATTTTAATTTTTTAATATTAAATAATATAATTATTCGTATACGAGATTAATATTTTTATACGTATAAATTTTATTTAAATCGTTCGATTTTACGATTAAATTTTATATAATATTAATATTTTTATTTTTTATTTTTATTTATTTATATAATTTATAAAACGATTAAAATTTATTAATCGAATAAAATACGATTATTAATTTATATATAAATATTAAAATTTTTATAATTTAATATTTTAATTTGTATTTAATAAATTTATTTAAAAAATTTATAATAAATTAAATAAATTATAAATTTCAAATATTTAAATATTTAATTTTAAATTAATATTATTAATAATATTATTAATATATGTATTTTTTAATAAAACGATTAATAATAAATATAAATTTTTTATTATAAAAATATAATTTTTAATTTTTTTAAAATAAAATAAAAATATTTTAATATTTATTTTTATTATATAAATTTATTAATATATTTATTTATAATTTTTTTAAATAAATTTAATTAAAATTTTAAAAAATATTTTAATAAAAAATAAAAAATTATTATTATTTTATATTTGTATTTTTAAATAATAATTTATAAATATTATAATATTTATAAAAAAAAAATTATTTATTATATATTATATTAATATTAAAAATAAAAACTTTTTTTAAATTAATAAATATTTTTTAAAAAATTTTATAATTATTAAATAATAATATTTAATAATAATAAAAAAAATTTTATTAAAATTTATTTTTTTAATTAATATATATAATAATTATTTATATTAATAATATATTTTTTATTTAATTTATTTTAAAAAATTATTATTAAATTACGTACGTATATATTAAAAGAAATATATTATATAATAAAACTTATAAAAAAAAATTGTAAAACGTACTTATAAATAAAAATTAATATTATAAAAATTTTAAATTTTTAAAATATTAATATTAAATAAATCGATATAAATCAAATTTCGATTAAAACTTTTAATAAGTTTAATAAGAAAACGAAAACGAATACCGTCGTAATATTTTAATAAGTGGCTTTGTTATAAGTAATTAAAATTTATACAATTCCAAATATAAATAACATGGAAATTGTAATCGATTTATAAGAGATTGAAAAAAGAGCTCCTAAGCAAAATCCAGCTGATTTATTAGCGCGATTAGGATTTAGGGTTTTGTTTAAGCTAAAACAGCAACTGCTCAAGTTCAAAAATGGAAATGGAATTTGGTGGGCAAAATTGTCGTCTGAGATTATAATGGTCTAAGGCGGGACTGGACTTTGGTAAAGTCAAGATTCGGCGCAGATTATGTTGGTTTTGTGCCGAATCTTAACCTGCGTCAGCTCTACCGCGGTTAGCCGTCTGCTCATGCGCTACTCTAATCACCTGCGATCACACCCTCAACGCAGGATGCTCAGTCACGTTCGTGATCTCCCTCTTGGTGGCCCATCATGCTTCGCCGTATCCTTCGCCTCTTCTATGCGAACGTTAGCAGCCCTACACGATCATATCCAGGGAGGCCATATCGACTCCTAGGAACAGGAGACAGATCGACCGTCCGGAGAATTTTCGGTGGAGTGGATGCAATCCACAAACACATTTTCCAGATCTCGGCATCTCCACGCATTTTCGAAAGCAATCCACCGTCTTTTCCAAATGGGAACAAATTCCGATTGCGATGAGTTTTAGACGTTTCCTTTGCTGCCGAAATAATGTGACGATTGAGAGAGAAGCCGAAGCTACCTGATATTACCCGGAAATGATGCTGAAACTACAGGTCTTCCCTCAATACGAACATTTTTTAGAACCGAACACTCAGTTTCTTCATCCTTTTTATCTTCAACCTACCATAATTTATGTTGGTCTAGATTTCATTCATACGCGTTTGCCTTGCTCGTTCTTGGATTTTCCCTTGTTTTTCCTCCCTTGCTGCGATTTCCCTTCCCCTTTCCAGCCTCCCCGCTTCCCATTCCCGCCGTCGTCCATGCTCTGTTTAAACACCACGCAGAGCATTGGGCAAAACACGAACCAATACCTGCTAGAAAGTTGCTAATCCAACCCATCCCAATTCTTTCGCCGGGCGCAACAGCGCCGGCTCCAAAGAGGCATCCAACCAGATTATTGCCGCTAGACTTTCGGTATTTGATAACAAGCGTGTTGAGCGAGCTGAATGAACTCGCTGGACTTCCCGCCCATGTTAGCCTTTTACGACATCGTGATTCGACGAGGCTTTGGTAACGAGAGGGTGCTGAAAAAGATGGCGACCATTGGCAGGTGCCACGAATCGCGGATTGTCTCACTCGGGCAGCCTCACCCGCCTTTTTGCTTCATCAAGCAATATAAACCCCCAGTGTTCCGTTAGACGGCCAAAAGAATCTTCCAACTGAAATACATCCCTCTTCTATTCTCTTTTCGTCTTTGACTGCGCTACAACCGCTCGCTCTATGACTGCGACCTTGTCTTGAAGCCCGAACACTCTTTTGCAGGCAATGGATGAAGCACTAAACGTTGAAAGGGGCGAGGCTGTGCGAAAGCAACCTTTAGTTTTAAAAATTTCAATCGACAGCAACGGGAAGATTTCCACTCCTGCTCATACTAAATCGAACAAAGCATTCAAACCACTTCCGAAACCCAGAAGAGCCTCAACCATTGCCGCAAAATTCCGATCCCCTCACTGGTCAGCCAAGAATAAAGGCGGAAACGAGCAACCTGAAGGCTTGGAGGGGCTTCTGCCTAGGTCCGATGAAGTGAATATAGAGAAAGAGACAATGAAGACCGAGGAGAACCTGCGAACTTCCATTGAAGACAACAACGCCGAGAGGCCACTCAACTCCTCCGAAATCGGCCGAGTTCAAGACACCGTTGAACCCATCGCAGAGCTCTACCTTTTCGAGCGACCTTGTGGCAAGGACGCTGAGGATCAGCTTTTAACAAAGCTGGATGCGCTGTTCGCAGACATTCCGCGAAAGGACTTGGAAAGCTTCCTCGAAGGGCACTCCAAAGACGCCGTATCTCAGATTGGCACTTACGCGATGGAAGTGATAACAGGAGAAGAGAAGACCTTAGAAAATCTGAAGCCGTTCTTCGCGAAGTGGTCGCGGCATGTAACTCAAACCAAAGACCATTGGAAGGTCGAGAGGATGATCAGGGCTAAGAATCCCTACGACGTTGACACTACCTTCGGAGACCCAAGAGAGAAACGCATTCCTCACACTCGATATTCACGCTTTCCCGAGAACTGCCGAGGTTACTACCTGATATCCGAAATTGCAGACGAGATAAATCATGCGCTGAAAGAATGCGTCTCGGTATTTTCCAAGACGGTGGGACAAGTCTACAAGTGTACTACAAAGCGTCTCCATCAGTCCAACTTTATATGCTAACTCATTTCAGGTGCGTTACTCTTCGACCCACTTCAATATCAGGACGCAACTCGTTATCGACCTCATCTCAAGGACATATCCGACAAAAAGGAGACCTTCAAGCATGTTGAGAGAGGGAGAGATCGCTTTGTGAGATGTTTCAAGGAGAAGGAGAAGGCGAGCTTATTGACGCAGCCTGATATCATCGAGACTGAGATTCGGGAGTTGCTTGTCGACTTCATTCTCCGTGACGAGGCGTTGGTGATGTCTCAACTGAGTAATAGCCTCGATACGCTCGAGCTCTCTCTGGGTAACGACAAGCAACTATCAGACACCCTACCGATCTGGCGGGGCTTTTTCGGCGAGGAGCGAAACAGGCTATTTCACCAGGGAGTAATGTTAGATTACATTCGCCGAATGTTGGACATTCCAAGAGGTGATACGAGAAATCATCCCGCAGAGGCATCATCATCATCATCGTCATCAGAGAAAAACTTTTCCAAAAAGATGGAGATCGTTGAGACTTCCAGGCAGTCCCTCGATAGGCGGATGGGCGGTACGTATCAAGCCTTGATGTCGACTATGAGCATCATCGAAAGCGACCGCGCCGTTAAGGAAGCAGAGGCAGTTACGAAACTCACCAATCTCGCCTTTTTCTTTATCCCACTCAGCCTCGTCGCTACTACCCTAGCGATGCCTCTGAAAGAGTTCCAGAATAGCGATGGCCTAAAAGTCTGGCTGTGGGTGACTGTCTCACTCTCAGTCATGACAATCACTTACTCGATCCTTTACTGGAAAAAGGTTATCAAATTCATTCAAGCAGCCACCAAATACCTGAAGTCTTTTAACATGGACAAACTCAAAACCCTCATGGTCAATTTAGCCTTTGCTGGAATATATTTTTTCCTCTTCCTCATCTTTCTCGGCATCCTCGCTGTCAGCGGTATTGGTGTGTGGAAGATTAAGATGAGCCACTTATCGGGGGCTGCAAAGGGTGGACTAAGCTACCTCGTCGTTAGTGCCGCTCTCGGGTTCGTTTTCGCCTTCCTTGCCTGCTGCTGCGTTGTTAGGTAGATCAAGTGAAACGAAGAGTTACAGGAGAATTGCATAAACGGACCATGGTGAACCGGAGTTGAAATGGGAAGCTTCCATCTCGGGGAAGAGTATGGAACCGAGTAAAAGGAAATAATGCGACTGGATGATTATCTTGCAGCGCCCAGAACCCACTCTCAAAACCTTCAATGGCAGATGATCCCTAATGGATTTAAGTGCATTTGAGACTTTGTCAAGCTTCATCATCTACCGTGGCTGTTTTCCTCCCTTCCATGCCCAGCTAGATAACATCATGTATTGGAACTTCTGTCAATGCAATTCTTCTTTCGCAAAGCTTTCCGAGTTGGAAATTGACACTGGAATTTGATTCCATGTTTTGAGATCTACGAAAAGGCGCTGTTCTATCGTGTGCCCTCTCTTTTCACTTGACTAAAGTGGTCGAGACATTGGTTACTGGAGGTTAATTTGAAGCCCGATTCTAATTCTTTTCTAGCGAGGTGCAGGCAACAGAGGTAATCCTCTCGCAGCAAGGAACCTTGGCCAAGGAAGAAGTCGAAGAGGGCTGAATGTGACTGTATTGGATGTCTTAGTCCATCGTAGCCCCCGTGAGACCGGTGTCTGCATTTTGAACATGGGAGGCTCAGTTGTCGTTTTGAGGATCCAAAATCAGCTCTGGGAGGAATCCTTATAAAGGTCAGCAAGGGAGCGGGAACGAATTCCCTACTCAACAGTCTCAACTTCATCACTATCTTGATAGGTTGAGAGAGATAGCTGTGTTCGAGGCAGCAGGGATTAGCAAAATTTATATATAGAAGGCAAGGATATTATAACCGATTCTGAAGGGGGCCAGAAAGCAGACCTCTTCATCACGCTCAAGCTGACTCAGCGATGCGCTCGGGTCCAAAGACGGAAATGGGCTTTGGTGAGGCCAAGATTCCCGGGAGCCTCATCAATTCCATCTTCGGTCCCTTGAATAAGATTGGATCGCGAGTTGTCATCTTGCGGCGAGAATAGATCGTGTTGGTCTCGAGATATCGTAGTCTTACGTCGTGCCTCTAGCTCGATGTTCAAGTTGGGGCCGAAATCGATTTCGTTCATGGCAAGTAGACTAGTAGGACATGTCCGAGTCTCAAAGGAAAGAAATAACCTCGGTAAAGGTACTGAGGAGAAGATGGCTTCGCAACCGGTGTGCGGCGCGTATATTATTTCAGGGCGAACCCACCTTGTGCCTCGATGGGTATGGCGCAGTAACAGGACCTGCATATTGCATTCGGACGCCTTCATTAACATAGCCAATGAACGAGACTATGTGCGTTGAAATCTAACGTTTGACATTGCTGTCAAACAAAACACTGATGCAATCAAACGAAACAGAAGCCTGACGGTGGGCCCCAACTTTGGTTTGATATCGCGTGATATTATAGGAAAAAACACTACTCAGTACGACGTACCATTCATTCATTGCTTGCCCTCACCCAATGTCCGTGTTCTCTTTAAGCTGTCTCCGATTAGACCTTCAAAAGTACATGCACATCTTATGAGCTAGCTATTCCACATTATCGCCAGCACAAGTAGTACCGTCACTCTCCGCAACATAGATCTTCCAGACATTCTCAAATTGGTTCTGGAATGCCTCCACGGCTTCCTCGCTAATCTCCTCGACATCTGCGGCTTCCATCTCTTTCCTACTCATTACATTAGCATTTTATGCCTATGTATAGGGTGTAACTAACCTGAGATCGGACAAGACTTCCTGCATTCCTGGACAGTCGTGCTTCTCGTGACAGCGGTCACACCTTAAATTGTTGTCAAATCTGGTGAAAGCTTCCTCCACCATCATCAGCCATTCCTCTGTCAATTCGTCCTTAACTTCGAACGGGAGCTTGCAGTCCGGTCCTTCCATGTGCTCGTTTCGCGCGATAGCTTGGAGACGCTCGAGGCGGGCGTACGAGATTGGGGCGACAAATCGTGGGCTCGAGGGTGGAGGGTTCTTCTTGGTTTTGCGCCGGATTTTGGCTTGTTCCTTTGCCCATGACTGTGACATCGTGAAGTCGGTGGTTTGCACGTTGATCGAGATGGCAGTTGTGATTTCGGAATGGATATGCTGCCGTTTGATTGTGATCGTAAAATGAGCGGAGGCGGAAGAGAAACTGCGTGCTGTAATTGTATTACCGTAGATGTCGTAGATACAGTACGATAGACCCGTGGCTGTGATTGTGGAAAAGTGTGTTGCGACGAAGATGGTTCGTGTCTGCGGAAGCAAATAAATATTACCACAAAGTCGCCGACGAATGTAGTCTATCGTCGAGTGTCTACTGGCGGAGGTAAGCAATGAAGCATTCAATGAAGCATTGTTCTCTGAGGGGATGAAGTCAGGGATGAAATGTTACGTGCATCAACCCGTTGTCCTTGCTTAAGATGAAATGTCCGACGAAAAGTACCTTTATAGGCGAAAGAGCTAAATAGTTCTTGAGAAGTTGTCCTTTGATCCCTTAGACACTCCAGTGGGAATGGAAAAAGAATGGGAAAGGATACTTGAGAGCCAAGACTCAAAGCACGCACCGTAAATCCTGGGTCTAATGTACAACCGCATTTATCTTCATCAAATCGAGGGACAGCGGTCATGCATGTTGAAAAGCAGGGAAAGATCTTCAGTTGCTTAAATCCTGTGCTGCAGCCGCCAATGGTAAATAGAGAGAAGAGTAGGGAAATGTGTTGAAGGCCGTAGCCCAGCTTGCAGCAGGCCCATGGCCAAATCCACGATGGCGGATTACCTATAATGAATGGAGCTACGACAATGATACTTCACGAATTTACCTAAGGAAGGATTTGTTCTTTATTTCCTTCTTGAAGTACCTGCAGTCCAAGTATCCCGAGGGGAAATGAAGAGAGCAAGCAGAGTGAAAGATGCTTCTGAAGTCGATGCGCCTTTTCGTCAAGTATCCCAAGCCAAAACTTCAGGTTGTCCTGAAAGAGTTGCAATAAGTTGGGAAGGAAAGGCTATCGTTCTTCGATTTGTCCGAGGCCAACTTCGAATCACTGACGGAGATGAGGACTACGAATCCATGGCTGTACCTTGCAGGTGCTTCGTAATCGAGTGCAGGACCGTATGTTACCTTTAACGAATCGAAGTGCCGGTTTTAAGGTTCATGAGTCCGAAGCGAAGATCAAATCATTCCTTCTTTTCTTCTTCGATGGCTGCAAGTGCATTGAAAGAAACGTCGGATGATGTGGAAAGCCGGAGAAAGGTCAGCAAGGCTCCCTTGACGCCCAATGCATGACATCCGAAGCAACCAACAACTTCGAAACTCATCTCGAATCGCATTCGTTGCCGACGTAGGGCTGAGAAACTGATGTTGTTGATGTTTTGACAAAAGAGAGTAAAGTTTAAAGAAATTCGGAAAATAAAATGCCGATAAAGCCGCTGGATTGTAGCTTCCTCAGGCAGAAACGCCTTGTCCGAAAATGGAAAGGTCGCAACGTGGTTTCCTCCAAGTCTCTGATAATCAACAGGCCCCTCCGATATCCTTCGCGATCCCTCTTCAACCTATCAACCACGAATAATTCCAGCGAATCCGTAGCCAAGCTATGAGTCGAGGCGGTAAACTTGCTCCCGAGGTCAATCGGTAAGAATCTCCCCATGCCATCGTCGTTTCGACGAGACAGAAACTGACAAGTTGCCACAGAGCGCTCTTTGTAAAGAACCTGAGGTTCGTAACTCTGACCAGATGGCCTTCGCAGATGAGGAGGAGATATATACTGAGCAGGTGTACTGACTGTGGGCAGCTACAACGTTACACCCGAGGAACTCTTCGACCTGTTTGGCAAGTTTGGGCCGATCCGGTATGTTGGGCAACCACGATTCTTGGTCGCACGACGCGGTATACTGATTCTTTATAGCCAAATACGCCAAGGCATCGCAAACAACACCAAGGGCACGGCATTCGTTGTCTATGAGGATGTGATGGATGCAAAGATGGCTTGCGACAAGTTAAACGGCTTCAACTTCCAAAATCGATATCTCGTCGGTACGTAGCAATCGCAATCAAGCATCACGCGACCAGCATCAGCTAACGTTTGCAGTACTCTACCACCAACCAGACAAGATGGTTCGATCGAAAGAGGACCTCGAATCCCGTAAGGAGAATTTAGAGCAGCTCAAGAGACAGCACGGTATCGAATGACAACAAGACGAGCCTGCGGATCGGTCACCTCTCTCTCGACCTCGAAACGCGGTATCATACAACACAAGCTCTGCAGGCTCGTCTACGCTAGTATCCGGCGAAAAGGATAATGTCACCTCTACGAATGGGAAACATCGGGTGAATAACGGGCGTCGACGTTCTAGTACTTCTATTGCTCAAAACACAGCATCGTTCTTTGCTTCTATCAGGGGCTGGTTTTCCAAATAAGGCGTTAAGGGACGGATCCTGATCTGCAAATAGCAGTATGAATGGTGGTCAGATGTCTCCATGATGGTTTGCCTGGAATTCTGCGGTTTTCTTCTTTGGTCATCACTTCGTGATAGCTTGCCAAATTGATCCACTTGCTACCGTCTTCGGGCATAGCATCAAGCAACAAACCTCGCTCTTTGATCGTCATGTTTGATACTTGGCTTGCAGCTGGCAACCCGGTAAGCCCTGCTGTTGAAATACCCAAGTGGATGTCCGACTGCGCACGTACTTTTGTACGGAAATGTTCTTGTCTTGTCTTCGTTACTCTCCCCACTTTCACAATAAATGATCCTTGGGATTATCTTTTCGCCGACACACGCATTTACATCCACACGTGCCTTCCCAAGATTGGCTTATCCGGCTAGCTTAGGCTTCGTCAGCCCCGCCTTCCTTCGGCCTCCTCTTATCTCCTGCTTCCTTTCTTACAAGTGATTTCACATCTTCAACATCACGAATCAAACAAAGCTTCCAACAAATCTAAATCAAGTACCTTCTACAACTTCAAACTAAACCTCTACAATAACAAGCAAAATGCACGGCTCCGATTGCCCAAAGTGTGGTGCCAGTGGCCAAAGCGACAAGACTTGCTCTTCTTGCGGTGCTGTATGTGCCCCCTCCCAACCCTTCTCTTCCTTCACCTCTTTGCTGTCAACTATGCAACACGTTGTAAGTCCATCAAAACTGATAGGGAACACAGTCCTGCCCCAACTAAACGACCTCATCTCTCAGCCTCGGCATCTCGACGTGACAACTCCCACGAGGCTTTGATACGACAGCGGACACATAGCTAGCTTGGTGGATAGGCTGCTTTGAATTTTTCTTCATACCTTGTTGTTATTACGGGTGCAGCATGGCAGGGCGTGGACTTGGTGGGGTGTATGGATGGCAGTTGCTTCGGATACCGGGAGTTTGCTCGATGGTTGCTGATGAGGGACGAAGCCATGGCTGTCACGAATGAATGCAATGCTTTCTCTGCCACCTCCTTCCGTTCGTCCTCGATTTCAGTAAACTGTTGCAAGAATTGTGAAACGTTGTGTTACTGTGAATGGGCTGATACTGGTGATACGTGAAGACTATGATGAAGTGATTCCCCACTTCTTGAAATTCTGTAGCATTCGAAACAATCTTCTTCCAGACGATAGAGAGGGATGACCACCAGAATCCACAAAGCTGTAAGCCACTGAAATCATTCCTAGTTACATCGCTTCTTACTGGTTGGCAGTTTGCTGACCGCCGCTCGTGCCTTTGCTGGTGTCTGGTGATTCTTCGGCTTAAGTCCGCGTGATCTTTAAGCTCAGAGGCAACCACGACGCTGCAACTTAACTATCATCGAGAGTACTAGTAAATATCGAAGAAAATGATATAGTGAGACTCTGCATAGAAGATAACCTCCGCAAAATGGAAAGCATTTGAACAACTTCAAAAGTATCCGTCACGTGAATCAACTCTAAAATTAAGGTGTCGCACTAGACCACGATTCGCCTTCAGACCCAACGCTAGACTACCCCAAGACCCACATCCTTCGTCGACATAGCCGCAATCAAGGCTACACAGCTTTACAGTCCAGCATGTCATCGATATTGTCGCCTGCCTCCGACTTCACTTGAGTCCTTCACATTTGTCACCTACTTCATCGAAACATATACAAAGTGGCCTTTTGCGAATTAGAGCCGCCTGCGTCACAGATTCAGCACTAATCGCTCCGCAGAAGGCAACCCTAGTTCACGTCGAAACAACACAACTTCTGTGCAACTACAACGAACCCGAATGGTCTGCCTACAACGCGCCGAATCTCCAAGCGCCCTTCCTCTACGATCGATCGAAATATCTGCAGCTCGACAGCAGAATAGCTCATGCTTCCCCCACCGGGCTTGGAGCCCACAGCCGTCGCCTCTCTCGAGAATGCAACTCCAACACTTCTCTCTACAGCGATAGCGACCGCTTCCTCCCTCCTCCTCGATGTCACAGCCACTGCCGCGGCAGCAGCTGCAACTGCAACCTCACTCTCAGACGATGGAGGCAGACCACCACCAGACAACGGTGAATGCAGACTCCTAGGACCCTTCGCCATATTCGTACAAGGAGCATTAGGAGTATTGGCTTTGACAGCACTGGTATATAAACGCTGGAGGGAAAGACCACAACGCCCACTGAAAATCTGGTTCTTCGACGTCTCGAAACAGGTGGTGGGAAGTGTGTTGGTGCATATTGCGAATTTGCTTATGAGCATGCTATCAAGCGGACAGTTCAGCATTGCGGTGGCACCAGCGACGGTTTCGACGGGGGTGGAGAGGAGGATGATTGATTCGCAGGGGAATTATAAGCCGAATCCTTGTAGTTTTTACTTGTTGAATCTGGCGATTGATGTAAGTAATGCCTTTTATTTTCTATTGTTTGTATGTTCAAGGCTAATGTGACACTGGCAGACAACGATAGGAATCCCAATCCTAATCTTCCTCCTCCGAATCCTGACCGCCCTCTTTGCTATGACACCAGTCGGCAACCCCCGCGAATCAATCGAGTCAGGCAACTACGGCAATCCCCCAAGACCATGGTGGTGGTTCAAACAATCCATAATCTACTTCATCGGCCTAATGGGCATGAAAGTCTGCGTCCTAATAATCTTCCTCGTTCTCCCCTGGATCTCCCGAGTCGGCGACTGGGCCCTAAAATGGACAGAAGGCGACGAAGTCCTCCAAGTGATCTTCGTCATGTTGGTCTTCCCAGTCATCATGAACGCGACTCAATATTATATCATTGATTCGTTTATTAAGAATCAGAAGCCGGGAGATGGACATGAGAGGATTCCGGATCATGATCATGATGGGGAGGAACAGCTTAATCCGTATGAGGATCCACAAAGTGGGAGTAGTGATGAGATTCATTCCGGCGATGAGGATGACGAGGTGCTGGCTAAGGCGGATGAGGTTAAGAAGCAGAAGGTGCAGAGTAAGGTGAAGAGCAAGAAGGGGAGTGGGAGTAGGCTGAGTTCAGGGAGGGGGAGCTTGAAGAAGGATAATAGGGACTATGACCCTATCTTAGATGGGGAAAGCAGCCCCACGGTCGTTGGGAGCGCTAGCGCTAGCGAGCGAGACCGACTCGTGTTGAAGGAGGCAGATTCCGAAGACGAGTCGGAGCAGCGAAGGATACGGAGCAAGCCTTGATCTGCGGATTGACTATGGGGGGTTCCGAAAGCATAATGTTGGTATATACAATTGGACATAGGCATGTTTTAGTACACTGGGTGGATTGGTGTTCATAGGTTGTGGGCTTGGAGTTACTACTCTTTTTTTCTGTACGCATCACACACGAGTTGCGCTGGCATGGAGTTGGGGTGTTTTAGATAGTCCCACTTCACTTAGGACGTGCATGCATGGCATAGCATGGCATCAGCCAATTGAAATGTTAACCCCCAAGGTCCCTAGTATTCATGGACATTGTGACTCGAGTGAATATGACCTTGCTGTCGAATTTTCTGTCGATGGGGCTAGACGACTATTTATACAACGAACCCGTCCCACCGGAGTAAAAGGTGATCCAACCAAGATCACCTATCCCATAATCGAGCCTTGTTCCCGTCGTCTTGCCTTGCATTTGCCACGGAGTTACTGCTGCACAGATGTTCAACTTACAATATGTCGACCTAGTGGTCGTTGGTCTTCTGCCCGTTCTTGAAATTCGGGCTTTCTACATTGTTTTATTGCTGTCAATGTTTGCTGCTGTCAGATGTTTACTGCTATCAATTGCCCACCACCGCCAGCCTTTCATCCGCTCTTGATCCATATCAAAGAAGGCTGATCTCTGTACTCGTTAGTTCGGCTTCTTGAAGTGATTCATCGCTGCTCAAAGAATTAAATCGAGGTTCGATGTATTAGATAGGAATGAATATTTACAAGGGTCTGGTTAGTTTTAGGGTGCTGAGAGCTTCGACGATGGAGTGAGTGCTTGTCGTCTCTAAAGGTCACTTTAAGAAGTGAAGGTGGCTGATTATATATTTCCCTCGACCGCGAGGTGACAGATCTCGCAATTATCTTTTGACGCATAAAGTAGCTGAGCTGCGCGAGTCAAGTAAATGGCGTTTGGTCGACATTCGAGGCAACTCCATATAGCACCAACTTCCCGCAAGAAGCTGACGGCAGATCTAACCCGAGGGGCCGAACAAGAAGCCAGGAGCCTTTCTCGATCTCAAAATATCGCAATTCTGTGTTTACAATCTGCCTATAGAAATAATTATACCTCTGAAGTCGTCATTTATCTCTCGAGATTAAAGTTCTCAACCTCTATCAACGCTCCGGTGGTAGTTATTGCTTGGTTATTTTCTGTTGTCAATGATTTATTGCTGTCAACTGTTTGACTTCCCGTTGGAATTCAAGAAGAGAAATGAGAAAAGCTTCTTGCTATCGTTCATCCCATCACAACATTTGCAGCCATTGCTGCCAACACACACTCCCCCAAAGTTAAACTCTGTTTCATACCTTGCAATCCACCCAACATACCCTCGCCAGGTCCACTCTCATCATTGCTAACAGCCAGATCTCTTACCACGGGACTCAAGACTAGGAAAGCACGGTTGTTAAACTCAGCATCGAATGTCTTATCCGCACATCCGAGGGTGAGATTAATCCTGAGCATACAGTATTACATGATATTTAACGAAGACAAGCTCAATCCGAGATTCGTCTACACTATAGGCAAGTTGAGCAACTCAGAGACATCGTTCCGTAGCCCAACATCCATAATCAGACTGAGGTCTTTCCGTTCAGCGAGTATTGAGGAAGTGTTGAATGAGTGCTGCGTTTCCACCACGCTCTTAGCTCGCAGGACTACGTTGTTGATGGGTGTGATTTTGCAAGCCTTCAATGTCAGGGGCGGAGTTGGAATCTTGGGCGTGGAAACCTCGGGCTTGTGCATGAATGATAAGAGGATGGGGAGTGGGCCGCCGACACAGACTACTCGGGGACGTTGACGGCCATCATAAATTCCCACGAGGGGGTTGTATCTTTCTTGAAAAGTGACTTGAGTTTCGAAGTTTGGACGGGTGCCGAGGGATTCAGAGCTGCTGATCGACAAGTAAAAGTGCGGCGAGGTGCGGCGACCCATGAGGTAGATTTGGGGTCAGGTTCGGCGATGAGACGGCTGGGAAGATAGTAAAGATCTATCTTTGCGATCTTCTTAGTCTTTCCAGACGAGAAGACTCCAGATTTTCCGGAGTTGAATTCGAGCTTCGCTTCAAGACTATACGTCACGGTACCTTCTCCTCTCTCATATCCCAATGTCTGAGTTGACTTGAATGTCATCGATGGCGGCAGTTGCGTTCCCCAAGGATTCTTGGCTGGCCATTTCTTCTCTTGCTCTTTATCACTCCGAGACGGAGCGGTAAAACTGAATGGCAACTCATGTTTTGCTGCTAGGAGATCTCCTTTTGCAAAATCTGCGCTTCGTTGAACAGCGTGATTTTTCCCAAGAAGATAGAATCTTTGACTTTGATCTTGGTGTTTGACTTTCCAAAGAAGGTGGGAGTAGCGGTACAAGCGGAGTAAGGCGTTGCGTTGGGATAAGCAACAAAGCTAGATATGACCTGACCGCTTGTCACTACATGAGTTGAGAGCCCAGCGAGTAGCGAAGCAGAGAAAATCGAGATTTTGATATCACGATTTGACATTGTATTTTGCTTTCTAGAGAACCCTCAACGATAAACTTTCTTGGAGAAGAAGAGACGGATTTTGCGGCTGACGATTGGCAGCTTCGTTGGTTAAACTTTGATATGACAAATGTGAGTTGAAAGGAAATATTTGTGAGATAGTCTTAGACTGCTGATCGGAGCGTGCTGAGTTTAAATCTAATATTTGCGATCCATGTTTCTCTCCTGATCATAAGAAATGCCTGGGACAAAGCCTGGCAAGCCACACTCGAGGCGAGTCCTGTAACCGAGAAGACGTTACATTGACATGTCTGAAATCGAACGTTCACTTAAGTAGTGATACACGTGGAAAAGAGAACAGGGCTCATTGGTCGTAATATGCGGTAGAATCTATACCTAAGATATCGCGATGCCAGCTGCGACTTGGATCTCAACAAGAAAAGTCAGTCATGATGTCACGTGAATCCGCCCCCTTATTCGATTTATCGAAAGTCTCAGTCTTACAACCCTGATTTCTGCATGAACTGCATCTCAAATCCTCAAAGGAACTTAGAGCTCCTGCTCATGGTTTCTACAAACGATCAGCCTGTACTTGCCTGGGACTATACAGAGTTCTCAAGCAGAAACCGAGAGCTATAGTTCATGAGCAGCGAAGGTATCAAAGGCCCTCATGTCCTTCATATCATATGATCAAGGCGTCAAGACCTCTGATGGACCAGAAGGTTGCTGCTGCATTACCAAGAGACAGGCAAACAATAAGAAGCACAATAAGACGCAAAATACATTCAGTGATCGAGAACGCTGCACCCAAAAAAATAAATTGGGAAGATTATAGCATCATACGCCCACATACCCAACCGTAGACGAGTTGTTCCAGCTTCCGTGTTCACATCCCTAATCCAACCCAAATAACCGAACCCGTACTTCGCAAAGACTGCGGGACTATCATTGCAAACCAGCCTGCAAACATAAACTCGATCCCCGAATTTCGCGTTGCTGAGATGGAGCGCCTTCATGCCGTAGCCATCTAGCAGATCTGAGATATTCGATGAATGTGAAAGGCAACCATTGGTGAAGGCTGAACCGACCTGCGAGACCAGAGAGAATGTCTCCCTGGTGTGAGTACCAGCTTTCCAATCCAGAAGCCATCCGCTCATAAAGAACCTGGCCAAGTCGTTCGGTTGAACGAAAATGCTGACATGGAATCCGAAGATAACATTGCCGCCGCCACATGCGTAATCTACTAGCTTTTCCTGAACTGCGATGAATATTTTCTTCATTACCCCAGGATCACTGATGATGACAACGGCATAATTCTCTCCACCATTTGAAAGGTGTTGCATGGCACTGGCGATCTGTGTTGCTTCCACAACACTAATCCTCAACCGAAGCTTCGCCATGACCTCTGAGTATATCTCATCGAGGAATGGTTGCTCCTCGAGTGATATGAGAAGAACGGCATTGCCAGTTGAAGACCCGGAGGTCCCAGCCACCTCATCGGAGGGAACTCCAAACTCGCTCAATACGACCTTGATTTAATTCCTATCCCATTTCCACTTCTTTTCTCCACGAATTCCTTCTGGTCTCTTCTGCTGACTTACTTTTCGAACCAAGATATCTTCTCCTTCTGATCTTTTGTAGGATTAGTGAGTCGTATGCCTCGAGCAGTTCCTGCCAACCAGTGTATCCGCCGAAATCTTCAGCACACCCATGACTTCCGCCTTCCAGGCACACGAATTGTGTTTTCACTTCTGCTCGTCTGGTGCAGCTGATGACATGCTCCCCACCATCACCGAAATCGTAGTTGTAGCGGATGCTTTTGTCTTTGGTCTTGGTATCGTCGAGAACCTTGAAGACTGTGATCTTTGAGCTATCTCGACTTGGCGGCCCGTATGAGTAGTCGTCTTTCGGTGCTTAAATCTGTGATCTTGAGCAATGGATTGCCGCAAGCGAGCCGATGCTCGTCTCGTCAGAACGTCGAAATCATAGATATGAGTATTTGCCCATCCGAATGTAACCAGCAGCGATTCATGAGATTCAGCGAAGGTAGCGGTAGCTGGACATGATAAGACGCGAGTAACGCGTAGATTGGTAAGGAGCCTAGGAAGCAGGTCTACTTTCAGAATGTAGTTCAGGCGCTTGCGTTCGCTTTTGTGAGTTGGCCAATCTTGCTTCTTGTAGACTTGTACTGTACTACTGTGGGCCTATTTGGAGAGCCAGATGTGGATTTAATTGCCAGAAAGTCCTCGGCCCATCCTGAGAAATTCCAGCAAAAGTTGGAAAATTGGAAGTGCCACGGTCACACTTACCATAAGGGAGACACAATGTCCACCCTTGAGAGGTTTATCCTCGGCTTTGCCACAGACGGGACATTGGCTAGCCATGATGAATTTGTCGCGCTTGATGATGCTAGGTTGAAAGATTAAAAGAGGATGAGAATTTAGTATGAGGCATGCGTTTTTAAGTAATTTTAAGGCTCAGTTCGAGCGAGACACCACTGCGGGTGAGATCAAGCTATCACGTGGATGTGAGCTTTGCGACTGTCCCTTCATGCAAATTGATGGATTTCTGCCTCAAAACTGTTGACCCATTAGTTTTCTCATCTACAGAATCCGAGACGTCATACAAACTCTCATCTCCTCCTGGGCTTGCCACGTGACTAATCCCACACCTGAGTTTCTACCTTGAGCGACGGCTACCTATCAACCTTCAAATTGAGCTGAACTAATCTTCAGGAGCTGAATGTGGAGTGGAGTGTGTTTTAGACAAAACCAACGTGATGAGTCGACATGCAGGGTTGCGAGAGGGGTCGTGCATGCAGATGTTGGTGGCGTTCAGAACACCCTGAATCTTGACTCACTCAGCCTGGGGACAAACCATCCAAATCAGCGAAGAAACATAATTGCTTCGACGCCCCTAACTCTTAGCATTCTGGAAGCTGCTGTATCTACCTTTGGAAACGCCTTGGCAGAAGCCACTACGAAGATCAAAATGCCTACCCTGAACGAGGCTATGCCAGGTGACTTGAGGCGGTGAGAACCTCCGAAATTCACAAATGCTTTGATTTAACCCCAGCTGACTCATAAAAGCATCATGACTTCTGAAATTTTCATCCTCATCCCAAGCAACTCGAATGCAGCCTTTAAGATCCCGAAAGCGCTTCTATCCTCCATCTCCAAGCCATTCGGGGCCTCAGCAGAAGGTGGTTGGATCGAAACGGGCAATGGAAGCCATAAATTTCTTGTTCAAGACGAGAGTGGATCAGAAGCAGATGTGACAGAGAACGTTCTAATTTGCTTTATTAAGTGGGCTTTCACAGGTCAATACTCCACGGAAGACGTCGGCATATCTTCCCACGTTGAACAGCAAATCCCACAAACGGAAGAACCAGACTTTTGGGGAATAAGCAAGAAAGGGAAGAAGAATAGGAAATTTGGCAGAACAGGTAGGCAATGCCGGTCCGTTATTTGAGGGACGAGCACTAACCTGCCCGAAGAACCAAGTTTCGTTGAAGAGACTCCACCTCCCTCGGATTGGCCGGAGCCGGAGTCGGAGCCACCGGCCGATGAGTTTCCTGTCGAGACTGAAGCGCCTCCCGCAGAAGAAGCTAGTCTGGCCGAGCCTCCTGCCGAGACTGAAGCGCCTCCCGCAGAAGAAGCTAGTCCGACCGAGCCACAGGAGGAGATAGTAGAGTCGATATCAGGGAGCAATGCTTCCTCGGTCTCTAAGGAGGCATCCGCCGAGTCTCGAGAGAAGACTGATCCTCTCTTTCTCCACATTCAAGTCTATGTTTTCGCGATCATATACCAGATCAATGAGCTCCAGAACGTCTCGAGAAGGAAGCTCAAGGCGTATCTCCAAGATATTGAGAGATCTACGGACAATTATACCAGCAAAATGTTTGACATGCTGGACTACGCGTTCTTGCATTTATCAGATGAAGATAAATTGCTTCAATGGTTGGCCAAGTATTCTGCCTGGAAGTTAGGAACTCTGCGGGAAGACTTTACCAGGCTCGATGTTCTTCTCAGGGCAACAGACGGAAAATTTTCCTCGATGCTAGTGAGATGTGTCGCCCCATCTCAAGTTAATCCATTCGCTGGGCAGGGGTTTATGTGACGAACCAGAAAGAAAGTCTCATCACATGGCCTCTTGAGCGCTGTAATATGAGCTAGGTGGAGGATAAAGGGACGCCTGAAATTGAAGTTGCGAGTGTGTGATGCGAGCCCGAACAATTGGTTGGAGCTGGGAAGTTCTCTTTTGTGTGACTCAAACTCTCAATCATCTTTAACAAACTTCCAACCACTTTCTGTCTTGCTCAACCTGACGTGCATTTGCCTTGCTTCGTATGCCATCTCATCCATTCCACATCTCGACTCGTAGAATCTCTGCGGCAGATCTGTCTCCAGCCGACAAAACACCAGCGATAAGGCATAAGACTTGAAGTCATGGCTTCCACTGGACAACGCATATCTTGACGTCGTCTGGATGACCATTCCCACGAAAAAGATAAGCGTCAGTGCAAAGAGCGCTGCAGGAAACGTCAACCATTCCCAGCGGACATGTACGCAAGTCTCCAACAGCAAAACCTTCCCAACTGTGAATGGACTATTGAGAGGCTGGCCGTTCTGGCGGACATAATTTGTCATCGAATTTGAGATGTTTTTGAAGTTGCTGGCAATGGTGACATCGCTAACATTGCCGGAATTGAAGATAGCTAGGATGAAATCGCTCGTCCCTCCTAAAGTCTCTGGAGCTTCTCCTGCGTGACCTTTAAACACTCCCCCAAGGTAGGAACCAATACTGAGTATTGTACCTGTTGTTGTTTGATATATACAAGCTGGGTTGATGGGGAGAATGGACAACAGCTGTGTCGAGTTGACTTCAAAATAGGTTGCTAAATCGGAAGCGTTCATACCCGCTGGGTATTGCGTGAAATATCCCAACCATTTCGTAGTTTCATTGAACTCGTAACCAGCTTTTTGCAATGTCTGTTTTTCGGCGTCGTTCAAACAAGACATATCAATGGTAGATGTGTACTCGCTACTGCTGGTATTCGTGGACGCATTCCAGCTGCCTGGGTCGGAGTATAGCTCTTGCTCGATGAGTTTTCCGTTCTGAATAGAGGCATTGTATGTCTTGATACAAAGTGACAGTGAACATTCAGCAGCACCATAGCCTCGACATCCCCACGTAAGACCAGCTGCAGGATCGCAAGCGAATGTCAGATAGGATTCGTTGCCATTCATGTACGGTCCGTTGCTGTCTCCCAGTAGAGCTTGGATCGGGTCCGCGAAAGTGTTTGTTCCCAAGGAGAATTGCTCAGCATCCATAGGTGAGGCCCAGAGACCTGAAGGGAGTGTAAAGTTGAGAGTGCCCGATGAGCCACTAGAGGTGGTGTTGTCGGAAAAGACTATCGTCTCATTGTTCATTGTGATAACTACCTCTGATGATATATCTTTGCATGTGCTGCAGAAACCTAGACTCCGGTACTGGGGAAATGTACAATTTCCAGTAGGACAAGTGAAAGGTGTTGCAACACTGCTAGGGCTGAAAACCCCGACATTAACGGCGGACTGGAGACCTAGATCCACGGTGTCCAAGTTCGCGCCAATATGAATTCCGCCGTTGATGTACTGATTTGTCCGGGGAATCGATGCATTCGATGTGAATGAAATCTGTTCACAGGGGGAGTATCTGACTATTTGTTGGGCAAACGGATCGATAGCGATAGCAATAATAGTAATTACAGCTCTAAATGTGGTCAAGAAGTTTCTGTGAACTACGTTAGCCCTTAAGTTGCTCTATTAGGACAAGATATATACCTGCCACGGATCGCCCAAATGAGCTTGAAAGCACCAACTGGACCTCGAGATGCCTCGTCAAATCTCTCCAGATCTCGAAGCGGCCTGGTGTTTCCGAACCAAGTCCACTTCAGCTGTCCCAGGCCTATCTCGCATCAACACATGTTCACGGAGTAGTTCGTTCTACTCACCTTGACACAAAATGACGAACATAGCTGCCTTAAGCAAAATGACATAAAGCGATATCAGCGAGTTCAAGGATATGTCGTAAGGCAGTTGGGGTAGTGGCTGGTTTTCAAAAGGTACTAACGTCGCGGCGATGGCAACCAAAGATACTATCCCGAGGAAGCAGCAGGCGACTTCCACTTTCCAGCCATTGACAGCTCCAAGCCAAGTAGAGTATTTGTTAACATATTTGTTAGACTGGGCCTCGACCGTCTGTGAGTTCCACTCCGGTTTTCCCTCATTAGAAGATGACCTTGGACCACCCTCATTCATCAAAGGGACAAACGGCTCTTCATGAGTTGCTCTGGCATTGCCGTAGTCGGTAGGACCGTCTCGACCGTTAAATGATGAAGTGAGGGGTACGTTTGTGAAGTTAGAAGGAGCATAATAATTACCGGATGGTACAGGCTTCCGGCTTATTCGTCCTGGAGGACTTGCCCAATCGTCCATTGTTCCTTGATCTGTACAAGAAACAGCATCAGATCAAAGTTGTTGAGATGAAGTCGAATGACGCATGTGGTTGCCGAGGGGGCGTTTTGAGGGATCGTGCGGATTGAGGCTGCAAAGTCGCACCACCACATGCTAGGGCATCTGGGCCATCCTATGAAGTATCGCCTAGAAATTACAAGGCATGAACGCCAGCAGGATCCCGGAAGGCTGGTGAGCTAGCTTTAGCGAGCCGTGAAGGTCCAATAATAATATAAAGAGGCGCAAACACGAGTGCGGCTGATATTTAATCCGCTGTCCACAAGCCACAAGTGCAAGGGGCCTTGAAGAGAACAGCGAGGCGCAGTGCGGCACAACAACTTTGTCGAATGGAACGGACTGAATTTATCGTCCCTGAGTTATTATTGGCGCTGGATCGCATTGAGTCGCACGATCCTAAAAAGGTGCAGCTTAGGGCTTGGAAAGCACCTGCCATGTCTGGTAAGCCTTGAACTTTGACATCCTTCAACATCTTCTCTCCAGAATTTTTAATTCTTTAAGCTTCAGACCTCGAAAGTAGGGCGAAGCAGATCACTGAGTACTGCTTGGAACATTGAAGGAGATTTGATCAATCAAATTCCGCCTTCCCTATCCTTTCTCTCCACGATTGAACAACATCTCGGCACTAGCCGAATTTTCTTGTCAGGAGTTCCAACTCAACCTCAATATGACTCTTCTCTTTATCCCGATCGTTATCGTCGTAGTGTTTATGAGCACAACGATCAATGCATTCTCCGAAATTATCGAACATCAGACGGGAACGTGCTCTGACACAGGCCAGGTCCAGTGCGGTGCAAATACATGTCTTCCAAAGGGATATACTTGTTGTCCAGATGCTTTGATTGGATGCTTCACCACGACTGCATACTGCTATCTCAATTCGACTGATACATACGGCTGCTGTGGTCTCGGGAATACTTGTAGAGATGGGCAAGGGAACAATACATCCTCTAGGACGACCTCAACTTCTCATGGAACTTCGAAGGTCACTAAAACCTCCTCCGCTGCATCTTCAACAACCTACGCGTCGATCATCTCCACCAGTACATCCGTTCAGACTTTATCGCCTTATTCGTACCATCCGTCCACGTTACCTACTGTTTCGATCGCGACGACAACATCGACAGCTCCTAGTTCAACAACAGCTGCCTCCCAGGGTACTCGAAGACTCGCCCGTGGTGTTTCTTCACTCTATTGGTTCGCTTTCACGTTTCTGGGACTTTTCACCTTTTGAACAAGGGAGAGGACAGAGTTGTTGTAATCAGAGAAATGGTTGATGGGATTTCTTGGGCTGAAATCACGGTCTAATATTTCGATTCGACGGGTTCTAACAGATGTCCTCACGTTCTATGATCTTGCCTTCTCTCGTTGTTCTTGCTGCTGTTTATTTCAGGCCGTTGTGAGGCTGCAACCTCCCGTTCAAACCTGTCTCAGCCACAGCTCAGCCACTTACGCTACGATGCATTGCCAGCGAAAAGGCTCACACGCTGGACGGAATCATGAATATTTTCAACGAATCTCTCCCTCACCTCTCGTCGCCTCACGATTCATCTCCGTGGGAGCCAAGAACTTTGAACGCGTTTTGGAGGAACAGAGGGATAGTACGCAAGATGC
Source organism: Acephala macrosclerotiorum (assembly GCA_014904845.1). Lineage (NCBI taxonomy): Eukaryota > Fungi > Ascomycota > Leotiomycetes > Helotiales > Mollisiaceae > Acephala > Acephala macrosclerotiorum. Next base: position 141,252 of record MU119234.1, read on the forward strand.
CTACCCTAAACAACGCCGGTCCAGGCGAGGTGGTTCAGTAAGGCTAGCCATGAATTATTTGAAGAATCTTGGAGCTTATCTCGTGTTAGATTTCTGACTTCGAATTTGTTTACCCTCGTCCCTAGCGGATCAGACACCGAATTAAAGATACATCAAGCTCTCCTCAAGTCGCTTTCGCCGGCATTTAAATCCACATCAGAAGGCGGCTGGGCTGAGACAGAGTTGGGCATACACAAATTTCTGGGGAATACTGGCGGGGAGGACGCGGTGGTTACTGAAGAGGTTTTGCTTTGCTTCATCACCTGGGCATACCTTGGCGACTACAATACGGAGACCGTTGACGTTGCTTCTCAGGTAACCGGGAACAATGCCATCGACAATTTTGGTGGAGTAAAGAGCAAGTCAGTCAAGATGCAGGGGAAGGCTTTCCCTGTGAATATCTATTATGATGACGCAGGATATCCCTACGAGGGTTACGGAAACCAAGCCGTTGCATCTGCAACAGCAGTGACGAAGAGCAACACCTCTTCTCAACTTGGCACATCTGGAACGACCACACCCCGCCCCCACTATCTCCTGCTCAATATCCAAATCTACGTATTTGCCAACATCTATCTGATCCAACCTCTCAAGGCGCTCGCACAAGAGAAAACCATTGCCTATTTAGAGTCAAAGCAGAACAACAGGAAGACCGAGATTGATGTTGTCGTGGATGCGCTCGATTATGCGTTAACACACCTCCCTGACGCTGACGAACTACTCGATTGGCTTGCCAAATATTCCATTTGGAATATCGAAGCATTGCGAAGCGACTTCGGTCGATTTGATACCCTGATGAGGAAGGCGGATGCTAGGTTTGCCGGACTTTTAATGAAGCATGTGGTTCCCAGCCATATCAGTCCTTTCCAAAGACAGAAGAATCAAAATCGATACTACTGAGTTGGCTTTGGTCGATGCTCTGTGAAGATCTTTGGCATGATAGAATGATGTTTTGCAATATATCGCTACTACCACGTCCCAGTGTTTCCTTGGTGGAAACTCCGTCTTGAAAACAGCTTTAGTGGCGATCTGAAGGCCTGCGTTGGTTTGATATCAGTCTCCCCACTAGGAAGCGCGTGCGGTGAGCCTGGAGGCAGCATTCTCCTCAAGTCCTGCAAATCGTTCTCGATCTTTGCGCATAAAGGATATGTCATTTTCAACTTCACATCCCCTTTCCGAAGTGCCTCCACGCAGGCCTCAACTGCCTCTGACCATTTTTGCTGCCGAGCATACAGCTTTGATAACTTCCATGTCGCGAACACCGTATCAGGATGCTCTTCTCCACTTGCTTTCCGAAGCTGGGCAATTGTTTCTGTGGCTACTCTTTCTGCTTGCTCGTATAAATCTTGACGCGTCTTCCCTTCCGCAAGCGCCCCTTGACGCGAGTAAACTTTGGATAGCTCGCCGCGACCCATCAAGACGCCAGGATGTTCCTTTCCCAATCCTCGTTCTGCAGCAGGAATTCCTTTATCCAGGAGTAGTTTGGCCTCTTCGAGTTTGCCAAGCTCGATGATAACTTTGCAGTAGCTGCAAACTGCCCATAACGTCCATGGATGCTCTTCACCAAGAAGCTGTCGTCGTTGTTGAAGAACCTCGAGCACATTTTGATAGGCCGCATTCAATAGTGTTGTGTCAGATTGGTGTGTCAAAGTGAGCCAGCAGTCCAGTTGGGCCATTGCCATGTTTTGCTTTGTACTGAGAAGACTCAGAAGAAGATCGAGGTTTTGGTCTGTGAAGTCCTGTTTGGGCGCGCTTGAACTCGTTGGCGGCTGTGCGCTTTGCATTTGATTCTTGAGCGCTTTTGTGTTTCGACGATATATTGGGAACTTCTTACTTCTAGCTTTCAACACAATTTGATGTATGTCGAGACTTTCTTGAAATCTGAGGAAGGATCCGAGGGTGACTCCATACAGGTCTAGGGCCTCAAGAGTGTCGGGATGCTGTTCGCCCAAGTCTTTATGTTGTCTCATGCGATTTGCTGTGTCCTGCTGAAGTTCAAGCGCCTCATGGTGATAACCTCGAAGCCAGTATGACTTCCCAAGGTGAGTCATAGCACGTAGCGTGTCAGGGTGGTCGATTCCCAGGACGTTCTTGCGAGCTTCGACAACGCGTTGTTGGAGGGCGATCGCTTCGTCTAAGTTAGGCTTCTCTCCAAGACCCCACAATATGCCAGCGAGAGCTAGCATTGCCGACATTGTCCTCGGGTTTTTATCGCCTTGAACTTGAATAAGAAGGTCTGTGACTTTGCTGAAATAGCCTAAGGATTCCTTGAATTGACCACAACTGGCATAGAGGTAGCCACATTTTGCCACCAAGATTCCCTTCTCCCGAATAGTATAAACAGCTGTTGGTCGGAAAGTAACGGTAAATAGTTTGATTTTCCCCCACCACCCTCCATAATAAGGCATGATGATTGGCTTGTCCTGAAATATGGGATCCCTAAGACAGGTGTGAAGATGAGGAAGAATTTGCTTTCTGAATTCGCCATGACTTTCCCCTGCATTACCAGGTGGCAGAAGTATTGACTCAGTCAAGACATTTATCGCCAGAGTCGCCCAGAGTCTCTTGAATACTAGTTTCAGACCATCATGAACCCAGTCTCTTAAGAGAGGGTGAATAGAAAGTTCTGCACCACTAGGAGATAAGGAGGTGAATGAAATGCTGCAGAGTGTCTTAATAGCAGCGTCGATTCTGAACTCGGTCTTGGTTTGGCCGTCCTGTCTGATAAACGGAGGTAATGCTGGAGGTGGTTGCAATCGTTTGACGGTTTCCTTTGCGAATAGCGTAAGATCGTCAATCTCGGACTCGGCATCCTGTCTATTTCTCAAAGCTCGATAAAATATCTGGATGGGAATATGGTCGAAGTGATAGAAGCTGATAATTTTCAACAGATCAATGGCGTCTCTGCAATCTTCTCTGTCGGTTGTTTCAAGATGCTCGAAAGAAACGTCGAACGAGGCGAATATGCTGTCCTCTTCTTCTTTGGTCGCAGTTTTTTCTCGGCGTTTGACTCGGTAGTCTTCCCAATGCTTGAGGTATTTTTTAAGCGGCCACTTCTTCATATGTATGGTGGTGCCAGCCTGGACCATACCAAGAGCTAGACAGCCCATACATCGAACGATTTCCTTTCCCAGTTCCATTGTCGAGTCATCCCAAGGTGGTAGTCTTTTTGCACGGTCGAGCAATAACTGCAAAGCCGCGTCCTCGTTTAGGCCGGCAAGATTGAGGTCACCAACAGTGGCATACTTGCGGAACGTCGAGTTTCTCGTCGTAATGATTATGTGCCCATTATTTCCGCTCGGGAAAAGTTGGTCTAGATCCATAGACGGGTCATCGGCATTGTCGATTATCAAGAGCCAGGGTCGTGTTTGTGTGGCAAGCCACTCTTTGCCTTGCTCTTCGGTGGCGGCAGTTGAAAGACCTGCGATCCTTCCGATACTCGCAAACGAGTCCGAGGCACTTTCCCTTGACTTGGCCATTATCGTGAATATGGCACAATATCTGATTTACGGTATGAGTTTAACTCGAATCCGCATCGAGTTGGACAGAATACTCACGTCTCCTTGTTGTCTTCCGCGAACTTTCAACAAATTTCCGTCTTCCCAGAACCACCAATACCATGTATAACAAACCGACGCTGATAAGACACATTTTTGTCCGTTTTGGGGGCGATTAAAGCGGCCCTCATCGCGTTATACTCATCTGATCGTCCAACAAAACGCCACGTTCTCTCTTTTCCTGGTGGCCGAAACATATTTGGGGCAGTCACCTTCTCACCTCTGTCTGGAAGGCTGACGGATGCCCGAAGAGGCTCGATAGTAGTCCTCAGCCTTTCTGATGCCTCTTGCCTGCGATAATTCTGATCGTTTGTATGCGCCACTTTCCATCGACCCCTCACCTCGGTTGGAGCTTCAGCACAGCAACGTTCCAGGAAGGAGAGCACTACATTACATCGATCTTCGGAGCCGAACTTGACCATTGTGTTGTAGGTTCCGTCAATGCCACAACGTTCGGCAATAATTTGAACAGGGGCGGCGGTATCTTGTGGCACAACGATTCTTTCTAGGCTACCAAAGTCTGTTTCAACATCTTCCCACAGAAAGAACAATCGTGGGCGATTCAACGGAGGCAAGTTGATGAAGCGGGAAACAGCATCCGCTATGATTTCTGAGACTTTTGTGGCCTCACTCTCCAGCGTTTCTTCTTTTTCGGAGCAGTATTTGTTGGCGTTGGGAATTGCATCGCTGGCGGATGAGTCAAGAAATGATGCTGTTTTCAACGCAGCCCAAGTTGATGCATCGATATTTTCGAATGGGGTGGAGAAGAAGAGGATCGCATGTGCTGAAATCAGAATTGAGTTTCCAGTCCTGATATCCTTATTCCCTTCTGACTGCGCAAGTGCTTCCTTCACAATCGTGCCACCTAGTCCATGGCAGATGAAGACAATCGGTCTCTGTTGGCACTTATTGTAACGGTCCGCGTATAGCTGTATCACCAAGGTATTGGCAGTATTCGAGATCTCCTTCCTCGCAAATGCGGAGTCCGCGGCGAATTTTGACTTCCCTGAACCATGATATGTTGTTCGATTTGTGGCATCTTCGCCAAGGTGGTGGGAGGTAGAATTGACAGAACCTCGGATATGTGTGCGTGTGTTATGACCGAAGAATCCTCGGAGAGTATATCCAAAACTCAACACCCGAGCTGTCTGGATTCTTTTGGGGATAAAATCTCGAAGCCATAACGTCCTCGTAACGGGGTCTGTCCATGTATGTGTGCGATGGCCCCCAGGTCCATGAACCGCGACAATGCTGTATGCTGTTAGTTTCTATTCGAGGCTCTTGAGTTAGGGACTCGACAGAATAACTCACTCAACTGCATCTTGGTGGTTCTGGTATCTGGAATCCTCCCACAAACACTCAAGTCCACTCATTCTGCGGCATGCAGTAGTGTCGATATCGCAGCAAGTTCAGCCACGACGTGGGCATGATCATTGAACAGCTTGCCGACATGAAAGCCAAGCAGGTGAAAATACAATGATAGAGAAGCTTCAGTAGAGAGGCTAGCCTCCATCTCCTCAGCAGGTAATTGAATCGGAATAACGGCAGGATATCGGATGCGACGTTGGGAGGAACGCGGCAGTATTTGACGCACAAGATAGCGCCCTGAAACCCGACATGCATGCGCCCGAAAAGCCCTATCATCCCCCCTGATAACGCCACATCCCGTGTCCCGATGGTACCGAAATAGTGATGTTGCCGGCCTGGCGCTGACGAGCCAAAACTTCATCCACTCACCAGTACGTGTGATCGCTCATCCATCCTCAACTTGCATATCCTGACACGTCCCCCGGATTATACGCGCCCATAGACACACGAAATTGCACACTGAAGAACTCTAATCTCTCTCCATTTCGATCTTTCTCGCGAAGGCGTGATGGCAGTCATTGAACACCTACTGCGGGGTCGTGAATATCTGTCCTACTTCACTCCCGAACACCCATTGCGCACGCTGGCGATAGTCCTTTGTATAGGTCATATTGTGTGGTATCTCACAAAACTTTTTTTGGACTACTCGGTATCATTCCAAGTTTTTAAGCGCCCGAATAAACATTCGCTGACAGACGCAGGTTGATATCAAATTTGCTCGCCAACATGGTTGCAAACCAGCGCCAGAACTGCCCAAGAAATGGCCATTGGGACTCGACCGAATTGTTCAAATCTGGGAAGCTAATGCAGACGGTCGATTACTGGAGTTTTTCTGCGACGTCGCCAAGGATTACGAGCCACGGAATATGGTCTCCCAATACTTCCTATTCGGACCTCGATCTCATCATGTCTTGATACCAGATGATATTGAGTCTATCTTGTCGACGAACTTTATAGGTTAGCCTCCTCTAACAGTGAATTGTAATAGAATGACTCATATTTAAAGGATACTCGTTCGGAGTAAGGCCACATGTCTTCAAACCGCTCTTGGGGTCCGGCATCTTCACTCAAGAGGGCACTGCTTGGAAGCACTCACGAGAACTGCTGCGAAAACAATTTGTTCGAGCGCAGTATCAAAATCTTGACCAGTTCAAGGAACATGTGGACAATTTGATAAATTGTCTTCCTGATGAAGGAGTCGTGGATATGCAGCCGCTATTCTTCAACTTGACGCTAGACACCGCGACTGCTTTATTGTTTGGTAAGTCAGTATATAGCCTCAGAGCTGATCTTGATCAAGAGAAAGAGAATCGATATTTTTCAGAGAATTTCAACACTGCTCAGGAAGGACTTGCGAAGCGCTTTCGTATTGCTCCTTGGCATTTTTTCTACAATCCCGCGCACTTTCGACGGGCATGCTCGAACGTACATCAATTTATTGAGAGATATATTCAGCAAAGAAATCTCGAATTCAAGACGGAGGAGGATGGAAGTGACGGGTCTTATGGCTTCATAGACCAGGTTGCTCGGGAGTCTCACGGCATGGAGGATCTAAGGGATCAGTTACTGAATGTGCTCCTGGCGGGGAGGGATACGACTGCTTGCTGTTTGTCATGGACGATGCGAGTCGAAAGCTTCCCGTCAAGAATACTGTACTGACTGGCTGTAGATATCTCATTGTTAGGCACGATTCCGTGATGGAATGTTTGAGGGCCGAGATCGAGACGACTGTTGGCGATTCGAGTGATCTCACTCGAGAGCAGATTATGAAGATGCGATATCTTGGATTTGTGATCAAAGAGAGTAAGTGATTATTGCTAGAGAGCTTCTTGCCCCTACTAATATGAATTTCGCAGGTCTCCGATTGTACCCTCCAGTCCCATTGAATATCCGAGAAGCAAGACAGACGACGTTCCTTCCCATGGGAGGTGGACCGGATGGGCATGATCCAGTACTCGTTCGCAAGGGAGAAGTCGTTGTTGTCTCCCAATACATCACATCTCGGAAGAAGAATATTTATGGCCCCGATGCAGAAGACTTCCGCCCAGAAAGATGGGAAGGAGACAAACTTGCAAAAATTGGATGGGCGTACTTTCCATTTAGTGGTGGACCAAGACATTGCCTCGGAGAGGACTTTGCGCTAATGGAAGTATCTTACACCATTGTGAGATTGTTGCAGACATTCAGGCGCATCACTTTGCCAGAGCCTCATAAAGCCCAGCGAGTAGGGAAAGAGAGGCAACGCCTGACCCTCGTTCTATCCAGCGAGGACGGCTGCATGGTCAAGCTTCAAAGATAAATTGCATCCATTACCTTAAAGAGAAGAGCAAACTAACAACCTTATCTGCCTTAAAAATCATTTGCACTGTGTGTTATCAACCATCCAATCTTTTCATCTCGTGAAGACATGCATGTCCCCGACGCGCAAGGCATCTTGAGGGGCTGTCTCGGGCCCCAGCAAGCGCTCGGCAAAGCCGAAGATGGTCAAATGGCCAAGACCCGACAGTCTGGTTACACGACAGTCTGTTTACAGCCTTGCCACTCGGAAAAGTTGGGTGAATTCTGACGAATCACCCCTATCTCGCGCGTGAAGGCTGAAAGTAACATGGAAGTCGAGTCACTCAACAGGAACACATGAACGGGCTGGCACCGCCACGGCTGCAATCAAGTGCTGCCTGGACGAATGAGTTGAACAGCAACCTAGACCGCTTGCCTCTTCACGGGTCTGTGGCTGTGTTCTTTAGCAAGGCTGGCAAAGCAGAGAGTAGTTAAATCGTAACTTTTCCCTTGAGAAAAGAATCAACGACAACTCGACCAACAGGACTCCAGCATGACAACAGACAACGAGCAACCAGTGTATGGTCTTCAAGAGCTATATCGACCTCAAAATGGACCGATTCAAGTCGAGTATGTCCCACCACAGCCTAATTCGAAAAAGGATGTCCTCTAATAACTTCCTAAATTTAGTATTGTAGCAGTCCACGGCCTTAACGGAGGCGCTATCTCAACATGGACAGCCAGTAACGGCAAGTGCTGGCTTGGAGACCCTGAGTTTCTGCCCAAACGTCTTCCACAGTCACGTGTTTTGACTTGGGGTTACAATGCCACGGTTGTTGGAAAGACAACTAGCACAGAGAGAGTTATGCACCATGCGCACACTCTCATTGCGAGCCTATGTGCTGATCGAGAGGTGAGAAGTCCTGTTTCTCGCATGTATAGGGTATTTTGCTCACTCTCCTCAGTTTGAACGAGCCAGTGACAGACCCATCATCTTCGTATGCCACTCACTTGGAGGGAACCTTGTCAAAAGGGTGAGTGAACTAACCTGGTCGCCATATAAAATTTTGTAAATAAACAGAGTTCTAATCTTATAATAGGCACTAGCGTATGCAGAAAGTCGCTCCGGAACTCGAAACATGCGATACAGTTCGATCAGCACTTGCACTTACGGCATCCTCTTCTTCGGCACCCCCTTCTTCGGCACCCCGCATCTTGGGTCTTCCAAAGAAAAACTAGTTCATAGCTTGCAGAAAATGATGTCGCTTGTACCGAAGTCTGTCGTCGACTCCTCATCGAGCCTGCTTAAGTCACTTGAAGAAGAATCGGAAACTTTGCAAAATATAAACGACAACTTTGCGCCACTGATGCCTAAGTACGAGATATCATTCTACTGGGAGACGGAGAAAACAAAGCTGAGCGTTACCACCGATTACATCGTGGAACAGGATAGTGCTGCGCCATTGATGATACCCAATGCTGAAAGGTGCGGAATTGATGGTGATCACCGGCAGATGGTAAAATTTGAGAAAAACACGGACCAAGGATTCAAGATCACCGCAAGTGCTTTGATGAGATGCACTGAGGAAGCGCAAAGGATTATTAGGGCAAGATATGCGAGGAGTGAGGATTTGCATCTTGAGACAAGGAAGTTTGAAGCGTTGGAAATGCTCAACAGATTGAAGTGTTGAGAGTCTGGATCAGTTTTTGATCTTCTGCTTAGCAAGTTTAATGCGAGGGCCATAGATTGGTACAGAACGGAGCCTGTTGTCCGCGGAGAGTCAGTATTTCCCGGCCGTATTTTGACAAGGAATTTCAAGTTTATTACGGTCTGTTCTGAGAGTCTTCCCCAAACGCCTATACTACAGCTTAAGGAGCCGCAAGATGCATCTTTTTCTTTTCCCATTCCGCCAACTCCATATTTCAAATCCTTTTGCTTTTTGATGCCGCCCGCGAATCTATTAGATCTCCACTCAACTATACCCCGTCAACTCTATGCTGTCCCTTCTCTTCCTTTTCAAAATTGAGCTATTCTCCAACGGCATGCCGTCATATCCCGAACTAAGATAATAATGCTTACCCTCATCCTGCCTCAAATGCCAATTCACAAGGAGCTGTTCCCCTCGCGGCGCCACACCACAAGATCCAGCCAGCTTACTACTATACGGACTATTAATCGCCAAGGTAAACGCGATCTGTGGCTCGGTGACATCGGATACTAGTCCCATTCGTATGATGAAGTAAATCAAACAGATTGCATTTCCCAGGAACATGAGACCGAGTACTGGATAGAATACCGCTTGCCAGCCGAGCACGGGACCTGATGCGTATTCTTGGATTCGAAGCGTGGCGTTGAACGTTTCATATTTTCCGGGGCTGAGGAGTCCTGCTCCCTTATCCCAGGTGTGGTGAAAAGTTGTGTTAACGGTGCTTTTGACAAGCATCGAGCACGATAGTACAGAAAGACTCTCAGCAATAGAAGGCAGGAGAGGAGAAAGTGCCGGCTCGCCTTGTGAAGGAACACCCTGGATGAGCTGAGTCAGGAGGCGGATAGTAGAAGAATTGGCACTGGTGAATCCACTGTTGAGACTTAGAGCAAGAGCCCACTGCTGTAAAGTAGATCTAAAATCGGTATCTCGAACGATTGGTACTTCGGAGGGTCGGACAGAATTTTTGTAGCTCATTGTGTCGCTGTTGTCTTCGCAGTGAGCGAACATGGTTTGCCCGGAGATGGTGACGTTGAGGCGAGTTGAGCAGTCTGGGGAGATGAATCCTCGGATTTGACATACGGTGTAGTCGGTTGTTGTGTATGAAGGCGCTTTCATCAAGATGTAGATGGAGTCCGAGTTGTTGACCAGGATATCGGTCACGGAATTGTACTCAAGAGGGTACTGGGGAGATGTCAGCTTGGGCAGATTAGGTTCATTGGAGAAGTGTACAATAGGAAATACAGGAGGGTTTCTGCTATACTTAGAACCCCACTCAAAAAGATCATCAACAGCAGTACTGTTCAGAAATGGTTTATCTGAAGTGGGCTGCACGTCGTTGTAGTAGTCGGCTGCAGGTATCTTCTGCCCTGCAATATCCGATGTCGTGTTCGAGAGGCGAGCATTGGGCCACTCAGTGTATATCAGTGGCACCAATTCAGAGGCGTTCATGTTCGCACAGAGCACGTTGCTGGTAGGAGAGATTACTGAGGCTCGCAATGCGTACTCTCCCAATCCTGACCCATCTACTGGTTGGGCGATGTGGTTCTTGGCGTCCAATGAAGCGGAATAGACGCCAGCATGAGGCATTGACAAAGTGATGTTGTTGACGACCCGGTGAAACTGTTGGAATTTAGCTGACATATCGCTGTCTGATGTCTGAACAAATTCGCCTTGAATCGTAGCATTGACGAAAATTGAACTCGATGGTTGAGGCCGAGCGGATAAGTTAGAAGATGCTCCGCTGGAGTTTGAAATAGGCGACCATTCTGCCATGAAGGCATCAAAATCATGGTAAGAAAAATCCGCGTAATTCATTGCAACGCAAGTGGTTCCGCTGTTCTTGGGGTCAATCGCCGCAATTGGTGCCAGAGTGGCGCAGTTCCGGGCCTCAAAATTCGGATTAGCAAAGTTCCCATTGACGAGACCATAAAACAAGGTCGGTTCCCATTTGCCAAACGCAAGATGAGGAGAAACTATGGTTGAGGATGCTGTCGTGAATAGTAATACCACAAGAGAAGCAATGAGAGAGGCCGCCCCGAGGATGGTGAAGCCAACATATTTGAGATTTGGCCAGCCAGTCAAAATCGTGCCAGGCTGATAAATCCAAACTCGCATTGCCATCTGTGCTAATGTAAAGCCTTGACTTCCGAACGACGTTCGAGTCAAAACTTGGCCAAGAAATGTAACGAAGACTGTTACGGAGGAAATTTCGATGGTTTTGGCAATGAGAGCAAAAATGGTCGAAGCCGTTGATGGAGCAAAAGATCCTCCTGGATGAATGATCCGACCATATCGTGGTTTGACTATTGAAAGAGCGAGCCAGATTCCGGAGAAGATAGTAGCATAGACAATGACAAGTATGTTGACGATTGATTGCCAGCTGCTCTTGCCGAGATGTATACTAGATTTAGCAGGGCAGTCTGGAAGTACCGGACCTTCACAAATTAGTAGATGAAAAGGGAGGAGATCCGGTGACCCACCTTTCGCATTTCTCCCTAGAAGATCTTCGCTACTTAGATTGCTGTTTACGAAGGTGGGATTGCTTTGATCATAATCCAAGCTTAGGTCCAGAAACGGGGTTTTCCTCGGATTCGGCGAAGTAGGTAATACGTAGTCAGAGGATATTGTTCTCTGATGTTTCGGCGCTGGACTAGAAGATGAATCTCGCCATGGTTCTTGCACAATCGTCGACGATGCTGACACAGGTCTTCCGGTTCTCAAATGGCGGACATCCGGACTTTCACGCCCCGGTTGATATGATTCATAATCCCAGGACATTTTCGACCCGAGAGGAATTCCACAGCTTCTATAAGGTAGAGTTTCTGGAGGAGAAGAAATGAAGAAGTTCAAACCCCAGATTTTGTAACAGTTCCTGGGTTTAAGAAAGATGAGATGGTTCCAGGCCCTGTCGGGGGAAGCGTCAGCCACTCGCTGCGGACCTGACCGCCTCGCTTACAGGCTGATTTGCCGAGCACTCGCAACCAAGCAACCAACGACAGCGACGTTAGACGAATAGCGCTGACAGTATGATTAAGACGGTTCAATAACACCTGTATATTTGTGGAAGTCATGCTGCGCTGATTGCGCCACTTCTCACACATGACATGGAGAGGAAGGATAAAGATTGGTAGCTGTCGCAGAACAAAACACTTAGTCGAGATCGCACCAACGTACAGAACCAGCAGGCAAATTCAACGAGGGCAGGTATACCAAAACAGAAGGGATTACAGGCTAGAAACAGGTTTGAAGGTTTATCAGTGGTGCATGTAACTTTCCAGTAGCCATGTGTTTGTGGTGAAGAAAGCAGCGACTAGCTATCTCATCTTGCACGTGATACATGTGCAATTGACAAACTTCAGGTGCACAAGACTTGAGGTCTAAGAAAGCATAACAGATATTGAAATGTTGTGCTAATACCAGATCTGGTCAGCATTAATTCTCAGAAATCATTTTAGTCCTCCAGCGATGAGAAGACTTTGTCCAGTCATGAATCCAGTCGTCGCGAGCATCGTGACCACATTCGCAACTTCTTGAGGGCTCCCCAATCTCCCCATTGGAATCGTGCTAACTCCGCCAGGAATGATGTCTGGCCCACTGATCATACCTGTCTCTCCAATCAGGGCAGGTGCAACATCATTGACTGAGATGTTGAGAGGTGCCAGCTTGGAAGCCAAGTTCTTCATCATGCCTGTCAGGCCGCCTTTCGATGCTGCATAGTCTATCTCAAAGTCATCGCTTGGTCTTCTTACACTTCGGAACACCTACGGCAGCCATTGAGTCCCCCGCCAGAGGCAGCGATCGAGGACATGAAGATTATCCTCCCCCACTTTTGCGCCTTCATCCCCTCAACAACACCTTTCACCAGCACGAACGAAGCCCTCAAGTTGACATTGATAGTGTACTCGAACTCCTCAAGGGAGATGTCCCTGGTCCTAATGAGCTCCTGTTCAAATTTGGGGTCACGTGGAAGGAGACCCACCAAACATCAACGATCCGCTTTCCATATCCCGCATTGGAGACCAGAATGTCGACATGCGTCTGATGTTGCTGCTGGATCTCTTTGAACATGTCCATCATGTCGTCGACAGCCCCAACATCAACTTTGTGTACCGAGATGCGGAGTTTAGTCACGTTAGTACTTGAGGCCTTGATATCGGCAACGATATTCTCCATTGCATCTTTATTCTTGGAGTAGGTCAGTGCCAGATGCACGCCTCGTTTTGCGAGATCCTTTGCACATGCTGCACCTATGCTGAGGCGATATCAGTGAGCTGTGAAGATGTCGGAAGAGAGACCTACCCGCTTGATGCACCAGTTATCAACGCCAGTCTGCCGGCAATATCGTTGTCTGCCATGATCAACCAAATTTTGCCTTCAACTATTCAAGAAACCAAGAAACGTATCTTAATATCTTATTGCGAAGAATGGTGAAGTCGTCGATGTTGATGTTGACGCGGGGTGAAGCTGAACCCTCCATCCTTCAAGAGCCGGTGGCGCTAGCGGCCTTTGACGGCTATTGGAATTATTCCCATACCCGAATGCTCCTTAGCCATCGGCTTACCAACTAGCAATAACTAAAAGTCGCATACCGAGAGCAACTTTCTTGAAAAGCCGTTCGAGTTGTACTAGACTCTCAGAACCATTGTCTTGGTACTGAAGTTCCCGGGAAAGGTTGAAGCCGAAGTCGAGGCTTAGCGAGTATTTACCCCTATTTGAAATGAGGGACTAAGGAAATTAGCGAGCCCCCTTTTAATATAGAAAGTAGACATCCGAAGCGTCCACCAACGCTCCTTCCTCTCCCAATGTGCGTGGCACGAGAAACGATCATATCGACCCTATCGGGATCCCATTTCGGGGTTGGCTGCTGAATATGAATAAGCTTCTTTTCTAGCTTATAAACTCTTTTTTTGCGGCTCCACTACCACGCTGCCTCTCAACCCTTATACTGGGGAATACTTTAAATGGTTGACTGGCATTCGATCGTAAGTGACCGTATTTCCGTTCGCCAAGAACATCACGATGTTGTAGAATCGCGGGAGATTGACCAATCTTGTAAATATACTGAAAATTTTATCCCTCGATCCATCTAGCATTTTGTTCGAAGTGCCAAGGGCTTCTTCTTGATTGTACCAAGCACGGATGGCATCGCAAGTTCCGTTGATATGCCCCCAATGATAATCGATTCCAACCCACTGGTAGTTCCTGCTATTCCAAACGCTCAGCTTGGCACGCAGAAATCCTCCCATTCGCGGAAATACACGGTCGAAACATTCCCACAAACCTCATAAGTATGATCGGAATTCCTCCTTGAATGGGCTCTCTATCCAACACCATCACACTCTTTTTATTCATATTTTTCAGCTACTCTTTACTGTTTTACAATATGAGGACTTCTACATTCGCTCTTGCCGCTTTGGCAGCTTTTGCTGGCAGATTTGCTGCCGTTAGTGTTGTTGGTACTGCTGAGGGATTCGGAAAGAGTACTACCGGCGGTGGATCAGCTACCCCAGCATACCCAAAAGACATCGCCGAGCTTACGACTTGGTTGACTGATGATGCTGCTCGTGTCATCGTTCTCAATAAGGATTAAGCTACACAGTCTAGTGACCAAATGCATATGACCGACGTCTCTAGGTACAACTTCATCGGCAGCGAAGGAACAGTCACTGAGAACGGATGCCGCCCAGCATCAAATAAGTGCCCAGGGGCTGGTGGTCAAGATGCCATAAACCACGCAGACTGGTGCACCAGCTCCGATGACCCTTGTGAAGTCGCTGGGTGAGGGAAGGGCTCAAGCGAGTACTGCGGTGATGAGAATGGGGAGAAATAAAGTTGCGAGCTTCACCCTCGTTCGTAGAGGTAATGACTAGTTGTTGGTGGATGTACCTTATCTGATCTATTGAAGAGACTGATGATGGTTTGGCGTGATGGACTTTGTTTTGGTTTCAAAATAGATCGTCGATTGTCTTGTGCTCAAAGGATAGCATGCGAATTGGAGATGGAAATGAAGGCGTTTGTAGTAGTTGATTCATGTTAATTGGAAGGATACGATTCAAGTGTCCTTTCAGCTCTTAGTCCGCTCCATAAGGGCCGAACATGAATAATGAGGTCAAAGAAGACATCAACGGTTACATAGCTGAGTCATATTATAAAATTCTGATGGGCATAAAATCAAGACATATAAACATTTTCTTTGGAAGGAGGGCTGGCCTGATCAAATGAACTGAGTTGCTAGTGAGCTTCATGATGTCTAAAAAGAAAATGAATACTGTTATGAATCGTGGCACAACGTAAAGGGGATAACAAGTACTAAATATTGCACCGAGAAGGGTCATGTAGATAGATGCATGTGAAACTTCCTTGACTTGACAGACAATCCAACACCCGTACGCACTATTTAAAATGTGGGCGAACAAAGCAATCTCCGCTGGAGAGATTTTCTAGACATGATCTCACGCTAGGAGAGCCTCAAGCATCCCGATCAGGCGACTGAGACTTTTGCATTCTTATTGATCGGTAGCTGAATGCTTCACGTCGCGCAGTGCGTAGCATTCCTCACGTTCCGCGATCCCTTGATTGAAGACTATCTTTGGGGTTATTGCTTCATAGTCCTGGAAAAAGGTTTTTTACCTGTCTTGGCTTCAAACGCTTCAGTCGAGAAGATGCTCACCTTAACCTCCTCAGCGTTTCTCCTCACCACATATATAGTCTGCGAGACTGTGCGAGCAAATTATGCATACTACACCTTTCACAACTTCCCCCAGATTTCAGCATCGGTCGTTACAATACTGGCAGAACTTGTAAAACTCCTAGTTGCAGCATCATTCCTGTTCTCACGACGGACCAAAGCATCAACACTCGTATCCATCTTCGAAACTCTTCGCAAGACAGATACAAGTTCGACGTTTGACACGCTACTACAATATGCCACTCCAGCAGGACTTTACCTTCTTAATAACCTCATTTACTACACGGTACTGCCACATACGACACCAAGTATCCTAGCAGTGTGCATGTTGATGAAGCTGCCGGCTACAGCCATTTTGCATCATTTCATGATTAAGAAGCAGGATAATTTACATGCGTGGCTTTCACTTCTCTTTCTATGTGTGGGACTGGTTATATTCAATGTGCCTTCGAAGTCTTCAGAGTCAGCGAGTGTGCATTGGGCTACCGCACCTATCACTGGTCTGGTGATTGCTTGCATTTCGGCACTTGCGAGTATCAGCACGGAGACAATGACCAAGTTAGTATCTTCAATTCCTTTCGAAACCTGTGGAACGGTCCAGATAGTTTCGTTGCTGACTTCCTGATTCTTAGACTTGGAGACTTCTGGGCCTCCCAAATCTTCCTCTACGCCTTCGGTCTCTTCTTCGCCATCGCCTCTTGGCCCCTCGTCGCCCTCATTCAATCAAGCACCATATCCGCATCTACAACTACCACCGACCCATCCGGCGCGCTCTCCGTACTCCTTCTCTTCGTCATTCTCACCGCCGGAACTGGTTTCGTCGTCGCTGCTGTTCTCCGCGTAAAAGATAACATCTTGAAAATCGTCGGCACAGCTGCGTCTCTCATTACTGTAGCATTTTCTCAATACTTATTTTTGCCTGAGCTCAGGCCAACGACTTTCACGACTTGGAAAGTTTGTGGAGGGGGAATTGTCTGTTTGACGACTTGGACGTATAACTTTTATACGAGGAAGAGTTGGCCTGTTGCGACGAGGTATTTGCCAGTTGCGAATGATGACGAGGTTGTGAGTGGGGAGGAGATTTTTCCGGGTGGTAATGAGGCTAGTGAGGGGCTGCTGGAGGATGGGAGTGGTGAGGAGAAGAGTGTGAAGGAGGTGGGGTTTTTTGTGCCGGATGCGACGAAGGTGTTGGCGAGTTTGATTGTGATTGCGTTTTCAACGATGGAGATGGGGTTACTTGGTGGCAAATGAGAAATGATGAAAGCTGTCTCTGAGAAGGACGTATGGAAGGAAAATTTATGATTGCATGGTTTAGAAATGTTGACGAGAAATATGCTATGCTGCCTCCTAGCGACCGGATCTTGAGCACGTACAGATGTGCACTTATGGTGGAATGACTTGGTTCCTATGTAATGGATATAAAATTGACTTCGAGATATGGCGTTGACTGATGCCATTTGGCAGTTAAGACGCTGGCAGGAGAGAAAACTTAATGAGATTGAAATTGCAATTATCAAATTACTCTACTGTGGTATTGATATCTCAAGTACCTTGGAGCTTTCCACAGCACAAATTCCACAGCTTGCGTACATACTTTCGCGCACATCCAATGAACACCATGGCGGAGAAGTCCCGAGAGATTGTTTTGAAGCCTCATGTTATTCAGGAAACGCTTGCATACCCTCCAAGAACCAAAGTCCAATTCCTAAGGGTCGTAATCCATCATCTCAGTACAATTAGTATGAGGCATCGTCTCAATCCACTCCCAAAAATTACCCTTCTTCGGATCCGTCATCCCATTCCCCCTATGCAACTTTTCCTCATATTCCTCCTTACTCTTAACCGCATAATGATGCAGCGCCAACCTGTCCCTCGTAACCGGATATCTGAAAGCTTCAGTAACCACTTCATCCCAGTGTTCGCCAACAGTGACCGCTCCTGGTAGCATGTTGAACTTGTGCGGATTGCCGCTCGGACCGGCGGTTTTGGATGGGCGGACGAGGGATTTGATATGGCGGTTGTCGGAGGAGAAGCCGTTGTCTTCAGGGGCGTCGTAGGTGCAGGTTGTGAATGATTTTCGACAGGACTCCGGACGGGTGAGGATCCCGTTTGAGGTGTGCGTTTTCCAACTCACGCCTAAAGCTCCCACTGCGTCGCTTGCCTCGAACCCTTCTAGGATTTCGCGGAAGGTCTCGTTCGGTGATGTGACCTCGAGGAACTCATCTGCATCGAAGAATGCGATCCAAGGATGAAGAGAGCCATACTTCTTCAGGCACATGTCGTAGAAAACCGTCTGTTGATTCCAAGCTCGAGTTGGGCGGTCTTGATAATTGAACGTCAACGCTGACTGAGGGACGCCGAAATCCTCGATTTGAGACATCGGAGGCGTCGAGCCATCATCCATAATATAGAAGCGGCGTATGCCGAGATGATAGTAGTAATGCGTAAGCCATTCCGGCAGATCTTTTTGCTGATTTCCGACCGCGAGACAAATCGCGACATATTCATCATCGATGCCCGGGACAGGCTCTTTATGGGCTACCGAACTTGATGTGGTCTCTTCCGTTGGTCCCCAGATCTTCTCTGTGAGTTGCTCCCAGGTGTCTTCCCATATTGGTAAAGTGATGTTTGGGGCTGCGGCGAGGATTTTGTTTTGTACTTCGAGAACCTTTTCTGATGGGGTAATGACGATGAAATGAATAAGAGTCAAACAAAAGCCAAGAAAGATGATCACTCTCCATCTGATGGATGTGAACAGAGATAAAGACTGTCCATTGAAGAAGTCCGACATCTCGAGTAGTTGAAACAGAATTGAATACAAGAATACCGTGAGCATGAAGCCTGGACAAAATTCCTGCCAGGGCCAGTTCAATCGCCACGACTAGGAAACGGACCAACGCGTATTTGGCATTCTATTCTCAATTAATTGGGTTTAGAATGCCCTTAAGGAATGTTGCCAGACTTCCCGTTGGCCTCATTGGTTCAAACACATAAGCGAGGAGCAAGGGAACTCGGCCCACCAGGCCTTCGGTTCATATTTGGATCTCATTTGAAACAGAACGCAGAAGAAGCATCAGAGTGAGAATCAGGAAGATAGGACAATCAAGCCCACGCATACCCAACGTAAGTGCAGAGGTTCGAGAACATCAAAGGCGCCATGCACGGGGCCGCTAGCTCAGTATATGTCCTAGCCCCTTACCTCTAAAATAAAACCAAACCCAAAACTCCTGCGTACGCAATGCAAGGGCAGAATCACCCAAGTCAACGAAAGACTATCAAAAAAAGCGTCGTCTCCCTCACTCCGCATCCTCCCAATTCATCAAACCGTCCTCAATACCAGTCATCGCCCCTTCGTGTCCGACTTCTCTCCCTATCTCTAACCCTCTCCCTAGTCCCGGCCTCACCAAGAAACCCATACGGATCATCCCCTCTTAACTCTCCTCTAGAATCCTGTTCATATATCCGTCTATCTCTCTCAGATTGCCCTCCTCGCGCACGGCTAAAGGGGCTGCGGAGGCCCGAGAGGTCGATATGTGGCGGTGAAAGGCGATTTTGGCAGCGAGAGCACGGGAGACGGTGATCGCTTCCTCGCTACTCGTGTCGGTGATCATTGGTGTTGACACGAGCATGTGATTGGTAGGTACGAGAATATGAAAAATGATTGCTGATTGCTCGAGACTCGCGGTGGTGGTCGTGTCCCGAATCGAAGAAGGGAGTGCGATTCCTAGCACGATCAGGACTACCGCGAGAGCGATCTTGGTCTTGGTCTTGGTCCTGGTATGATCGAGAAGATGGAAGTTGGTCTAAACTCTAAGAAGGGGGTGTCGTAGCTGGGGTTGGGATTGGCGCGAGCGCGAGTTTGGGGAGATAGAGAAAATGGAAGGCGTTCTCTTGGTCGGAACAAAAGGGGAGGGGCGTCGTCAAGGAAATCCTCGCTGGGCCGGCGTTGAATTTGGTGGAAGTGAGAGGATGAAAGGCGGTTTGTTGTGCCGTACATGTTGGAGAAGAATTGAGGGCGTGCTTGGGCGAGTGTATTGTTGACAACTACCAAAATAAAAATAAATTAAATAATCAAACCACGAAAAGAACGGAGAATCAAAGACGGGGCTTTAAATAGCGAAAATGAAGGCCGCTTAGCATGGTTGACTCAGTAGGACGGGCAGGCGCCGTGATTCATCAACAAAGGTACATGGGATGGAAGTTGTTACACAGCCTTGTCAAAAAAGCTATCCATATTCAGATAGCCAGAACTCCACGTGCCAGAACATCAATGGTATATCCTCAACGATGAAAGACGGCAGCGCCCTCGACCCAGTTCCTATCTCTCACACAGTACCAACTATCCGTCTCGCTGGAGTGTTCCCCAGAACCTGTGCTCTGATCCACACTCGCATAAAGACTCCACCCATACCTCTCCAAACACTCCAACATCTTCAACAATAACAACCTGGTACTCATGGTCTCCTCGCCCGTCGCCCTCCACGGATATCCGTTGATCTTGAATTCCCATGCCCTCAGATTCGCGTCTTTCCATCCTAAATCTGTTTGTAGCAGCCCCATCCCGGCGAGCAGGTTTTTCATAGCTTGAACAAGTTGTGGAGGGGCACCGATCAGCCGAAGTCGATCGCTCATGTTGAAAGATATACACATGAAATCGCTGGGCGGTGGAGGAGATTGCTGTTTCCTGAAGAACAGTGTGTTCTTGTCGAACTCCTTCTTGCTAACATCCGCACTGGCATGCAATATCCACCCAATGCTAAACAAATATGCCAATATCTCCCTAACCAAAACTCTCGATATGATAGCGTCTGAACTTTGTCCGTACCACGGATTGCCGTAGAGCTTGAACTCGTGGGACTTCCCGTACAGCTGCTCTTTTTGTACGCCTTTCGAGTATGAGGATTGTATGACACCGCGAAGTGCTTGAATGTCGGATTGTGGGAAGCCAAGGAGACGGAGGCGGTCGCTACGGTGGAGGGAGATGGTCGCAAATGTTGTGCGAAAGGGTGCGTATGATGGAGCAGATTCCATGCTCGCTGGCATTGACTGTGGGCGCGACTGGTCAGACTTCTCAAAGGGGTACTCAGGATTGAGGTTCATGGTGAAGGTTGTGTTTTGATGTTCGTGGTTAAGGCGGGGTTGAAGGCTTTCGTCTGAAGTTGTGATGCTCGATGGAGATCGTTCGACGCTGTTATGGATTTCGAGTGCTCGCAGATTCGTACGAACGTGGAAAGTGACGAGAAAAGATATCTTGTCTGTATACATACCACAAACTTGCATCATTCCTCAATGGCGATGTCAGATAGCGGGTAAGGCTGTGTAGAAAGGCTGTGCTAGGCAGTCTTTGCTTTAGTGCTTCCCTTGACAAGATCATAACCATCACGAAGACTCCACAGAGAAGCCATCGTGTTTTCCTCATGTAAGATCATCAATCACCCGACTTGGGCAGATGCGGCGCTCGTCGGCAGGTATGGATCGCATTAGACTTGGCCGGGAAGGAGGACCTGACACAAGATGCTGGAGGGACGACATCTTGGCGGCCGACTTAGTTGTAAGGCTGCTCGACATCTTGCGGCCATGTTTGAGCGGATACGGTGAGACTGGATTGGATTGCGCGCAAGCTTCAGCTTCAGAGATGGTTGAAGTGATGGGTGGGAAGAATGCCGAGACTCGTGCAAAGAGCCGCCTTTCGAGGTTAGCGTTCACGTGCTCAAATATTCACAAGCAAAAAGGCCAAACTTTGGTTCCTAGGATCTGAATCGAGAAGGACTATTGATCTGAGAAAGTGTTTCTCTCGTCTTGCGATAAATGAGACAGTTCTCAACCTTGAGTTCTCTGTCTGAACTTCTATCATCACACCCTTAAACCAGAGCCGGGCCAGTGTTTTGAAGGCCCTGGCTTCAGATTATCACACCGCGATTTCCTTGCTCGTATTTTCTTATCTCAACTTTAAGGATTTTTGCCCTCTGCTCCACTCTACGTAGTATTCAATGGGTCCCGCTGACCTTGCGTATCTTTCTGTTCCCGTCTTCCTTTCTTGGTTCAAATATAATGGGAAATTTCCCCTCAAATCTTCTTTCCCACTGCAGCGGTTTCGCGTTTCTTCAATTTCGCTTCCAAGCTGGATATTTTCTCTGCCAACTGCTCCGTTTCCTTTTTACTCTCCTTGTACTCTATAAAGGCTCTAAGTATGCCTGTATCTGTTCGGCTTCTCTGCGTAAACGTTGTGCCTCGGGTCCTTTTTCGTCACGGTCTGCCTTTCCTGCTCTGTCTTCGCGCCTTTTCATGACTACTTTCCATTCCTTTGCCATTATCCAATCTAGAGAAAGAACGGTCTGTAGAATACTAAGAGTCTTCTAGATCAATTGTGCTCACTTGAGTTCAATCTCTTTTTTCGGACCTGTGCCGCCATCTTGAAATTACTGTATCCTTACGTGTGGATGCGTCCCAAAAAAATATTTTGTCTCCGCCCCGGAGGGTGGATAATCGAAAAGAACCACCAATGTGCGCGCCCTGCCACAATTAGCCCACCATAGTGCGATGAAGCGAAGGAGAACGTGACACGACTATGGCTTGTTGTTACCTACACGCAGATTCCTTCTATTGGTCATGTATCAATCCACTTGTGCGCGCCCAAGGCGAGAGTGTTAAACAACTTCATTATTCCACACTCACTTTCTTCGTTTTCATCGTGATCACAACAACGAAGACTTTCACCCCGTTACAATTACTGCTTGTTAACAATGTCTTCATCATCCCCGACAAATCCAGGGGCTCGAGGCTATAGACGCCTGGCTGACTTTATGGCCTGGTATCCCCGCGCTGCAATCTTTCCCCGATTCCACGCCCTTAACCTGTTCAATCTTCTCAGCCTACAAGCGGAAATAGCACAGCTTGAAGAGGAGCTTGATAGGATTGCAGAAGAAAATAACAATTGCCAAGACGTCGGTTCTAAGAAAAGGGAGTACAGTTTCAGTTGGCTAGTCTTGCAGGAGGCGGAGGGAGGCCAGAGTAAGCAGCTGTTAAAGACATTGGAGCTACGAAAGAAACTGGCGGAGTACAGTATGCCACCTGAGCTTGTGGATTGATATATCTCTCCTTTGCGGGCGAAGTTCTAACAAGTCGTTCTTTTGATCGCTAGATACCGCGCTTACCCAGCAACTCACATTATCGCAACACCCATCACCAACACAACGCGACCTACACATGCTTAATAGCTATCTCGAAGGCTTACACCACGGCGAAAGCCAACTCCTTGGCCCAGGATCAGACATATGGTCTGCTCAGCTAGGAAGTGGAGAGTACAACGTAGATGACAAGTTGATCCTTTCAACAACCTCGGGATCGCAAGATGGTTTCACGCAGTCACTCATCAAAGTTCTCAGAAGGATAGCTCCGTATCTACACATACGGGTGAGACTCCCGAACCAATTATAAACCTCTTTTCTGAAGAAAGAATTTGACTGACATCAATCTAGCGTGAAAGGTTCCCGTCGACGCTGCCCTACCAGACCGATTTCGACTATCATGCCTACAGCTCCAATGCCCAAATCAGACGCCTCGGAGACAACGTCGCCACGATAGCAGCAGCACTACTAACTTGCATCCCCATCGTTGCTTTATATTTCTCTTCCAGTTATGAGTTGAGGATTGGCTTAGTTTTCTTATTTACGCTTCTCTTCGCATCCACATTGACTTTTGTCTCTGATGCTAGAAGAATGGATGTTTTCGCGGCGACGGCGGCGTTTGTAGCTGTGCAAGTTGTTTTCATAGGAAGTATAGATTTGCAGAAGAACTCGAAGCAATGAATTTTGCGATAGAATTTAAGATAAGAAGTGTTCGTGGCATTCACAATGGCTTGATTCCTGATGCAGGTAGTGGTTAAACCATATCTCATCTTCCGTGCTAGTCCACTAAATAATTGATTCACGTACATTGAACACACCAATCACCCACAATTTGAAGAGGAAACTATGATACACTTCTCCCAAATATTAAAATCACTTTTTTCGCAATACGTATGGTCGGCGAACGCCGAAGTCATATAAGAAGAAGCAGAAGGCAGATGAGATTGCACTTGAATCACCAAGAATAATGCAAATGCATCAATAGATAAGAGGGTAAGCATTCTAGGCAAACAAGAGTAGCAAGTTGAGAGCCCGAGATAGGTGACCAAAGCTAAAGCTTGTCGAATATTTTGCCAGGCGATGTACAATCCCAATCCTCCTCGATGCCCCACCAAAAGATCTAATAATCATCAACCATCAGACAGCCTACTCAATTCCCAATCCACCCAAAACTCCCTATTCATCCCCAAATCATAACCTCATAACCTCATAATCTAAAAGCCCTGCTTAGCAACCTGAGCCTTAGCCGCCGCAATCGTAGCAGCTGCATTCGGATCAACAAAGTTGCACCCCGCTTTTCCATTTTGGAAAGCCGCCGCCTCGGCAGAGCAAACGCCGACATTGCTGGCCTTGGCACAGCATGCTGATGAGCAGTCGGCGTCATCGACGCAGCCTCCGATGATAAATTGTGCGCCGGCGCCGTTGCCGACGTTCTTGGCTCCTGCGTTGTTGGGTGTGATGGCGAGGACGGTCATCGCAGCTGTGGGAGATGTTAGATTCAGTTGTAAAGGGAAGGGAGATGAGGAGGGGGAAGGACGAGTGAGGGGACTTACAAGCGAGAGTAGTGAAGAGAGTGATGTGAACCATTTTGATGATTGTTTGGAAGAGAGAGACAGAGAGAGTAGTTGTTTGCCGAAAAAGACAGAAATGGTATTAAAAGTAATTAGAAGACTAAATATTGAACGACGCTAGGTCGATGAAAGAATGTAATGAGAGTGAGCTGATTGAAGATGAGATGATTTCGGATTGCGTGCTGCAGCAGTCTCTATATACTTCTGCCAATGAACTGTCAGGCCGCTATCAAGATTGGCCAGGCCGTTCATCTGAATTTAGTCTGATATTATTTGTTCCATCCCAGTATCATCGTCCTTGACACCAGACGCAGCGGACGCCACAGAGGAAAAGCAAGCAGACTCGTGATCAACAACAGAAGCGCGCTCTTGGGACTGCCAGACTGGCACTTGGTGGACGTTGATTTCTCGGTAAAGTGTCGTTGGTGTTCGTCCCGACCAATTATCTTTGTGCTGGTGCTGGAGATGTTTGATCGGCCCCTGAACCGCATTTTACCGGATCACGTCCCATCTGATTATCTGCGACAGATGATGTGACCGGCTCTAGCTTTGTATCTCAGCTTGAATGTGCTAGATGTCGTACCTCAATGTTGGTTTGTTGATTGATGTTTGGATTGTGAGATGTTGAGCTCTCGGGGACTTTCGTGCCGAGTTTCAGACTATAGCCGGCATTTGCTGTGGACTAGATTCTGGTATGCAATTTCAGTAAAATTGAGGATCGATTGACTTGGTGATGGATACTAAATCGCATAACCTTAACGTGAATCTGATAATCTTGATATTTAGGCTAAGCCTCAAGCCTGACACTTGTCGGATCAGATATGGTCTCCACCAACCACACTCATTTGGACCCCACGTCACTGGCATCATGACCGGGAAACGCAGTCATGTGCAAATAGGTTCTTGCCTGCAAATCGCGTATTGTGGGAAGCTTTGACAAGTTGACAGCGGGAATCCGTAACGATGGGAAAGTTGTGCCAAGACGGGTGCATCGCGAGTGCGGCGCATCCCATACTTCGTACAACAACCACATATAGGCTAAGAGGCTTGAAGAAACTTCCAGATAATGAAGGACGCACAGAAAATAATCGCGATGATCACTTGAAATGTTGAGCAGACAGTGTTCATAGAATCTCGCCATGGCTTTGCAAGAACGCATTGGGAGGATGCGGAGACGCTGATTCTGGCAAGCTGTCAACTACAACGAATAACTCAGGTCATTTGTGGCGTTAATATTCTCCCCGCTGAGTGGCACCACTTGGTGATCAACTGGGATGGGTTAGTGCCGATTGTGCATTGGCAGGTTGCTGGTGAGGAGAGTTGCGTTTCAGTTTTTGAGCTCGTTGTTAGAGCTAAGTTTTGACTTGGCGACCACGTGAAGTCGCGCGACTCCCGCGGACATTAGCTGTTCTCTATTGCCAGACATAATCCACGCGTCGTGGATTAATGATGCCTCCGAGTGTCTTTAGTCTTGCTTTGTAAGTTGCTTATACATCATGTCGAACAACTCCAGCTCCTTCGAAGCATCAGCTGCCGTGGTCTTGATCGCCTTTCCATTTACAAAGCATTCGTAGACTTCTTTCAATTCCACGGTGTATGCATCCTCGTAACTCGAAAGGATCTCTCTGGATGTCGCCTCGCCAGCGTCGTTAAGTTCGTCAACTTTGACCTTGATGGGTAGACCCTTCACGTAAGGTGTATCGTACTGAATACTAACTGTTTTCCGCTCTCCATATACAGCCAAATTTGCATCGAATCTCGGCACGCTGTCGATTCCACTCTCATATGTAACTGAGTATGGCTCTCCAGTCTTGTTACGATAGTTGAAGATTGCAGAGTAGAAGGGCTCGTTGGCTGATACTCCAACGACGGATTCTGGGAAGCCAAGTGCTTCACGCATCAAGGATAAGTCGTGAGAACCAAGACTTCCCAGGAATCGACAGTATTGAATGTACCTCTGTGACAAAGTGTGGTCTGGGAATGCCTCCGAAAAGAGCTTGGCCAGGTGAACCTTCTGGTCTTGTTTAGCATTCGGTGGGAAGTCTGCAAACTTCATAGGGCTCGTCCCGCTCTGGCCAACGAAATGTGCATTGGGCCCGATTATATCTCTACACCTGGCATACACGATCTTAGGTATGTTGGCAACTTCTCGCAGAAATGCTTGTGTGAATGAAGGCGCATATCGACGCATGTATCCCACAAATATTTTATTTCCTCCTGCCGCTTTCTCAGCCTCCAGTATTCGCTGCACCGACGGGATCGACAAAGTGATAGGCTTCTCTATGAAGACCAGTTTCCCAGCTCGCACGGCTGATATGCAGAGGGATTCGTGGAATTCGTCGGCTGTCAGGATCATAACGAGGTCCACTTCTGGGTGGGAAATGGTTTCTTCTGCATCCATCGTCTTGTGTGAAATATCGAACTTCGCTCCGACATGGTCGATAGTCTTCCGGGAGATGTCGCAGATGGATATCACAGAGTAGCTGTATTCTGTTAGCAGATTCTTAGTTTGTAGATGCCTTGCCTGGAATACGTACAGGTGGTTGAGCAGTGCGAGCGTAGGAAGGTGTATCACTTGAGCAACCTCTCCGGCACCTAGGACTCCCACTCTCAGCTTTCGTGGGGATTGAATAGATGCCATGATGTGCCTGCAGTTGAAAGATATGCCACTGTGTGATTCCCAAGGCAGGTTGAAGAACTTCCTCCATCTCTTTATAGTGTTGCATCTCCGCTGCCTTACTAACCTTACCCCGCGTCAACGTCACGAGTCGTACCGTCCTCGTATCGAGTCCAGCTTTGTCGTGTTCGATTCGACATCGAATGGAGAATCCGAAATCTCCGAGGCACCTTTGCTGTCGTGAAGTCCTGCCTCGCGACGAGGTGACGAGAAGTTGATGGTCAATTAAAATTGGCTGCTTACATAATCTAGACCTGGCCTTCATACTTCCCTACACCCAGCTTGCTTCTTCTCCTTCAGTCACTGTACTTTCCATTGTCCTTCTCTATTTTGGCCAGCTTTATGGACGGCATAGGCAAACATGGCGACGGCGCTGCATTGCTGAGAGGAACAACAAGCTTCCTCCGTCCCAGATTGCGTGATAGTTCGACAAACATTTACATTTCTCCTAGCAATAAAAGTCCTGTTACTCTGGTATCAATGCATTAACCGAGGGCTTGTTCGAGCAGACAATGCGCGAAGTCCCAAACTCCTAAGCCCAAGCAGCAGGAGACTTCGGCGTTGTCGGTATCCTCGGCGACCCTAACCCAAGCTCAATACTCCACGTCCTCTTCGGCTCCGCCAAGCCCCCTCTCATCATCTCATCCTCCTTCAAATTCATACTCACAACACGCATCTCCGTCGTCCTCTTAACCTCAATCGGCAGACTCGGCAACGGTTTAACCTCCCAACCCCCCAACCTCTCTCTACCCTCATAGTCATCCCAAGGAAGTTGGACTGCTATCCTAGGCCACCAAGACATGCTTCTCGAACGGGAATTTGGGGAGTCGGAGGTGTGGGTGCGGAAGAGGTTATTCGTTGAGAAGAGCTCGGGGATGTATTTTATTATTAGGGGGCGGAGGGAGATGAGGCAGGAGCAGATTACGGCGGTGAAGACTTCGATGATTGACCAGAGGGTTAGGTCTACGTCGTCCCCTATTTTGCTGTCAGTAGGTGTGGTGAGGGAGAGAGGAGGAGGGGATCGTACAGGTCAGGTCTATCGAGCTATTGAACTGAACGATGTATTTTAATCGTATCATGCTCGTGATACACGCACTGACAGACCATGTTAGCACATAACTGTTGTGGGGTTGGAGAAGGCTTCGGGGAGGACGCACAAACTCCCTAAGCTAAACATAAACCCCAATGCAACCTTCTTCTTCGTCGTAAAGCTCAACTTCTCCAATTCCCTAATCGGCAACAAAATGACCACCAAATCCTCAAAAATACTAACCGCACTCCCCGCATACAACACTTTACTCAAATTCAGACAACTTCCTTTCACCGTCTGATCCCAGATGCTGCGGATAGGGAGACATTGGAACGTGACGACGAAGCAGAAGATTAGGGTTTGGATGGTCATGAAGATGATGCAGAGCTTCGTGATGAGTTGGAATGTCTTGTGGGGGAAGATGCGGAGGTAGAGGAGGAGGATTGAGACTTTGGCGGTGGGGTGGACGATGCTGTAGAATATTTGGGAGATGTAGTATAGCTGTTATGAATTAGATTATGGGAGGTTCGACAGGAGGATGCCTACTTCGCGTAGTGAAGGTATGTTTTGGGGTGGGATGTTGTAGAAATGCTTTCCGAATCCTCGCGTGGCATCTGAGATAGACATCAGCATACTTCCTCCACACAGCGCTTTTCGGACTTACTCAAGATTGGGATCACAGCCATCGGAACCAAGAGTATCTGTATTCGGGAGTCAGATTGGGCACCGTTGCCGGGAAGAGAAGTGCTTACGGCACAAAGAGCAATCATCCAATCATCCCAGCACAACCTCTTCGCTATCAAGTACCTTGATAGGAATCTCAAAGCAATGATTGGGAAGGTGAATGCAGAGATGATAGCCATGCATTGTATTATTTCCCCGCTACGAGAAGGTGTCGGGATGCCCTCGCAGATATCATCTTGTGCGACCGTCGTGGCAACTGGATATGTGAGTTAATGAATCGAGAAAAAGAGGGTTGAGTGAGAAGCGTACGCGCTTGTTCTGTGGTATTGCAGCTACCTATGACACAGATCGCGAGATTCCTTTGCATGGTGTTGTTGGTGCACATGCAGCTTCTGATGTCTACCAGCTGACAATTGGCAGACTCGAGCTGTGTCAATGTACATGATGTCTGAGAAAATTAGGAATGGATACCGAAGTGGAAGTGATGCTTACAATACATGTTGGTAATGTTGCCAGCATTGAGAACAGGGTGAGGTTAGAAGTGACATCGCCAGTGCCTTGCGCCGCTGAGTATCGTAGGAAAGCTGAAGTAAGAAGCAGCCACTGCCAAAATCGAGGCATGTTACTAGTTCAGAGGAAAGCTGGGTCAAGAGATCCTTTCACAACCCAAGGAGCACGCAGACTGCAGGTACATCATAAGTAGATGTACATGGTTGAAGCTGAGGCCACGCTTGATTATGTCCCCAGATCTTCCCCGGGCGGGTAACCCTCGCATGGCGATCCTGGATGCAGATAGGGCTACCATTGCAATGAAGTCAATTCACGATATGCCGTTTCCATCATCTGCGCTCATGTAGGTCCAAGCGCGGCAACTGACAGGTGTCAATCAAGTTTCAAACTTGAATCACACTTCCTGCTGACTGACAAGATGAAGCTAGAGGCAGAGATTTAGCATGCGAACAAGTGGAGCAGATCGGGGAAGACGGCGGTGAAGTACCACGCACTGGCATTTAAGTCATACGAAGAACGGGTCAAAAGTCTGTAATGTCTCACTCAAGTCCTGTAATCTCCCTTGATTAGCTCGCTTGAGGCATCCCTTCGTAATTCTACGGAGGTACAGCCCATAAAGATTCAAACAGCACTAGCAGGGAGTCCTCTGGTATCAACAACACTTTGCCCAATCTAACAGTATAAACCCCAACAAGTATTACTAAATTAGAGAAAGTTCTGTTTACATCTGGGGTACCCCTACTAGAGCTGTACCTCCGTGCTTCTCCTCGAGGCTTGAGAGCCCGTTCTTTAGTGGGTCGAGGCGTATTTACAGTGCTGTGGACGATCACCCTTCAAGGCATGGCTTGGGGCCTTACAGGGCAGTTACAGCGCTGTTCTTTAGTGGGTTGAGGCGTATTTACAGTGAGTTCTGTGGATGATCACCCTTTAGGGCATGGCTTGAGACATTACAGGGCACATACCCTGTAGACCCAGACTTTTGACCGCATTCGTAATCGAGACCCGAAACTGATATGAACAGGGATCGACAAGGGGAAGGTTTTTCCAGAAACGTGCTCCAATCATCAACAATTACATGCGGAAGGTTCCGCAGTAGACTGATACACTGAACCTTGTCAAGTTGGACCGAACACTATGACAGGTCTAAATCGCGGGAATGAGGGTCCGGATCTGCTCAATATCCGTTACGCTGCGACCAGCTTTGCGTTCGATCGCTAAAACTTCTCTATCTTCTAGCGCTTACAAATCGCAAGAGAATTAAAATCAAAACTTATTGTTTGCTTGGATGATTTATTGCTTTTTAAACTTTAATTACATACAGTTTTTGGAAGGTTCTAATTATCTATTCTTATAAAGCATTGGTTTAAAATAGGTGAGTTTGGGGGATTTTAGTGTTTTCAGCAAAATTAGGCGGGACGCAAAGCGGGTCGCAGCGTAACGGATATCCAAGTAGTCCATTGTTCGATAAGCAACATGTAAAGGTTATCGTGCACAGCTTCAATCCGGACAGAACTACTGCATCAGTGTCCAAAACAATGCCCGAGAGATGATGAGGAAGAGAAAGGAAAACCAAGAGGCTGGTAACCTATGCAACAGGGATGGATCAATACGAAGACACTTTGAAGGCAGTGCAAAACTCAAATAATGTAGCCCAAAATCTGACTCTGGTTGTCGTATCCTGCAATACGAGGCCCAGTAAACTTTATAAACGGTCTGCGAACTCTGATTGAATTCAGTTGACGTCTCGCGATCCGTGCACGATCCTCCCCCTCTCTTCCTCCCCGACCTACTACTTAGCGACGTTCTGTATCCTGGTTACTTGGGCGGGATATGTTCAGGAGCTGACGAAAGCTTTCCCGTTATCCCAGTCTTGACAGGTGATACAGCATGCTTTTTGGCCGACAAAATCGCTATGAGAGCTGACGACGTTCTTGCTGATACTCGTGGATTGTGTACCGAGAAATTCCAGGAAGCTGGAAGATTAGGGAATGCAAGGCTTCCGAATTCCGATGCCCATATTGATCCAGTTTTGATATCAGAGTGGAAGCGACTAGCAGTGACATTGGCATGATGAATCATTGATGATTTATACGACTGCAGTCTGCTTCCACTATAACGCCGGAGTTCGCAGTTAGGGTGTTCTGATACTCGCTCACTATGGCTCAAATGGTAACGATATCTCACCTGTCAGTGAGGCTTTCGCCCTTCTTTTCCTCCGGCCTCAGCTTGCTTGGTCGTTGTTGCAAATGCTGCCATCTAAGCCGCTAAAGGCGACAATAGCATTAAAAGCCTTGTCTCTCCCGCGCACGTTCTCCAACAGCACAATCCCAGCACTCTCTTGTTCGCCCATCCCATACATGCCAGCACCTCCTTCTCTGCCTCTGAATCTCAGCTCTAGTTTGTCCATTCTAGTAGTGACTTTCGCTAGAGGACTGAGAATCGATGATCTCGTCTGTCGTTTCGACATCTCGACTAGCTCGGAATAAGGCTTGTCGAATCTTCCGTGTGGAAGTGATCTGCTGATGGCCGCAGCAACGAATCGAATACCACCTGTTGATACGATGAGTCGTCCTGGCACGCGAAAATAGGTGCAGCCAAAGCTCAGAATGTCCCGCGGCTCATCCTCAATCGTACTTCCGGAGGTATGGAAGGAGAGTGTGTCACTGTTTTCCATGTCTGCTGGAGCATCCGGGCTGTGCGAATATAGTTGTCGTCTGACTCGAGACGCATGATTGCCTGCTTCGCAACAGTAGCACGCTCTTGGAGATACTGAAAGCACGCTTCTGGGTGATTTGGAACTTCCCACAAGGCCCATTTGAAAGGAGAGACAAGCAGACGGTAGCATGGGTATAAGGACGAGATTGGCCAGCAAATGAAGAAGATGAGGCCGAGGATGAACCAGAGGAGCTTCACGGCGAATTTTGAATCCGTCAATGCACTGAGCAGGAACATGGAGCTTATCAGACCTAGAGTCGCGAAGGTAGCTGGCGGATATCGGAAATGGTAGAAGTTGTAGGCAGATTCGAGGAGAGACGCAAGATCCGCGACCTGGACTTGGAGGAATGGACCAAGCTCTTCCATCAGTGGGCCCAACCAGTCGTCGTTGCCATGCTTGTCCATTAGCTCGCCGACTTTAAAGGCAGTTGCTCCTCTGTCAATGCCCCGTTCTATGCCTTCCCGTAATGCCTCCAGAGATCTTGGGTAGTAGAAATTCATTATCGTAGAATATAACACGTAACCATACTTCAAACGTCAGCTAGAGCTCGTCAATTGGAATATATAATAGGGGGCATCTTACAAAGAAAGTCATGATGTGTGATATGTACCAAAGAAGGAAATATGACGCCATAATCCTGCCTGTTCTCCATGGATCATCCCGTCTATACATGCGCCGTATTTCCGATATGAATGTTTGTAGAGGAGCGCTGACTCTAATAAGTCGCTTAACATGTTTTCGAAGGGTATCAAAATCGAAAGGAAGTTGCTCAAAATCGTCTATGTACTACGCTGAAAACCCATGGGACCCGTGTAGAAGCTTCTACTCTTGGTTAGCATGAACCTGCGGTCGAAGAACTTTGTGCTCACATATGCAGTCCATTTTCCCAATTGAACGCGGGAAACCCACAATCATCTATCTCCTCGAAGAAACTGTCGTCTGGAAATGGTGTAGGTGGAATGGCGTCTACAGCTCGCACTCTCTGCGCATGGCGAGCCGTGACCCAAGCCACTCGCATATTCTGCCTAGACTTTTCCATCTTCTCTATACGCCCCGTGCACTGGTCCACACCCTCCCTCTTTCTCGCCGCAGTTTCTTCGTCGTCGCTGGTATTCTTTCCTTCCTCTGCTCGATGCAGATCATCATGAGCTTCCAGGAAGTCCAGGTCGGCCTTTCGAGAGAGATATGGTCAACTTTTCGCGAGAGTACCGGCAGTCTTTCGTGTGGCGCGTGCCTTGATCGCGGCTTTAGGGTTGATAATTGCTCCAGCCACCCCTTGGACAATATCAATTCCTTTGCTTGTGATACCCGACGTCCCGATTCGTGCTCTGTTCAAGAACTTGGAGGTGTTGAAGGCAGGGCTATGTTCAAGCTCCTCGACAGCTGCTTGGTATTCATTGTCGTCATGCGAGGATTTTTCGATGCGCAGGATATGTTTCGCCTTCCGCTTCGCTTTGGCCCTCACACCGTACTCTTTATCTGTGATCGAGGCATTGGCGGTAGGCGTTTTGGGAAGCGGAACACCGCCATGATCTTTCTTCATTCTTTAGCTTGATTAGTTTGATGGCAGACATGGAAGAAATTTGCAAGCTTGGAATCGTCTTCAAAGGGACTGAGAAATATTATAGAGAGAAGTAAAGGAGCACAACTATCGCATTCGGATTTTCTGACAGCTCCATTGTGACTTGTATCGTCATCCTTCTTTACAATGCGAAGCCTCGAGCCCAAGCAGCTAAACACTAGTTCATTGCGTGCTGGACTATCACTGAACGGAGTTTAAACTTGAAATGGTTTGGTGTTGACAGTAAGAACGTGGAAGCTTGATGTTATGAAGAGTGGCGTCAGAGGCGTTTGTGGCTGATGGTTGTTGTGGCTGAAGCTTTAGATAGGCGTTCCAAAATTATTTCAATATCAAAACGGTATTTTAGACATCAAAGCCTTCTACACCACGACGTCCCCTCCAACTTGATGAGGTCAATATGCCATTTCACCAAACGCTTCCCAACTTCTCTTCCCTTCCGAAGAAAATGGTCGTCTCAGCGTCTCCTCACCCTTGCGATCGAAACCTCCTGCGATGATACGAGCGTTGCCATCCTCGAAAAGAAGAACAATTCCGCAATCATACATTTTAATGAGAAGGTCACATCCGATAATCGGTCATATGGAGGGGTACATCCACTTGTAGCGGTCGAGTCGCACCAGAGGAATCTTGCTACCTTGGTCAATAAGGCTATGCAGAGTCTGCCGGTTGTATATTCGCAGGACATCAAGATGCTGCATGTTGAGGGTTGCAGGCGCCACAAGCCAGACTTCGTCACAGTTACTCGAGGCCCTGGAATAAGAGCGGCTTTAATAACTGGATTGGAGATGGCGAAAGGCTTATCTGTTGCATGGCAGGTTCCATTGCTTGGTGTCAACCATATGCAAGCCCATGCACTTACGCCTAGGCTTGTAAATGCTCTTGCTGTCGATACTCTCCGTGACGAGGGCCTTGTGCAGATTTCGCCAGATAAGAAATCTATAGCAGCATCGAGGCCAGAGTTTCCCTTCTTGTCGTTGTTGGTATCAGGAGGTCACACCATGCTGGTCCATTCTCGCTCTCTCTGCGACCACGAAATCATAGCGAGCACAACCGACATTGCCATTGGGGATATGATCGACAAATGTGCACGAGTCATCCTACCACCAGCATATCTAGATACAGCCAAAGACGTGATGTACGGGAAATTGCTTGAAGAATTCGTCTTTCCGAACAAGCTTTCGACTTACGATTATGCCCCACCATCTTCCTTCACTCGAACTCGCATACCTTCGGATCTTGCCTATGACTGGGTTATCAGTGCGCCATATTCTAACCCTGGCGATAGAGGATCGATAGCATATGCAGGCTCCTTTACATACTCTGGGATTGACTCGTCGGTAAGACGCGTGGTTAAGAAACGGCCAGACATGGGCGATGAGGAACGGCGAATACTGGGAAAGGCTGCAATGGAAGTAGCGTTCGAGCACTTGGCTTCTCGTGTATTATTTGCCCTCGGTCGACCCGATATGAAAGACATCAAGACCTTGGTTGTCTCTGGCGGCGTGGCAAGCAATCGATATCTGAAGGAGGTCCTGAGGCGGAACCTCGATGACAAAGGCTACAGTCCGGACAGGTTAGAGTTGGCCTTCCCTCCGCCGGAATACTGCACAGATAATGCAGCAATGATTGCGTGGACTGGGATGGAGATGTATGAGGCTGGTTGGAGGACAAAGCTGGATGCTCTGGTGGAAAGAAGATGGCCAATTGATCCAAGAGCAGATGGCGGAATCTTAGGTCTGGATGGCTGGGAAAGACTTAATACCTGATTTGATTGTTAATGATACTCCTCTGCTTTTGTTGTACTTCTTGCTCCCGGTCTGCATATTGTTCTCATTTATTATGCTTGTTGTTAGACCTAGCTTTAGCTAGCTTGCCTTATTTGGACACCAATTTAAAAGGGGGAGTTAGCTTTCTTTGACCTAAGCGAGGTCTTCGACAGATTCCTCTACCAGACCACAACAACTCCACCACCTATCCCAACAAGGCCTATCTCGATGGTCACTGCACCGACGGCGTTTGGTTTGAGCTAATGTTCCCGAGTTGTTGGAACAGTGTCGGCAGAACAGCCAAACACAAGAAATCACACGGTGCCTATCATCTGAGATCATTACAGCGCCAGTAGTTTCCTTTCACGCCTTCCATCCTTATTCCATGAGAGGATACTTGTTCCTTCAATGGCATTAATGGCACCTTTACGATGTCTAATGGCGATCCCTCTGGTATGTATCACTTCCCATTGTTCGCCACAAACATAGCCACGACAGCAGCCAGAATGTCAAGCAACAAATCCGAGTGTAAAGCTCTCCATCAACACTCCGCACCATATGCCACTGACTTTGCTTCAGTCT
Source organism: Acephala macrosclerotiorum (assembly GCA_014904845.1). NCBI lineage: Eukaryota > Fungi > Ascomycota > Leotiomycetes > Helotiales > Mollisiaceae > Acephala > Acephala macrosclerotiorum. Next base: position 177,135 of record MU119234.1, read on the forward strand.
GTGCGACACCAGCTGCGATTCAAGAACTTCCTCCTTCCCACGCCCCTCTTTCAACTTCGCAACAAGACTGTCAAAAAATCTACCTCCATTGTTGGAATCACAGCAAATGATTCACGGGTGGACACACACAAGCAAACTGGCTCTTGATAGCTGGTTCGATTATGTCTTTCTATCTAACGAGGGATCGTACAATATAAGGAAACAGCTGTCTCGTACAATGCTTCGTACGAGACACATATCGTCTCATCAAGTGCGCCAGCGCACTTGACACGTGATCCGGCATTTCCAGCTACGGCATTCCCGACATCCACCAACTCCAAGTCATGAACGGAAAGAAGCGAACGGTAGCAAGAAGCCTAGCATTGGATGAGATGGGCATGAGTATGGGGCTGGCAATAACAAGAAAGTTTGGCAATGAGCAATGACAAGGAGTCTAGGCTAGACTAAGAGTATCAATCTTAGCATTCCATCATTGAATACAGTCTTGAAAGTGAACTTCTGGTGCGTGTTGCCCCTTCCTTATGTGATTAAGTGACAAAACCGAGCCGCTGCCGGGGCTTGGTTGCCCTTGGAGTGCATGCACTTTGCAGGAAAGATCGAGATTGTCCCAGGCCAGGAGAGAGCTTTACAATCCCATATATTTTGACTCACAAGTTTTCAGATATACGGTGTGAGTCATGTGGTGCGGCACGCCGCTCGACACGGCCACCTGGGAGACAAGATCGCGCCTGCCATTGCACCTTCTTCCTTCGAACTTGCGATATTAAGAGACCTTCCACAACTCGCTCAGTATGTGCATGTCTAATGCGTCGTCCTCCATGTTATCTCCTCCGCAGCTTCTTGAAAAAGCGGGGAAGTTGCTTGAGCTTTTTGTCGCCTTCCATGAAGATTTCGATCTCCTCCGACACACTTTTGCACCGCGCTCAACATCTACAAGACGTTCGCTTTTCAACTACATCTCCGACAGCACCGACATCAAACTCGTCATACTACGGGATAAGATAATTAACCTTGTTGACTCACTGGAAGACACTGGGATCGGATGGAATGGAGGACAACAGAAGGCCTTTCAGACATTGAAAGCTGATCTAGAGGGCAAGATCAAGGTCACTGCGGAATTACGAAGGAAATTCGAGGGCGAAACAGGGTATAAATACGATGTTGGAGCCCTTCGATTCAAAGTCATTGGGAATCGTGTCGAGTCGACAGGGGATGGCCGTGCGAGTACTGAACAACGGCTATTCTCTCAACCAGATGCGCTCATTGGCAGGGACAAAGATAAACCTAACAATCCCCCGCCTATTCATACTTCGAGGGGTATGATGACGATTCGGGAGAGACTGCTTCAAGACCGCATAAGGAATACGTCGGGCGTTAAACCACTGGACAGCTCTCGTTCGACGGCCTCGAAGCCTTCGTCTCCTATTTTCCCCGTCGACCAGTCCAAGTTGATAACCATCCGTGGCCCTTCTTCCATGTTTCCGGGTGCACGCCAGAAGGCAAGGGAAGTACTGCAGGCAGCTAGAACGATAGAAGGAGCTTTACAGAGCCCAAGCCCTGTCAAGGCTGGAAACAAACCCACCGGTCCCGGTGCTGCGTTGAACCGCAGCCTGTCTAGTCCCACACCAATCCCATCCTCTCCTCAGCTTCTCCCTCATCCGACTGGCAAGAGGAAGTTAAAGACGTCTCCTACAGAATACCAAAAAGTCTCAAGACAAAGGAAAAATCGACTTATCATTCCTTCCAGTGACGATGAAGATGTTGAAAATGGGCATAATGAAGCGGACAAAGCCGAGACAGAAGGTGGAAGTCAAGCTACAGAACCACCCAAGGAAGCTCAATCAGCTGGCCCAAAAAACAACCCTCCGACTCCACTCGAAGTCATCAAGGTCAGAGCGCCCACTCAGGTGACTGCTTCCAAGATGAGTAGCCTAGGATTGTCATTCAGAACGCCAGGCGCTACTTCTATGCAAGTAAAAAATAGAGCGCATGTCTCTTCATCGTACGATGTCTATGAATTTCCGGATGATGACGATGACGATCAAAATGTGAGCCCAAAGGAGAAACAGAAAAGAAAGCAGGGCTTCACTCAGGTGATAAAGCAAGTGGTGAACGTTTCTACGCAACCGGGCCAGAGGATTCCCAAGAGCACGAATCATGGTTATCTTGGACGTCCACAGGCAAAGGGTGCTTCGGTCAAGCCACTTATTCAACCTCGGACTACTGAGAACAGAAGGCTGGGTTTCCAATTTTCTCCGAAAAACAAGCTAAATCGCCTGTCAGATGGGGCCGAGGACGTAGCTCCGGATGCGAAGAGACAGAAAACAGTAGAGAAGGAAAAGAGATCTCAGGCTTCGAAGTCTTCAGAGTAAGCTCTCATCCTCTACCAACTTTTTGCATCATTTACTAACTCGATAATTAGTTATTCCTCGAGAACATGGGACCCGAGAAACTCGAGTTCGTGGAACGCGATTCATAAATAGACAACGATAGAGAAAGGAAAGCCGTAATGTTAAAGTAGCAGAAAAGGGAAACACTTCTGAGAGCTGCAGAAGATTGATATTTGGTAGCGCGAGGGCTTTCAAGCTTCTTGTTGGATCTCGAACTGTGTACATGTTCAATGCAAAAGGTCAAGCATCATTTCAAAGTTTTCCTCTCTTCTTTGTGACTTCGTCTTTACCACAAGAGTAGGTTCGGGATATGGATGCGGACACTGAGAACATTTTACAAACCAGTTCGAAGTCGAAGAGAGCTTCAACTCCTTCACTTTCAGGTTCACAGTGTTCCAGAGCAAGTCCTAGTGACTAAGCGAAATCAGCATATCAAAACGTTACCTTTACTTCCAACCACCTTTCGATCTTCTCACACCTTTCCGGTAACTTAACAACCTACCACCAAGATTCTGATCCCTTCCGATCTACGGCTCGAGTCTACGGCAATAATCACGACCCAAAGAGTTTCGAATCAAGGCAAAATGTCTACCTCCTACGATACACCTAACGAAGCTAATCTCGCTTTCAATGTGAAGGAGGTACAAGAGAAGAAGATCAGCCTCAACACCAAGCTCGACACTATTCGAGAAGGTGCCGGTCGCACCCCAGCTCATCAAATCACCCTCGAGAAGCTTGAACACCGACTGTTCCACCTCGGCAATGTCGCCCCTCTTCTTGCTGCTAGGGAGGCTGAGAGAACAAAGGCAAAGTTGGTGGGAATGAAGATTGAGGTTACACATAAAGAGGAAATTGAGGGCGACTTGAGGATATCTTCTAATTTGTTGGTTATGTTTGAGGCTTTTGCGGTGGAGTTGGCTGGTCTGAAGCTTGATATTAAGGTATCTGGTCGTCGTGCTGTGAGACCTGCTCCAAGTCCGATGGATACTGGTTTCTCAATTGGCCAAAACAACTCCTCCGCCGGCTATGGTTTACAAGAAGGTTCCACTTCTTCCACCGCTTACGAGGATTATCAGCCTGCGAAGAGGAGAAGAGTCCAGCCAGCTTCTCAAGTTGCAGAGGACGATTATTGAGTCAACAGCGTAGGTCCTTTATCCGAGCATCTTGTAGATATTTCTGACACCCTTGATAGGATTCCCGCAAGAGCCTCTACGCAAGCACCGCCAAGCTTCGACTACTACCTACAGATACATTCGATAGGAGGGCTTTACGGGTGTGGCCTGAACGTCTGGCATTGAGGTTGTTTTTGCTGCTTGTTCATGGTCTTGGGGGTTTGTGGTCATCACGGTTTAAGCATTAGGGATTTTCGCTTCGGATCAGACTTTGACACTTGATTGACATTCAAGGTGGGCAGCTACCTAGATGCTTCTCTTGTCTCGACATACACACTGGCTTTCATAAATTCGTACACTTTCCGATACCATTGATACTTCTTTCCTATACTCCTACAGTGTGAACGTTTTAAATGTCCCTGAATACATGGGACAATGACTTCAATCCCGGGTTACCAAAGATTAACCTACACATACGCCAAATGTCCACAAAGTTAGCCCTCCATTCCATGCCATGCCCTTAATACTTCTTCTCAGGATCCTTCCTCCAGTGCTACACATGATTAGTCAATGTTTCTACCTCGTGGGAAGATTCAGAAAACTGCTTACCTGACTGACAAAATGGTAGTTGTTTCCTGGTGGTCGGTTGATAGGAAGACTTGCCGGAAGCGGTGGACAGACGGAAGTGGCGGGTGCTATCGTCGTGCTGTAGGTTTGGGATAGAAAACTTGGCTGAAATCGTGGTCGGGCAGTAGTGGTAGGTGGGATAGAGTGGGTGTGGGTGCCAGTTCTGGTTTTATTGCTGACGGTGTTTTGAACAACTCCTTCCATCTTAACGTTCTCCGTGGTTGTACCGCCCATCTTGGATGCTTCAATGTTCATATGGTCTGCAACCGCCTTCCGCTTTCGCTTGAAGTCCGCCTGCTCGGTCTCCAGCTTGCTGTTCTTGGCAAGCACGGCTGTCGGTTGTTGCCTCAATTGCTCGTTGTAGATGGCGTGACGTTCTAGGCTAGGCTGCGTCATAAGGCCCTATGGGGCGGGTTCTCAAGATTTGGAACCGCCCCGCGGAGCCCCATAGGCCCTCAAAACCTATAACGGGGCCCTACTATTTATAGAAAAATATGAAACCCTTTAAAAGTAACACAAAAATTCATAAAACATAAGTAATGCATAAAATATAAAGACTTTTATATTTATTAAACATATAAAAATTTATATATAAATTACGAAGAAATACGTTAAAAAAATTTAAATTTTAATATATTTTTACGTATTAAATTTTTTTTTTTTTTTTTTTTTCGATTTTAAATTTTTTTAATTTTTTTATTTAATAAAATATTTTCGAACTTTTAAATTTATTATAAAAAATTAAATTATTTAATTTAAATATTAATCATTTTAAATAATTTTTTTAATTAAAAATTTATAAAAAATACTATATTTAAATAAGGCCTTATAAACTTATAAAGCGGGTCTTTAGATTTTCGATCCAATTTACGAGTTTAGATTTCAAAAAAGACTCGCCCTGTTAAAACTATAAAGCGGTTTTCCCCATAAGGCTCTACGACCCATGGGGCCATGTAATGCAACCTATTCCAGGTTTGCCTTTTTTTGATTCGCTTGTTCCAGCCGGCGTAGGAGATTGGTATTGTTCTTTTGCAATGTTTCGTTTGCGATGCGAAACTGACGTAATCCTAAGATTTAGTCTTTATTGTCCTTCTTGGGCTTTGCCATGTCCTGTTCCATTTTTATAGCAAATTGTTTTTCAATGTGCTGTACATTTGCAAGAGGTAATTGTGTGGCTTCTTGCTTGATCCGGGAAACTTCTTCTTGTAAAAACTTAAGCTCAGTTGTAGCCGGGACTTTATCCTTGTATAAGACGTTGGCCTGTTGTTGGAGATTCTCGTTCTGGATGGAGAGGGTGGTGATTCTGTCATTGAACTCCACATTATCGTCTAGGAAGTCAAGGAGAGTGTTTCCAACATTGCGTTGAAATGCTCGTCCGTGTGCTAGCTTTGTTGTCATTGAGCTCGTTACGAATGGGCTCTCCTTGTCAGTTACCTTTCACTGCTGGAATATTGAACGAGGCTCTTTCGTCTGTTCCTTCTTCACACTTGGCATGTTGAAGCGGAATGGGGAGGTGCGGTCCATCTTTGCAAGGCAGCTGTTCTAAATTATGAAAGTCCTCACTTGTCTGGGAGGTTGACGTAGCTTGTTATCAACTTATAAAGATTAGCAATGCCATGGGGTTAAAGATAATTGAGATTTTCATACCTTTCGAGAATATTTGGCCAATGCTCTGGAGCCTTTGGTTCTTTTAATTTATTGCATGTATATTTGATAGGATTGTTGTGGTCAAGCTTGCCTTTCGGCCTAAAGGGTAGTCAGATATTTAGGATTAAGCCCTACCCAAGTCTCGGTTCGCATGGGACGATGCCTTTTTCGGATTGTATATCTATACCGCCCACAGTAAGCTACTAGCTAATCACGGACTTTACTTGAGTATTGCCCCGACGTAAACAAACTGCCCTTCCACCTCTCGATATTCTCTGTCAACTCGACTTCAACACTTCAGCCACCCAGCATACCCTACCTTGCGAGCTTGAAGATCTTCGAGTCTCCCATTACACCTGCCTTTATTGCCCTTGAAGCTCCGGTGGATTTCCCTCACCTACTTCGCAACTACTGCCAACAATCTTTCCATCTCTTTCCACCTCAGGCCACCATGACACCCCTTGTGTGGTTGACAACAGAGGATCTTCGGATGTTTCAACAAACCCTAGACATCCTAGGAGCCGAGATTCGAGAGCTCGAAAGCGAGTATGGTCCAAGCCCATCAGATGAAGAACTGAAGGCGGAGTTCTCACACATTATCCAATTGTTTCGAGAGCACGGAGACATTGGCAGCAAGCTCACTAAGTTGATAACTCGAATTGTGAAGAGAGAGAACATCCCCGAAGACCCTTCCTATTACGGGCTCCCAGAACACTTCGACATTGAGCAAGCCGAAATGACTTTCATTGCTTCCGCTCTTACGACCTTAAGTACCAGCATCGAAGACATCACAACACTCCTCCACGACCCAGATAAGTACAAATTGAAGGTCAAGAACTTGGAGCTCCAAATGGAACTGGACACCGTCACCGAAGAAAGTGCTGGCTTTCGCGCTTTGTGGCAACTCGGACTTCAAGATGTTACAAGTGTCACGGAAATGGCTGGTAAAGCGCTTCGAAATTGCGGGGAGAGAATCGCCGAGCTTCAGGAGGGCATTATTAAGCACTCTCTCGATACAAAGGAGCTAGAGGTTGAGAAGCGAGGCTTCTTGGAGTACGTGGAACAATTGGAGTTTGACATACTGCAGCGGGATATCAAAATCTCAGAGCTGGAAGGAACGAATTCAAAGCTGGTAGAGGGAAACAATGCCGCTGTAGAGCTGGTGGAGAGCCTGGAAAGCAAGTTGGAGAAGATGAGTCAAGAGAAATACGAGTTGGAGATCAAATACGAGAAGAAGGAAAGCAGGCTGTCCGACTACAGGAGAGAGAATGGCAGGCTTAACAACGAGCTACACAACGTCCGAATGGCTCCCCGCGCTTCCAACCCTGCCCCTCGTAATCCGGACAATATTGGCTCCCCAAGACCATCAAAGGCCACCAAAAATGCTATTGCCACTGACCCCAATGCTTGGCTCGAGAGAGATTTAGACGACAATGATGATTCAGATGAAGCTCGTCCGACAACCGCTGCCGGTCCGGTCCAAGATTCGAATGAGCGAAGACCAGGCTATCACTGGCGAGATGGAGTAAGTGTCCCCTGAGCCATGGAACATTAGAGTTCATCCTGACTTGGATAGAGTTGGTGCCGAAATCCTAAGAAGAGGAAGGCAGGAATCAAAGTGGAAACATAGATCTCTGTTCTCAGAAGGGCATAGTTGATGGGCAGATTGTACGGGTTATGATGAAGAATATTAACCGCATGAGTGTGGAAATGGTATGATGTAATATATGGGAAAGTCTCTTTGTTGAATGGGAATGTTTTTAGAGTATGTAGATACTTGCAAGGGAAAGTCGTCAATTGATAGCTGATTTGACAAATGAAGCGGTGAAACCGCCTGCCTTCAACATACCCATATCACTATGCAGCTAGCCGTATGCAGAATCCTTTCCCGCAGATGATTTCCAAACCTCTTCCCCCGACTTTCAATCTCCTCGCCTTGCCCGAATCGTTGAACATATTCATCTTAAGCAACAGCAATTGTTGGCTGAATTCACGATAGTGAGTTTAATTATATTCTCTTAGAATAGGTGAGGACATTTTTGACTTTTTGAACCGTTTGTACAACTGCTATCAATATCAAGAAGTAGGCCCAAGTCTTCAAAATGGGTGTAGGGGCCGACTCCAAATATGCAGAGAGATGCATGACAGCAAGCACTGCTTCCGTATTACATGAAATCCACAATCGACTAAGGATTTCGTTTATCAATCATCTCACAATTTTGCTACGGCGCTCAAAACATGCCTCCCACCTTCTATTCTAAACAAGCCGCAAATCATTAATCTCAAGCTATGTCCACCATGCGCCGAGCACCTTTGATGCAGCCGCAAACCTCAATCAATCTCCACTCGCCATCCACCCAGTCTCGCTTAAGAATCGAGAGCGTGATCAAATCTTTTGTTGGTATACTCTACGACGCTGATACGGATGTTCAAGACTTTACGCTCAAGGCCTTGAACCAAGACTCTCTCATTGAGCAGTATGTTCGAAATTTAGACAAAGCCAATGAAGAAAGAGCCAGGGTCACCAAACAGAGAGACGACACAGAAAAGACTATTGCTCGTCTTAGGGAGAAGGCCAAAGAAGACCGAGCGGGCTACGCAGAGTTGAGGAAGCAGCAGGCGGAGGAGAAGAAGCTGATCCTTGAGCAATGTGCAGTAGAGAAGACAAAGGCTGATCAGTTGTCCACCAAAGTCCAAGAATTAGAGGCAGAAAAAGCGGAGATGGAAGGGAGGTGTGAGAGAGCATGCAGAATCATCATAATCAATACGACTCTCTCTGAAGAACTGCTGAAGTCCGAAGCTTCAAAGTCACAGCTGTCCTCAGAAACTCAACTACTACGCAGTGAGAGCGCCATCCTCAACAAACGAAATTCAGTTCTCTCTAAAGAAAACGACCATCTGTCTGCGAGAAACACGAAGTGGGAGGAGGATAACAAACAAGTGATGAAGGACAAGATCGACTCGGATGCTGTGATCCATCACCTCAATACACAGCTTGACAATAGAGAAGTGGGCCTTATGGATCTTGGTAATAAAATAGAGCTGTGGAGACAAGACGTCGTCCATCACCAGGAGACCATCGGACAACAGAAGCAGGCAGTCAACACATTCCAGAAAGAGATCAGAAACTTGACCCGCTCGAAGGAACAACTGCAAGTAAAATTATCAAGAGTAGTTGCTGGAGTCATCGAAGCTGTTGCGGACGGCGACGAACCTCCACAGAAGCGACTCAAGATGTCCCAGACACCTGATGACCATAGTTGCACTATGCGCAGTCCTCAGTCACCTAAGCTTAACCCAGATCATTGGGACCAAGGTCGAAAGCATAGCGTGAGCGAGTCGGCTTGCTAACAACTTGAATTCAGCTACAAGAGAAAAGGAAGGGTTGGACTACAGGATCGTTCCTAGAGGTACCGAGTCTGAGCCCATGAGGAACGTTGAGCTAGATATGACGATGTGTTAAAATACGCCAAGATGAAATCTCTTGAAGCTTGTGAGGACGGATCATATGGCCGTTAGTGCTAGTCCTTCCAAGTGAGCTACGGTTGTATTGTGTTGTATCAGTTTCGTATCTTGACAATTCAGATTAGTCTTTAAGTTCAAATAATAACGACTTTGTTAAAATCGCGTCCTTTAAGGACAACATAGCCTCCTCAGATGACCCGTAATCAACACGTCACTTTCGAGTTACGACTCTTAGACCAGCAGCGAGATAAGGTACATCTAATATTTTAAGCAATAGGGAACACTCCTACCCTACCGTTAGCTAGGAATAATCATACCAACAACTTTAAGATCACTTGCCCCTCTCGCTCTCGTAGAGTAAAGTCTCCTGTCAATGCGACACAGCTCTTTTTTGTCAATGATTCCTCGTAAAGTCTCTCAAGTTTTCCTTCCGTAAGACTAGAAGAAGAAATTAGAGCAATGTCTTCACCTTCATCCTCGACGCCTCCTGAAATGCCACCATCAACGCCACGGCCAAGTAATCTCAATTCTTTAATCAAGGCTTTGATCGATGCCAACCTCAACCTCAAAGTCGAACTTGATGCCCTCGAGACCTTCATTACTGTCTGAGAACGTCGGTTTGAAGAGCGACTCCTGGAAACGAAGGCCGGAGTATTGGGCCTTCAATACGGGGCGACAGGCCTCAGATCCAAATCTGAAGAGTAAGCTACAATCATATGAGAGGTGGAAAATATCCTAACACAATTAACAATAGGAGAGAAAGCGCACGCGGATACTAGGGAAGAGCTCAGGCTTTCCAAGCTTGAGGCCCTGAAGGTTCAACAACGATTCGACATTTCAAAAAATAAAAAATAAAGAGACCGAAGAGAAGTTTCCAGTACGACGAGAGAATTTGGAGTCTAACTCCAAGATTGGTGCATTGCAGAAATTGGAATAAGAGTACTCAGAAAATTTGGATTGATTGTAGGGAGTTAAAGAATTGTTGTGGATCTTATTGTGTAGGAGGCATTAAAGAAAGCTTGGGAGGAACAATAGGGGTGTTTGAACGACTTCGTTGATTTTATCAGAGGTAGGCTGCTCGTGGAAAACCTATGGAGTGGAGTTTTAAAATTTCTTTCTTACTCCGAGTCTCTTATAAGGTGAAAATATATTAGTTCTCTACTCACGAGTCCCCTATAGGCTTTGTAGAGCCCTTATAGAAATGTATAAATTGTATAAAAATATAAATATATTTATTAAAATTTAATTTAAAAAAAATTAATAAAAAAATTAATAAAATAATAAATATTATAAAATAAAAATAATTATAATTAAAGCTTTTAAATGTAATATATTATAATAGTATAAAACTAGACTAGTGTTGTCGTTCCGGATTAGAACTAGTCAAGTCACGTGATTAAATTGAGAATATATTTTATTATAATAAACGTTGTAATAATAATAATAATAATAATAATAATAATAATAATAATAATAATAATAATAATAAAAAGAATGCATTTTTTTATATTACGATAATAGTTTTAAATAAATTAAAATTAAAATCACGTGTTTATTACTACGCAATTTCGAGCGTTGAGCTTTCGAGCGTTGAGCCTTCGAGCGTCGAACTTTCGAGCGTCGAGCTTTCGAGCGTCGAGCTTTCGAGCTTTTAAACGTTTTAATTTTAAATATATTTATTTTCATTTTCGATATTTTTACGATTTGCTCGTTCATTTGATAATCGTTTAATCGATTTTAAATCCGGCTAAACCGTTTCAAAGATCTCGTATTTGTGTATTCACATTTCGAGAATCGAGAAAATCGGTCTACAAACTAAAAGATGGTGCGATAAAAAGTTAGTCTATTTTCATTTTCGATATTTTCGCGATTTTCTCGTTTACTCGATAATCGTCTGACCGATTCTAAATCCGATTAAACCGTTTCAAAAGCCTCGTATTCGTGTATTTATATTTCAAGAATCGAGAAAATCGGTTCGCAAACTAAAAAATGGTTGCAATAAGAAATTAAAAAGAAAAAAACTCAAAAAAAGCTATTCGAAGTTTAAATAACTTTAAAACTTTAATTTAAGTCGTATTTTTTTTATTTTATTAATTATTTTACTAATTAAATTAATAAATATTATAAACGAGTAAATTTAAAATTATTTTACGTATTTATAAATTATATAAAACTTTGCTTAAAAAACTAAAAATATAAAATACTAAATTATTTAATATATTTTTAGTTTAACTACGTAATTAAATTAGTTTTAATTCGAACCGACAATACTAGTTTAATTTTATACTATTACAATATAATTTTATTTTTAAATAATATTATTATAATAATTAATAAACTTTTTATATATAATTTATATATATTTTATAAATATTCTATTTTTAAATAGAGTTTTATAGAACCCCATAAGTAGAGAACTAAAAATAGAATTCCATTCGTAGAGAACTCTTAAAAAAAACTCCATCCAAATCCACCCCATAGAGTGGGATAAAAATGGGGCTTTTCACCCTATGGTTTTTTTGTGAGCAGCCTAATCAGAGGAATCTCCTCTAAGACAAACGAAATCACTACGCGGTAGAGTCCCAAAACCCTGCGAAATCATGGTCCTGTTTTAACACTCGAGGATGGCGACGGGAAATCTCCAAAGTTACAAGGGTTGGGGGAGGAAGCTACTGGTTGAGAAGTTGGAAGACATTCAGAAGACTCCGGGGCAGAAGTTTGGAAAGATGCCAGAATTTAATCGCCTGCTTAGATAGTGACGGTCCCCAGGTACTAATTGAAAGCTATGACTTCGATGTTTACTCTCCTGCCCATACACACAGAGAATCAGAATGTCGGTGCCATAACTAATATTTTAAATTGCATCCATGTAAGAGGTACATAAGAGAAATCATGGAAAATGTCTCCCAACAGCTAGCAGTAAGATGGACCGACCCAAACCCGGGAGCAAGTGAAAAATTCGGCCCCCACCTACCGCCGACAACAATTGCAAGCTCTCAAGAGTTAACCCACTAGGCGTAGAAGGTGTCCAATTTGATCATTGGTCATGAGATCTAACGGGGCACCAACGTAGAAAAATGTCGATACGAATTGAGAGGCTCTACTAATTATTTCATGTTGTTCATCCAATACTGCCACTTCCGAGAAGGGTCACATCTTTGCCGCCGACTTCACCTACATTGACAAGAACGAAATCAAGAATTTTTCCACGAGATCACCCCCTAATTTAAGCGCGCCCAGACTCAATCACCATTAATCTAACCAGATTTCTCCCCATTACAAGAATTTCCGCTCCTCTTCGAAGGTCGATTGGAGAATAAACAACAACCTCTAAACTCTAAACTCCCCATCTTGTCCTCTTCGCGTTCTTGAAATCTTAACGTCAGCTCTTGAAGGTGCTCAGGGAAATTGATTCTCATCAGTCCTGGCATCTTCACCAAGCTCAAAGCTATTCAAGAACGGCCTCTTACGTTTCTGGTCAGGTCTCCGCTCCCACGCCGGCCCTGAGATATTTAGAAGTCCACTTGAGAAAATCGATATGATCATCAAAAAGAAGGAGTTCTACAACATCAAAGATATGCTACCAGTCCTCCGCACCAAAGTCGAAGTGGTTAACAAGCGTAACGAAGAGTTGATGAAGGAGAAGGAAGACAAGATCAAGTATATAGAGGAGAAAGTCAGGGCTATTGAGAAGGACCAGAATCATGTGGTGGAGCTTCAATCGAAGGTGAAGCAGCTTGGAGACGAGAAAGTGCATGAGAAGAAGCGTGGGGATGAGCTACAACTGAAGGCCAGGAGATTGGAGGAAGCGAAGAAACAGGTCGAAGAAGAGAGAGACAAGTTACAAGCGCGCCAATCGTCTTGGGCAGAGAAGGTCAAAGGCCTCGAAGAGGAGCTGAAGCAAGCCAAATTCATTTCATATAACCAGAAGTCCCAGTTAAACGGTGCGGTGGTTACCAAGAACCAATACGATCCACATATCTCCCAGTTGCAGGCGGAGTTGCAAAGATCGGAGTCGGAGAAGAAGAAACTACAGCTGGAAGTTGAAGACAGCAAGCGGAAGAGAAAGGAGATATCTGAACGATTCATGAACGTTGTGAAGGAGTGGGATGAGCCTGCGATGCCGGCAACGAAAAAGGCTCGCACACTGGTAGAACCAACGGAGACCATAGTCCTCAGCTCTCTGTTGCCGACTTGCTTCGAGCGTGAGAGGGTTTAGATGATTTGCCAACGGCTCCAAGCGGTGTGATCAGAGCGATGAGGTTTAAATGGTATCGAGGGTTTGCGTATCCGAAGGCGGAAGTATGGCGATTTTCATAACGGCGTTATCATCGGATAGGCGTGGGGTCAGGTGGGCTTCAAATTCATCACAAGGCTGTTCGAGGAGTTGTTTCCATCGTCACATCGCCAGTTTTTTCACAAATAAACCCTCATATTACTTCGAAAGTCAAGATTCACATAATGTCGTGAGAATCAAGCTTCATAATGCATAAGACAAATGAAAGGGGTGTAAACCATATTCACTGAGGACGAAGAGTCTCATCCGATTATGCCTCACCTGACTTGCCGCTAAATTAGCAGAGATTGACGAGGCAAATTGAACTTTACAAGTATATTAAGCCTAACCTTCCTTCGCTTTGTTTCGCTGCTCCATCACTCATCGCACGATTTCCCTCGTTCATCTGACCAACTTCACAAATACTTAACATTACACCCATCCGCAAACCTTACACCTGACTGCGACTTTGTCACTTCAAAAACTCGGCATGCTTTCGCCAACAGGCGCTCCCATTGTCCGGATATCGAGAAAAGCTTCTCTGCTCTGTTCTCGTTTGCCGCCTTCGGCTAGGCTGTGTAGCGCCTCCGCTACGATTGATGGCTCTGTCTCGCCTCCTGTTACACACCGTGCCCAACCCGCCCCAGTTGATTTCCCTCCTTTCTGCGATACTTCGCCTGCTCCTATGCACCTCCCAGTACCGTTCTCCGGCATTGTCCCCCAGGACGGCTTCTCTCCTTCCATGTCTACTCTTGCCCACACAGTATCGGCACCAGTCAATGGCTTTCTGCTCCCAGCAACCTCAATCGCGTCCGGCGCCGTGTCTACGCGAACACGATCAACGACGCTGCTTTCAAATCTCTTTCACTTCACTGCGAGCAGGCAGAGAAGGCCCTCGATCAAGCTTATGAAAACAACAGAGTTAAAAAGGCTGAACTCTTGGCCGAGAGATTGAGAAGAGAACAAGCCGAAAGAGATGGCGCTTTCTTCAATCAGCAGATGCTTGCTGCAGAGGGAAAAGAGGCAGCAATGCACCGCGAAGTCAGGAAGCTGAGGCACACGATTGCCAAGAAAGACAAGGAGCTGAAGAAGAAGCAAATTGAGCTCGACGCTCTCAGGGGCTGCGATAAGAAGTTACATTCTTTGAAGCGCAAGGCTGCCACGACAGGAAAAACGCTTTTGAGCCTCGCTAGTGATGAGGGTGAGGATGAGGCCCCGGCACCAAAGAGAGTAAAGCCAAGCCCGTCAGAAGAACCGGTGTCTAACGATGAAGGTGGTTAGTCCCGTGAAGAAGGTGCGAAAGTCAGTGCAGCCGGTGACTAACGCTCTAGGCTAGAGGAGGGCGATGGCATGTTGAGTGTTGTTGATTTATGGGAGACATAGCGCAAGAATGAATTCAGCTACTGATTTGATAGCACTTCGAGTAATGGATTTTATGAAATTGACCCCTAAGGTTTGAAGCTGCCGAACCGCGCTAAGTCGCCAGCGCCTCGCTTACCCCTGTCTTCGCCCCCTTATTCTCAATGTCCAGAAAATTTTACAACATTGGTAAATCTTTGAAAGTCCGATAACAACACGGACTTTTAGCGATGTTGGTAGGGCACTTAGATTTGGATCCAACATCAACAATTAACTAAGATCTCTTGCAGTGGTCGCTAATCGATAAATATAGACTTCAACCTACTAGCCATAACACGTCACCAACTCATGGCCCTTTTGCTAATACCCTGACCTTATCGAAGATTGCTGACCGACATACAGATCGATCAATTCTCGACGACTCTTGAGGGACGTCTCGACCGAGCCCGACGAAGATATTCATCGCTCCCGCGACCGCTCAGATCGAACGTAAAGAACAATAAATCCAGAGTTCGAGAACAAGCCATGATGACGAGCGAATAGAAGCAAGAGAACGACAGGCAAAATTTCGAGCATGGAATAGCTTTTGGAACGATTGATGAAGCATGTTGCGTGGAGATGGTGAATCTTTCGTCGGGAGGTCGACATCGCTGCTTGAGAAGAGCGAGCGCCGTCATTACGAAGATCTTGCCCCCGGATTTGGTGATCAGCATACTCATAGCAGAAGGGTTGACTTGATTTCTAGATGGTACACAGTGATCGAGGAGTCGAGTTGGACATAGGGGCTTGGCACAAGATCAAACACTGGAGAGAAGACTAGAACAAGCACGTTGTATATGGTTAGGGCATAGAACAAGCGGAACATTAAAATACTTTTTGGAGGCGGTGTGGTATCCGATTCTGGTTCAAGATACGAAGAAATAGTTTCGCTTATAGGTTTTATCTCTTTTGGTGATTCTAGCAAAGTTTCGTTCGTCTTCTAAAAGCCGGCTTTGTGAGGAGATGGCTTTGCATTATCTGGCGATGATGTCTATCCGTGTAGTTGGTAACAGCTCCATCTGCGAGGATTTAGAAATGGCAATAGCTCGAGTTTGCTAGGTTTCCTATGATTTCGTTCGTTGGTCTTAACTAGGACCTCGATATAGCTCTGGTCTCTAGTCTAGGAAAACTCCAATCTCCTCTTCCTGGTCACCAGGAACATGCCATCCCCACCAGCTTCTTTGACCTCGAATCTCGATATTTGGGATGCGTAGAGTCATAAGGGCGAGGCGAAAGCATATGGAAAAGGTTGATTATGTTTTGCAAACATCCTATTCTTGAAAAAGAGCTTAGGTTGCCAGGTCCAGTTTAAGATCTAGCAAGTAGGTAAAAGGTAAAGCTAAATACACTTTTTATAAAGTATTTTTACAAGGCAAAGAGAATGTAAATTTTAGAGCTTCACAGAACAAATTCGCTCTACTATTGGTCCTACCTTGAAGCAATAACGCCGCGAAAATCCACAGAAAATACAATCACCTACCTGTTAGCTCTAGCTCTTACAACGATGAGATTTCAATGGTATCCTATACACCAGAGATACTGCACGATTCCCCCAAAGTTGATCTGATAACTCTTTTCTTAGTCTTGCGCTGGTGCCAACTCATGTGGGGCTGGGATGTACAAAGCCTTGTAGAACTCCCCCTCGCCTCGATCTTTTCTCTCAACAGAAAACTCAAACAGCCTCGAGCCCTCAACACAACCACCGACCTCCGATATGGAACAAACTACATCCACTCCGAAGTCCGGTGCCCGTAGCGGCTCGGTAGAGGTGGTTTGAGGTGGCGCCAAAGGCCTTTTGAAGAAATTTCTAAAAGTCGAGGATCTTTCCCCTCTTCAACTCATTCGCACTCGAGCTACCAACAACTCCTCTGTTCTCACCACCTCTAAACGCGATCTTCCACACCACTCTATCGCTCTTACTTCCGAGCACACAGTAAACATGTTCGCACCTTCCACCACAAACCACGCCTCGATCGGCAAGGGCAAGCCCAAGGAGATTCTTGGAGAGTTCAGTGTCGTCAACCTCAGCGGCGGTGAATCTGGATCACGTGCGGAGTCATTGAAGGCTACTAGGGAGCGTGTTCGCCTTTCGATCGACACGTACAAGTCCTCCGACCTTGGCGTCAACAAGGTAAGAACTCTCTACTGAATCCCTACAATCTCCCCTTGAAACCCACGTTCCCAGGGCTAATGATTATTATAATTAGGGTTCTGCTGGCAGTCAAGGAGTGGGCGATCCCGGCGAATCTGGTGGAGCTGCGTCCGGTGGCGAGGTGTGTCATTCCTTACTTCATCCTGGGCATCTACTCACATGCCTACCCAGGAAAATCTTGATGCTTCCGCTGGTGTCCGATGGGTCCTCAGCCATGCTTCCATGTCTGTCGCTAGTGCCGTTATCGCACACTTGCAGGAGCAATTCGCGGCCCCCGAGTTCCACCGCCTCAGCGATGACCTCCAAGTTGCTGCTGATAATGTCCGACTCCTCGAGAAGGCCGAGAGCCGGTTAATGCAGGCACAAATGTCTGCCCTTCAAAGTGATGTTGCTTATTACCAAGCTGAAGTTCACAATCTCTGCCGCCAAGTCCGAGTCCAAGTTGAGCTACTGTCCGAGGCTGACCAGAAGATTCTGGATCTTTCTGGCACATTGAGCCAAGCCCAAGGCAACGAGTCTACTATTGACAAGTGGGGTCGTAAGGTTGCTGAGGTAAAGGTGGAGAAGTTACTAGCCGATGCGCACGTCAAGAAGGCTATCGAGATGCTCAAGGGTATTGGTGATGATGGCAAGGACGCTGAGATCTCGATTGAGACTGCGATTGCTGTTCTGGAGTGTGCTCTTCCTGAGAATGATACGGCTTGAGGTGTTTTCTCGGCGTTCTTGGGTGGGTATGTTTGGGCGTTTTCTGGGTAGATACTTGGGCTAGCATAATGACGGGATAGTTAGCATCGTGGATACCCTGATATGCATCGCAATAAAAGCGGTTGCATCGAACATTGGCTTCAAACGTGAAAACCTTGCAAAGTACTTTTTTTTGAGAACATTTTTCCCCAATTGCCTTTCCATAGTAGGTTTCTGTGGGTATTGTATTAGTGTTGCAGTCACATATAACCTCAACTCAAGCGCATGCGGACTAGTCCCAATGCAGCTTAGTGTTGCACGTGACTACTACACTAATATTATACCCAGTTTCCATTGTCCGAAGATATTCTAGAATATTTAGAGATTAAAATATGATCTCCTGAATCTGAATACTTTTACGTGTAACTTGGAAAATTGCTAAACACTTTTCCAAGTAAATCTTTATCCGAGTAAATTTTTATAATAGTTTTTTATTCTTCAAGATTAATCTAAGATTCTTAAGTGCTATATACTTTTTTCAATTTCAATACTTAAGGCCTCCAAATAACATGTATAAAATCACAAAGTATAACACTTTATGATTCTGGGACGCGTCGGGCCGAAATGGCGGAGACCAGCCACAAGCCCCACCCCGCATCCCTCAACTACGTACCGAATCCCCTCACACTTTGCAATTTCTGCAATTTGAGCTAAGTTGATGAAAAGCAAGAGGCTTGAGTCAATATGGGGCACTCTCGTCAGAAATATGGAGCTCAAGAGAGTAAGCAGGTAATGGCAACGGGAACATCAAGTAGCAAGACGCAAAGCTCACAATTCACTAGGATTCATGCTCATCCAGAAGTTTAGACTCCACAGACACCTCCTTAATAGTAAACGCCTTTCCAACCATTTAATGATTCAAGAATGCAGAAGTTAAGCCACGGAGCGAAGGATATCGGAACAGTGACGATAGGGCAGATCGGGAGCAAATTGCTGGTATAGATCTATCTAAAGATGATTTCTGGCAGCTTGTGAGAGAATACAAAAAGATGATGGATGCTTTGCGGGACGAAAATCACAAGTTGAAAATGGAACACGACGATCTGAAGGGAGAGTCTAGTCGATTGAAGAGAGATCACGAGGAAACGATGGCGAATCACAAACAACTGGAAAGACACATCGAGGACTCGACAGGGAACTTTACAACACAGATCCAGCAGCTGCAAGAACTGAATGAGGAACTTGAATCAAAATCACGATGCCGCAATTGTCGATGGGAAATGTTAATCATAGTGATGTGGTGCATTTCCATCGCAATAGCAGTTTTAGCGCCTCTAATACTTGTGAGCCTTCAGACCTCAGATACAGGCCGGCTTGAGGCCGCCCGCGACATCAGACTCCAAAATCAACAATCAAGGTCACCGGGCTGAAGATAATTGGAGCGTGAACTTTCTCCGAGGCTGAAGGACTTTAGCGGTTTGGGTGCTTAAACGAAGAAATGGATCATTAAACTCAAGCCCACAGCCAATGGCTTTCATGTTCATTTAGATCGAGTCTACCCATTTCTAAGCTATTAGAGATAATTCATGAATTTTTTTCCCGAAAATATCATGGGTATTCATTGCTCTCTCGGATTTTTATCACCCTCTTTCAGGACGGAATTGTTCCACAAAAGCTACCTCCTGGACTCCAGCCTGCAGCTAGCTCATAAAGTGCATTCACTCGTCATTCAAATTTGGACTGAAGAGTACCTCTTAGACATCCATCGTACCCTCGGGCATTCAATTTCGCAGATTCAGTGTGGTGAAATCCAGGGCTAGCTGGAAACCGGGACCGATATCTGTTGAACGGAGGTGTTTTTGGCTTGATCAATTGATTGATTGAATTATTATTTTACAGTCCGAATGCCAACTTTTATCATGTCCTGCCGATCATCGTTTCAGAGTGAGGCATCGACCCCTGACTTGCGACAATATCGAGGCCAGCCAAAAAGGGGAAATCACGTGGCACATCTCGCTTAGGAAACACCAGCCCAAATCAGCAGCGGATTCCGCTAGCTACCCCAAAGATTGGATGTCTTATCGAGGAAGATAGTATAGGCTTATTGGGAATTAAGAGCTTAGAGATATGTAGCCTGCCAAAAAATTATTGAGACACCAGGGTTCTCTGCTGAATGCTACCACGAATGTCCGCGATCAGACTAAAAGCCCAAGCTATCCTTCGGTACAGAACCATCGCAACTCAAATATGGCATAGCGACTATAGACTGCGAGCTACTAGCATCTTAGTCCACATTGTGGAGCCCGGAGTTTGAAGCGTTTTCAATCACCCAGCCTTGCCTGAACACTCTCGGGCCCACTTTCTCAAGGCAAGTGCTATCCTTCGCCGACGTCATGCCACGTTACAAGATATTGTATCTAGCTCGCCCCGCCAGTAATAAGACTAAGGCGATTTTGGGAGATTGAAAAGCCTGTGAGCTTGCCTGAGTACTAGGTGGCGTAGTGTGGGTAAAAAGGTACGAGTACCATGGATTGAGAACGGCGGCTCGTCCCGTTTTCCCCGTCCGTCCAAATTCGAACTTGTCCTACTAATATCATTCGGCCGCCTAATGTTTCACCAGCATTTGGGATATTCTTATTGTGATTCTATTCATTGACATCGACACAGCTGTTAGACCAAGATGGAGGGCTACTTCGACCACCGCGCACAACTAGACGTCAATGTCCATCCTCAAATAACCCCTGGGCAACCCGATATAATTGCACCTGAGCTCTGCTCTGCCGAACTGAATGTTTATGCGCTTCCGCAGAATCAGATCTACCCTGGGCAATTATACATGGCACCCCAGCTTCCCGCTGGCGGAGAGCATGTTAATGAGCCACCTCAGAATCAGATCCAAATCGGGCAATTACTGATGATACATCAGCCTTCCACTGGCGGACAATACATGCATATGCCGCTCCAGGATCAGATGCAGCCCGGACAATTCCACATGGTCGCGCCTCAGCTGTGCCCCGGAGAACGAGACATTCGTCCACCACAAGAAACGCAGATGCATTCCGGACAATCAGTAAGTAATATTCTAGCCCAAAACCAAATACAGAGCCTTGAACTTTCTGTCCTTATGTACTAAGCCGAGACAGCCTACTAACTTCTACCACAGCAAGCTGTCCATCCAGCATTCTATCAAGCCCAACAAACTGCTCCTGAACCGGAAGTCCCTCGTGCACGAGCCGCAAGCCCCAAGGAGGATATTCTCGTGTTCATCAGTAAACGAGTCCATAGGCTTGAACTACTCGCTCACTTTGGACTGCAAAGGAGACAAGCCGTCGCAAGAGTAGGAGATCCGAATCCTGCTGCTTACATTCATGCCAGCGCAGACTGTGATGCCTCGCAAGAGGCGGCAGAAATCATGAAATCTGTGCTAAAGGCTGCTCAAGTCTTTATCGGTGAGCAGCAGGCGGAGATTCAACGTGTGGATAACGATGTCAAGGAAACAATAGATATCATGAGACAGGCGGTCGTAGACAAGCAGAAGGAGATTTCTCGCAAGGAAAAGGAGATAATGGCACTCAAGGAGGCCAACAATAGTCTCCTCCGAGCGGCTAATTCTGTGCAAAAGCCGGGTTCCGACTTGAATTCTCAGCTGGATATTACGGAACAGGATTTCTCAACTCAACAAATCACTCCTCCAGGAAGTCAGCCATTAGGCGGTGGGGGTGGGGCTTTGGTACGTGGAAGTGTTTCCATATCAGTCAAAAGGGGAATGCAGCCACTGACTATAGATCTCAGTGAACAATCACCTCCGGATTTTCAAAGCGAAGAAGAGCAGAAGACCTTGGAAGTATGGCGAAATGGAGGCACTCGATAAGGGCGTGTCATACTTTGTAACTGTTCACCATGTGTCCTTGCCATTGCACATATGGCGGCATAATTGAAAGATACTTTAATTTCTTCCCTCGCCGCTAGAGCATATCGTCGTGAACAGTCCTCAATGACATGACAACTTATTGAAATGATCGGATCAGACTGGTGTGCTCAATCAAATTCATTCCTAGATGACGAGGTCTGCTCCACGTTCGATTCAAGGGCTTCAAAGCTGGTCTACATATCACGTGGAAGTTATGAAGGCCTCGCAGGAAGAAGAATCCCACAGATCAAACGAAATATAAACCGCGGAATTCGAGCAAGCCCTACCGTAGTGACAGGGTCAGAATAAGGTTGGAAGCTATTGAAAAATAGCGGCACTGTTTGCGGGATGGAGTGGCGCCACCTGCCCGGCTCCTCAATTTCAATCCAGACCAAGTCAAGTCAGGGCACTCTAAAATTTAAAAATCTCTGAAAGATAATCTCTCAAACATAACTTACCACTCACCGAAACTATTCAAAGATCTAAACAAGACGGAGAAATCATGGATCCGGAAAATTTGGTTGTCTCAGACGGAGGATCTGACACCGGATCATTCGAAATCATCCAAGAGCACTCCGAGTCAAATGAAGCAGCAGAATTCTGCGAGAGATGTGAGCAGGTACGTTGGAAAATTCATTGGAATTTCCATCCTCAGTAGGCACAACGCTGACCCATATGTGCAGTACGCTCAGACATGCGAAGAGAGGAATGCCATGATTGAAGGCTTCCAAAAGCAATCCCGCGAGAAATATGACAAAATAGATGGGCTGAGCAAGGATGCCAATGACGTGAGGTTGGAGTACATTGACCTTGCAGAAAAGCATCAGGTCCTCACCCGTCATATTTCTGGGCTGGATAATCACGTTCAGGTCTTGGAAAGGAACTACACTGCACTCCAAGAGGAACGTCGTTTTGAGGGAGAGAAATTCGAGAACAAATCTTTTCTGATAGAAACACTCGTGGCAGCTGCCACGCACAACCAATCCCAACTAGGGCTTCTGGAAATCGAGATCGAGGAAAGAAATGAGATTACAGCCCTCAAAAACACAAATCTCAGGCTCGAGGAACGGCTCCGTCAGCGGGACAAAGAAGCCCAACAAAGCAAGAGATATGCTCTCCAAATTCAAGAAGATGTTCACCAGATGGAGCAGAATGTCTGTTCAGTCGACGAGGAAGCTCACAAGGACAAATTGTTACATCAAGATAAGCTTGCGGAACTGAGGGGAACGATTGTGAAACGAGATGCTGAAATCAAAGCTCTGACAGACGGCACGAAGTGGCGCGACGAAGTGATCAGAGAGCTGTGGACAAAAGTTGACGTGGCAGAATCTGAGCTAAAAGACCAAGCTCGGCAGCACAAAAAAAAAGCACATCTCAGCCGACAGACCATCGGTGACCTCCGCACAGACACCCTTCTGTACGAGGCTGGCATCGCGGATCTAAGAGACGAGATCCGACGTCTTGATATCGATAGCTGGATAGATCTCGTCAGGAGACAAGCACAGCTTATCAATTCGCTTTCCGAGAAAGAGGTTGGTTGGGCTGGTGACCTGCAAAGCCTCAGACAAGAAGTAGTGACTCTTCGAGAAGAACTTCATGAAGAGCGTCTTCAGCGCGCCGGCGATGAGATCATCCTTGAACAGAGTATAAGCGAACGAGATGCTACAATCCAACAACAACATCAGGAAATCACTGCTCTCAGAAATGCCATTGAGGGATGGAACCTGAATGCCTGGAGACAACACGCGGAGCACAGCAACTTGCAACTTCATCTCGGGCAACGAGATGCCCGCATCTCGCAACAAGACGAGTAAATCGCTGCTCTTAGACAAGTCATCGAGCAAAGTTCCGGTCAAGAAGAGAAAATCAACAGCCTAAATCGTGATCTCGAGCAACGTGATGCTCGTATCTCTCAACAAGACGAGCAAATCGCTGCTCTCAGAGAAATTATGCAGGCAGGTGAGGGGCTTTCAGCGGGGTTGATCAACCTAGAGCATTCATTCGAGCAACGGGAAGCTCGTATCTTACAACAAAACGAACAAATCGCCGCTCTGATACAAGCCAATATCGAAGGCAACGAGCGAGAATCGGACTTAATTCAAAGACTCGATGCGAACGCAGATGTCATAAATGCGTTGTTCGATAGAATCATTGAGATGGAGGGTGCCCAGGGACAGGAATCTACTTCTCAAGATCTCGCTCCTCAAAGTACAACTCCTGAAGGCTCACCTTCTCAAAGCCCGTTTCTCCAATCTTCTACAATGCAAGATCCGAACGAGATGACATCGCTCAGCGATGATGAGTCTATGTTCATCGGGAGAGGTAGACCTATTGTTTTATCTACATCTTCACCTGCCCACGCCCAGCAGCCTATGCCCAGAGACACCGCTGATCCTTCAGGGGCTGATCAAAGTGTTCAGATGACACGGGCTTCTCAGGCCGGACAAGATTCTCAAATAACACAACATCCAGCAGCGGACATCGCTACAGCGCCTGGCCAAGCTCATCAAGCACCTCAAGCTCGCATTCCATTCATCGTAATTCGCACCTCGACTCAAGCTCAGATGTTGCAAAATTCCAGCACTTATGAGGAATACTATGCTCATGTGGCAGAGAGGGCTAGGCTTAACAGAGAGTACGATGAGCTAATGCTGCAGCAACATGGCGATAGACTCGTTTGAGGCTTTGGCGTTTTGTGATGCGAAGCAGGATCCCCTTGTGCAAATTGAGCACTGCGCGATTGTCTTGACATTGGAGGGACATCGAGCCTTGGAATTGTAATTTGAGCGACCTCTGATAGACGTCTAATAGCGCAACTCTATTTCGATGTTTGGGCGGTTATATCTTCTCGGTTTAGGTCCAGATGAATGTTCCTGACCTTGGTAACTTTTGTATGTCGCTTGTTCTGAACGAGCGAGAATCACTGTCTGGTGTAAGATTGCTTCTGAAAAGGAAAGTTAACCAAATTTGTAGTTTCCTAAATAGCCATAGATCCAATTTGATTTCTACATACTACAGAAAATTGATCTAGACATATAATGAGGCGAGCGGGCATCGAATCTCAACCTTGTAAGTGATATGAGGCACGTGACAGCAAGGCAGAAATCGTAGAAAGCAGTAGGGCAAGCCCCGAGCTTCATTCAACGGCTCGAAAACGACGGCAAGAACAGGTGAGATGACAAGTCCAGAGTACAGGTTATGGCATGACGTGTCAGCCATACTCGGTCCCAACTTTGGGTATGTACCATTCCGAATTCATAGCAATCTCATTCTGGACTGCATTGCGATCTCGACCAGCATGGATACAATAACAATCCTCCTCTCGAGGGATTTCCCCCCTCAACCAACTTTCGACCACCGACTTTTCAATCTTGCTTAAAGTCAAAATTCTAAACATAAGTACGAAGACTTGGTAAGGCATCTAAAATACCCCCCGCAAACACAATACAATTCCCCCTCGCCGACAATTGCACTCGCGCCATCGAACTCACATCCTCCGAACACGCCCACGCGATAAAAGACATAGTCATCCTAATCTCCCAATACCTGTCCAACCCAGAAAACGTCGGCGCCAGCTTGAGATTCGAGGTCATGCATGAACCGCCTTATTGTAGGCTACTCTAGGCTACTCTCCTATGAAGACGAAGAACCAATGGAGTTTGAGGATCTTAGAGATGCTTGTTTTGATGGAGATGAGGCTGTAGAGAGTGATTTGAGCTCGGAGACTATGGGAGAGGAGTCTGATATTGAGACGCAGGATGATGGCGAAGAGGAGAAGGTGGAGGAGGAAGAAGAGTCGAGAAGAGGCAAATATCCTAGATTGACAATCGCTACTACTAGCGTCGCTAATGCTCGAAACATCATCATCGAAGAGCAAGCGGAAAGGAAAACCGAAGAGCAGTCCGAAGAAGATGACGATGGTCAAGGAGCCATCTACTGGAAACAAAAATACAACGGGTGCAAAATCCGCCACCAACTATCCAACATCGAAGTCGCTCGCCAAAAACTTATCATAGACATATTGGAAGAGCGATGCGCCGACCAACTACGCACCATCGACGACCTAAGTGAGACCGGCTGTTCTTTGAACGAGCAAATTCTCGACTGGGAAGAAGCATATAACGAGAAATATGAGGAGGTACAGAGAATGCGGGATCTTGCCTTGGAGAACGAGAAGAAAGTTGTGGGTCTTGAAAGGCAGCTAGAGAAGGCGACAATGTATAAGGGAAGGAAGATCAGGCGGTTGGAGGATGAGTTGCAGAGAAGACATGAGTTGGCTGGGGAGGTTTGTGATGGATATGAGATGGTGTTGAGGAAGCAAGATGCGAGGGTTAAGGAGCTGGAAGGTATGTTTGCGGAGCAGGGTGTTGCGACTACGAAAGAGGTATCGAAGGAGGAGATGGAGAAAGAGGGGGTGGAAGCATCGGTTATAAGGAAGAGAAAAATGCTTTTGATCTCGCCGTGATAAGGATAGAATTCGTCTGCATGTAATTTTAACAAAGATCCTTCGATAGTTGAATAGATTCTTTCAATGGTGCTCGCCTTGCTGGGTTCATCTTGAGATATGACTTTACGGTGACCTAGCGATCGCAGTTCAAAGGTCTTCATAGCTAATACCACTTTTGAAGTGAAGCAGTAGTATACACGGCCGTAGCCCTCATGCCAATCCTTCGCGCATCCATGCTTGCTAGTGAGACATTCAAAGAAATCTTATTCATCCATTCCCGTCCGATCTATGCCATATTATACCAATTCGCTCGTAACGTTGGAGAACTCACCCTTCTCCAGCTTGGTCTTCCAGAAAATTGGGTTCGTATCGCTGAATCCGTGCTTGACCCATCCGTCCTCCTTCACATGGTACAGGTTGATGTAACCACCAGAGTACGCATCTCTGTGAGTGGCGGCCAGGATGCTTCGGCTTCCCAACTCCAACGCCTCCTTCTCGGTCAGATCGTATCGGTATTCAGCATCCAACACGCCGTATGCGAAGGTTTGTCCTGAACCAACACAGAAGAGATTTCCGCTAAGACGTGTTCCATCTGAATCAATATAGTAGAGAGCTGGACCCTCTTGTGGAGTGACACCTGCGCACATCGTTCCCATTGACAATCCCATTCCCTTGTATGAGTAGACCAAGTTTGCAAGGATTTTCGATGCGGCAGCAACTGAGATACGACGCTTGTGGCGAAGCTCGTGGAGCCTACATTGCATTCCGAGGTATGCAAGCCAGTATTGACAGTCCTATCATCAGCCAGTCAGTCTCTATTCCCATGATCTTTGGTTTGTGTCCTGCGGCAGAATGGGGAAAACCTACAGCAGCACCTCCGGCCATTGTGCCAAGTAAGCAGTTGTTGATCTCGATGACCTTCTTCACGGTTTGACTCGCAATCCAGTTTCCCGCCGTAGCTCTCGAATCCGTGGCGACGATGATACCGCCCTGGAATCTGAATGCTAATGTTGTGGTACCGTGTGCGATCTTGATGGGACAGTTGGGGTTGGCATGGTCATCTGTTGCTGCTCGGAGCCAGGCTGAGGGCTGGAAAGAAGAAATGAGTCAGTATACCTCGTTCACAAAGGTCGCAGAGCTTCAGAAGCTCGGCTTCAGTTCAGGGATGGTGGTGAGATACATACTTGGGCGATGGGTGGCATGGCAAACTTGAGGGACAAGCTTGGTGTAGGTTGGTAGAGCTCGAGCTGATCCTCCTCCGAGTATTCCTTCTCGAACATCGGTTGACTGTATTGCGCGACGAGGGTATCCATCTTGAATGCCGTGAACGAGTGGTATGAAGAAAGAAGAGGCTGTGAGAGTGTTTGGAGGTAGAAGGTCGTTGGTGTTGATCACTGTTAATGGAGCTTAGGCAGCTTGAGGTTCGCGTCAACGTTTCGGCCTGGTCGCCTTTTGAGGCCGGGTCACCACGTGAGCCGGACGCTGTTTCTCCGTTCCGGATCCCTGATCGTTTGAACCTTCGTCACAAGACACAGTACAACATCTCTCGCACGACAAGAAAGACATCACTGCCTTTGTCCCCTGTGCTCAGGCAAAATGCTTTGCGTAATGTTATCCTGGTCTACAATATATTTTCTTTCGATGGCACATTATCCCTGAGCCCCGGGAACATTAGAAAAACACCCCATAACCTTATTTCGGTATCAAAACATGCTATCGTACACTTACTCGTCCCTAGCATCTTACTGTACATTGCTCTACCGCAGCAAACTCAGCCCAGCTTCGGACATTGAAAACACGTCTCAATAGTTCCGAGTTCCAGTTTTTCCATGTTCTCCGGCTGCCTCACGGCCCACTCGATCCATGGCTTCCACTCGACACCCAATTCCTTCTCGACTGCTTTCAGCATGTTCGTCCCAACACCGACAAAAAACCAAAGGTAGTTGACCCTTTTCAGTAGCACGCAGTAGTGTGCGAATATAACTAGAGCTTCTGGTCTGCGTTGACCCAAAAGCTCGATGAACTCCTGTGAAATGGTACCTGGCCAAATGTACGTAGCGCCGACTTTGTTCACGGTCCCGCAAGCCAGGCATGGCAATGCACCTATCCTCCGAAGTTCATCGAGAGCGGCCCGACACACAGCTAAGGCCTTTTCATCATTGCTCGACGAGGATGGTTTTGGTTGCAGGATCTGGTAAACTTTGACAAAATGGACGTCATCCGGATTGATCCCATACTCGTCCGTGACCAGGGCTCTCTCGAGCAAAAGGACGAACGGCCCTCTCATGAGCTGGGGCCAAATCTTTTCCAGAAGGCGTACCAATCCTCTCACTGATAGGAACCAATGTGGATGCCTGTTATCCAAGCTTGGGATCTGGTTTGGAGTCGATCCGGAAACCGCAAGCATATACGGAACCACAAAGCCAGCAAAAGCAAAGACGGCATGAATATCGTCGGGACGTCCGAGTGATAGAAAGTGACGGAATGCCGGCAGTGCTAGGTTTTCCATACGCATTGCACTCTGGACAAGCTCCTTTCTTCGAATTGTCGATGACTGCAGTGTCGACAAATGCAAGGCCGAGACAGCCAGAATACCTTTCATCAAGAAGTCGTAAGACTGCGCTATCCTAGGAGTATCCTCTTGCCAGACCTGTATATCTCTCTCTGCGCCAAGAGACAAACACGTGAACGAGGTGTAATGATGCAGCAGCTCCAGGCTCGTCAGATCCAATGCCGATGACATTGGACGATGGAGAGCCAGTGACCCATGTTGGGTTGGTTTCTCCGGGCTCAGAACTTTGCGTGCTGGAGTTGGATGAAACACTGGCTTTGACGGGGTGAGGAACTCCAGGCTACATGGCAAGAAGTTCCGTACGCAATTGGCACAGCTTGGCCGTCCTTCATCACACTGATGTGCGGTCAGCAATCTAGTCATCACGTGGCTTCGTGTGTCGGAACTCACTTTAACTCTGCGCTTCTTACATTGGGCACATCCCAAACGCGTCTTTCGATGGTCACGTCTCATATCATGAGTTTCTCCAACCGTCGATCACTAACGAGCTCAAGGTCAGTCAGTCAAAGTTCATCGAAATCATGGCAAGGAAGAAATCTGAGACCAGGTGCGAAGCTCGAGATGAAACCAGCATGAGAGGCTGAAATATATATGACTGAAAACGAGATACTTGAGGCACAATGAGACCCAAAATTTATAATAATATATGTAGGTACTGAGGTACGAAAAGACCTATATTTAGCATTCGCCCCTGAGATGATCGATGGGCTAACTTGCACCTCGGTCAGAGCGGCCTCTGATTGGCTGGACCTCTTGATTCGACGGTTCCGGCCTTGAAATTAAACTGCTGCCTAAAAATTCGATACTCCACTTCAACACCAACATCGACTTCAATTTCTTCCCTCTTCCAAGTACGATGCGTACACATACCATGGTCACATCACAGAGAATGAACATCGCCTTCTGAATAAAACCAGAAGCTGTTCAAGAAAGGTAAGTTATTAGTGAAGGTGAGAGTCTGGTAGACCCAGGACTGCGCAAGTAGCTGCAGTCAATTAAGACGCGTTGAATCTCGAACTGCTCGCCTTCGGATTTCCATTTACTACGCGTTTGTTATTCCATTTCCTGCTTGTCTTGTTCTCGACGCCGCAATCTCCGGATTCCAACAACACTCTCGGAACAACAACTCCTCCAGCGCCCACGAGAGCTGCCTTCCTTGGAGGCTCAGCGTAGGACAATATGGAGGTCTTCATCCGAAATGTACCAGAGCAGAGTGGGAACTTACAACTGAAGAAATCCCTGCGTCCTCACCTCGAGAAGCTCAACATCCGCAGCGTCGATTACAACAACCACTACAACAAGAACAGAGCATTCCTTACTTTCCTCCATGCTGACGATGGCCAACGCTTCCTCCTCCACCATGGACAAAAGCAACGCCCTCCTGGCGCCCGCCGATCGATGCCAATTAGCCCGCTATACAAGCAAATTGATGTCCTCGGCGTCCCCATCTTCTGCGAAAAGGCCCTCGACGATCCTAGTTCCGTCGTGCTTCGAGGCCTCGCTCTAGAAGAAAAGGAGAGACAAACTGGAAAAGATCTGAAGAAACAAAAGCCTCAATCGGGACTTCCGATGACTTTCAATACATCTTCGGTGTCATGTGGGACTCTTTCCTACCAAGAATCTGGGCATGTCTTTCTTCCACAGTATCATCTAGCAATCGCTGGTAGAGCAAAGTTTGGCAAGAGGAGCATGGTATTGACCCTCAAGTCTGGTGTGCGTATCGATTTCATCTACCACGCCATCCAATCAATTACGACTGAAATCGAACCCAATCCTTCCTTCATCTTCTCAATGTACCATAATCCACGATTCTTTGAAAAGATTGGCACTATGGCCGAGATGGCAGAAATGCTAGGCCGAGTTGATCTAGGATCAGCCTCGGCGAGAAAAGGACCAGAGCGAAATCGAATTCCACACCTAGGCCCCGACCATAAACCAATTGCAGGGCATTGCTTGGTGTACCGTGTCGAAGTTGTAGCCACAACTAACGTTGGACGCGGTTTGTATGACGACACAAGCACAATGATGTACAAGCTGGAGAAAGCTCACGAGACACCCACAATGATTCAGCACCATATCAAAGTGGTCCAGCCAACCCAGTCATATGTCACCGCATTCGAGGATCTTCATGCGGCTCTGTCCAGTCTGAATTGCCCGTTCCCATTCGACCTCGCTTTCCAGGTACAAAAATTGGCCCAGAACAACTACCTATCACCATCTACGGTGTTGGGATTGTTCGACACCGTGTCGGGGATTCTGAAGCGATCGGGCCTGACCGTAGCTGTTGCCACCATACACAAGTTCAGTGATTGTATCGACTATCCATCACCTACAGCTGATGGCATCGATTTTGAGCTCGCATCATTGATTGAGTATTTGTTGGAGATCGAAGAGGAAATGGTTAAGATCACTCCAATAATGACATCAAACTATGAAAAGGGACTCAACAATGTTGCCACAATTCATCGTGCGAGCGTTACGCCGACGGGTATTTACTTGTCTGGGCCAAAGGCTGAAAGCAACAATCGAATCCTGCGAAAGTACGTAACTAACCAGGACTCTTTCCTGCGAGTCCAGTTTGGCGACGAAGATGGCAACCGACTGCAGTTCAGCCAGAAGGTCAACATGTACCAAATCCTCCACGGTAGATTCAAGCAAATATTTGATGAGGGCGTCACTGTTGCGGGACGCACCTTTGAATATCTCGGCTTTTCTCATTCATCGCTGCGTGCGAATGCCTGTTGGTTTGTTGCACCCTTCATTCACAACGGTAGCCTCCATCTCGCCCGCGAGATTATTTCCGAGCTAGGAGATTTCACTGTCATTAAGTCACCCGCCAAATGTGCTGCAAGAATTGGCCAGGTGTTCTCTGACACTTGCGTTGCGATACCTATCAACCCAGAGGAGATGCTCGTGATTCCAGATGTGGAGTCAAATGTCCATGTTTTCAGTGATGGAGTGGGCACATTGTCATCCTCGTTACTAGAGAGAGCTGTTAGCGAACTCTCCAGAGCCCGCCGTACAGAGCCCACTTGCCTCCAGATTAGATACCAAGGTATGTCCGTACCGAGAGTACTTTGTCTCTCTCTACCATTTGACCTATATTCCCATTGTCCCCTTTGACTTGGAGCATCCCTCTAACGTGCTCCACAGGTGCGAAAGGAATGGACTCACTCGATAGCACGCTTCAAGGAAATGCTCTTCGCCTCCGACGATCCATGATCAAATTTGATGGCTCTACCTCGAACGACCTTGAAATCTGCGACGCTACCTATAAGCCTCTACGCGTGTTCCTCAATCGTCAATTCATCAAAATCATGGAAGATATGGGGGTTGACGAAAACTGGTTCATCGACCTGCAGAACAAGGAAGTGGAGCGGCTCCGTACGATCACAGATAGTCCAATCAATGCCTCCACGTTCTTGAAGCGACAGTCAATTGGAGAGCATTTCCATCTACCCAATCTTCTTATTGGCCTTTCTTTGGAGAACATTGACTTTAAGAACGACGGCTTTCTGTCCAATGTGCTCGAAGTAACCTTTCTTGCCGAGCTGCGTATGCTGAAGCACAAAACTAGAATCCCGGTTCCGAAGGGCTGGCATCTCCATGGTATCATGGATGAGACTGGCCTACTTCAAGAGGGCGAGATATTCTGTGTTGTGATCGAAGAGGGTGTACGCTCAGTGATCTCTGGTAGCAAGCTATTGATCACGCGGGCTCCCGCTCTGCATCCCGGAGACATACAGCTCGTGAAGGGTATCATTCCCCCAAAGGACTCTCCTCTTATGCAGTTGGCAAATTGCGTTGTATTCAGCCAGAAGGGACAACGAGATCTGCCAAGTCAATTGAGTGGTGGCGATCTTGATGGTGATCGTTTCTATGTGATTTGGGACGAACACGCTGTACCAAAGCAGACTTTCGAACCCGCAGAGTATCCTAAGAAGGATCCAATCGACATCGGTCGTAGGGTTGAAGCTTCGGACATGGCCGACTTTTTCATCGACTTCATGGAATCTGACCAGCTCGGCCGAATTGCCGTTGGTCATCGTGTCTTGGCCGACCAGAGAGAAATGGGAACTCTTGATCCGGATTGTATTACTTTGGCTGAGCTTCACTCTGATGCGGTGGATTTCTCCAAGACTGGCATTGCAGTAAGTTTCTCTGCTTGAATCAACCTCTAACAAGAGTCCTCAGTTAACATCTCACAGCCCGATATGACGCGCATTCCGAAATACAAGCCATTCCGTCCTGACTTCGAAGCACCGGGACCATACGTGGAAGTCGCGAAAGATCGCGGGCTTGTATTTAGCACTGCCGACTACGAGGATCCGAACGACGTAGGAGACGCAGATGATGACTTTCCCAACTACAGATACTATGAGAGTGACAAAATCATCGGCCGACTCTATCGCGCTATTGATGAAAGAAGCATCTTCGAGGAGATCCAGCAACGAGCTATGAAAGTGGGTGATACTACCAAGTCGACTGCCATCGAGGCTCTTTGGGCCGCGATCCAAGCTTCCTGCAAGCTGATTCAGTGGGAGCATTTGCTAGAGGAAGCTCACAGCATCAGAGATATGTAAGGCTTCCACCTCACAACACCTCTCGTTTCCAGTCTTCCATCATCCTCTTTCCACACTACTCCCCTTTTCCGACTAACCATCAAACCCACCAGGTACGAAACCTGCCTCCTCCACATCATGAAAAACTACTCCACCCACCCCACCCGCCCCCTCTCCGAACTCGAAGTCTTCGCCGGCACCGTCCTCGGCAAGGACGGCGCCCCCACCCGTCGCCAACGCGAAGACTCCAAAGCCATGAAAGATCAATTCGTTGAAGATACCAAAGTCGTCGTTAATCAGATCCAGAGTCTGGAAATGAGTATGGCGTGTTTGGCTGCTGGGTTGGAGGAGGAGGAATTTGGTGGGGAGGGGAAAGTGAGGAGTGGTGAGAGGGAGCATTTGTTGAGTTTCAAGTATTTGGCTGCCGGGGTGTGTTTGTGGCAGGTGCAGAGGATGTTGGTCCCGGATGTGGAGGGGGTGCAGTTGTTCGAGGGTTGATGGGGAGGGTGAGGCGCATAGTCGTTCTTACTTATTGGTGTGATAGGGAAGCGTGCCAGGAATGGGCGGTCCTTAGTCTTTCTCTTGTTTTCTTCTTCGCGAGAGTTGGGCTGCTCTGCTGGAGTTGTTTCTAGCTCTTGGTCATACCAAATCCGTCGGGATTATATGCGAGCTTAACGACGACGATGCGGCATGCTGTTGGCGTCAAAGTCCACCGAGGTGGGATACTGCTCTTCCTCTACGATCATTGCTTTCATGGCGTTGGGGTATACCGTTGTTTTCTGGCTGGTGCATTTGCGTTCACGTTTGCGTTAGCAACCCGAATGGAGCTGGCTGGCGTTGTCTATGTACCATCATTACATTGCTCTCCACAGGACTCGCGAGCTTCCTCTTTGGAGGCCTCGTGTGATTTCTGTTCCCTCACCTGTAGCTACCTACTTTAGCTAGGAACTTGATGAGCTTGTAATAAATCGCGAGCAATACTTGAATTTTCCCTTCCTCAAGAACAGATCTAAACCAGCCGAATGTGAGATCATGCTAGTACTAACTAACTCTAGCTCCGAGAAAGAGAAATTGATGTCTAGATTTCTAGTTAGGTACTAAGTTGTAAATCTAATTTGACTTCTGCCCTTCTTCTACTTCAAGCAAGGCTCGGAAACTGACCTCTTCATCCAATCTGCGAATATGACCCAGTGTGCTAGTCTTCGATGGGGACTTGAGAGCCTTAACTCTGCATTCGGCGAATTGTCGGAACAGCAGGGAATGAAGACTAGGGAACAACTCGATTCGTGGAAACACTGGAAGCAAGAGGGCCGGCTGGAGAAAGTTAAGTCACGCACTAGGAATTAAACAGCAGGCGAGAAAGATAGTCAGACCAAATCAAGACAATCTTTCCGTCTCTCATTCATCTTCAAAATAGACCACGAGAAAACTACGTATAGTACAAAATATCAATAATCTCTCCCCATCTCTCATCTTTGAAACCCTTGCTTACTACTTCAACATTTAAATACCTAATCATCACAACCCCTCACCCTCCTCACCAACATCTCCCCTCGGCTCAACACCATGAAACGCATCCCCAAATGCCGAATCATCCATGCCCACATCCATATCAAGTCCCGTATATCCCAAATCCGCCAACGCATCACCGGCTGTATCAAGATCCCCAAGGTCCGCGAAATCATTTGGTGAAGTATGGAAGTCTGGGAGGCCAGGTGTGTTGGCTGAGGATGTTGGGGCGGTGGTTGCGGGGAGAGGAGAGGGGTTTGAAGCTGGTGGCGCGGGTACAAGAATGTTTGGCGAAGCGGAGGCGAGTGCTGATGTTGCAGGGGGTTGGCTTTGTGCTGGTGCATGTTGTGGAGAAACACCACCGGGAGGAATGACGACCCAGTCTCCGCCAGCGCCGGATCCGTCTCCAGGGGCAGTCTGCTCAGTTGAGGGATCGACATCCACCATCTGGACATCTTGTTGCGCATGCTGCTGAGCTTGTGGTTGTGGGGACGGGACCTGGATATTTGGTGTACCCGCAGAGGAATGTGCTTGCAGATGAGGTTGAGGTGTAGCAAAGCTACTTCCTGGAGTTGCGTTCGAGGATAGCCCAGTATGGTATTGATCGAGAAGACCAGCTGCTGAGTTGCTCATGTCCATGTCTGCATCACCAACCATAACGCCGCTGTGATTAGAGCCGTTGTTCGAAACTGGAGGAGTAACACGTGGAGTAGGAGCTTGGGGAGTTGGGACCGCAGGAGCTTCTTCGTAGCCACCATCTTGAATGCGAATGAGTTCCTTGACAGCTGCTGCGTGACGACCAACTGAAGCTTCGACTTGAGCGACGATATCTGCGACCTTTGACGGGACTCGTGTAATAGTCTTGCCATCCTCAGCATCTTCGTCGACCTTGCCTTCGAGACGCCAGTATTCGGGGCCTGTATCGGTGGGATCGTTGACAGCAGATCGTAAGGACTTCTCGGCGATGCTGATGAGAGAACCTTTCTGGAATTTCGCCATGCGTTTCGCATGCTTCGCCTTCATCTTCTCAATCTCCCTGTTGGTTTGTGCAATGCCCTCATTGGCCCTCTTTCGGAACTCCTCTGCCTTCTCAGGATCCAAGTGACCAACATATTCGTTTTTTGAGACATCTTCCGGGTATACATAAGGAGGAGCCTTGGGATCTTTCTCATAGTTAGGGTCGAAAGGCACGAAAGGTGCATCGAAAATTCCGCTGGTAAGCGGACCAAACTCTCCACGCAAACCAAGGCCAAGATCTGCAGGAACGATCTGATTCAGAGAATATGGTGAAGACAAGACCTCTTCCATCCATTCATGATTTTGCTTGTATCTCATCGTGCTGATATCGCGAGGCGAGAGATGGTCGAACAGATCACCACGAGAGGTTTCCTCCTCATCATCTGCATCATGAACAGCCACGGCATTAGCAGCATTTGCTTGGTTCACATTCGCCTGAGTACGCGCTCTTTTGGCAGGAGGACCAACTGCGTGAGGTGCTGTTGGATATGCCATCTGCTGTGGGATTCTGGCGGGTGCGGCATTTCCACCATACATCGCCGGGCCTCGAGGCGGACCTCTGGGGAACGCGATTTGTGGCCAATTCATGCGATCATGAAGCATGAACTCCTTCTGGACAATCTGACCCTGGCTGTGTAGATATTGTCGTGTCTGCATCGTCTGCTGTATGCGCAAGTCGATCGGAATCATACTGGAAGGAATACGATCTTGCGGCTCGGCTTGTGTGTAATGAACGATCCATAAAGCAGGGTCGGGACCTGGGCTAGTCGAGTTTCGAGAGGGAATGAGGCGGTATCGACGACGCGCGTGGACTGCGACAGTCTCATTGGGAGCATATCCAGTCTTGTGTTGGTACATCTCGAGAATCTTCAAATGATCAGCACAAGCTATGGACGCACAAATAATATCGCATGCGACTTACATAGCCTCCAGGGACCTCGACCTGGAAGGCCGTCTCTTGTGGGGGCCAGATATATCCATCACTGGCGTATTCGTGGGGAGGAGTCGAAGGAGATTGCCAGATGAGAAGTACTGTGTGGTCTGCAGGTCTATCAAGATATGTCCAGTAGAAAGGAGATTGATCGCGAGTAATCTTTGGTGCGCTGAGCAGCCATTCCGAGACTCTGTCGGGGTGTAGCTGCTGCACTGTAGGAAATCGGTGTACGGACACGAGGTGCACATGCGGTTGCTGTTTGCGACAATGGATCAGCATGGGCAGGCTACAAGTGAGGAGGGGCTTACCAGGTCGCGGTGTATTCCTTGACTTGGTTCCTGCATTGTTCCGGTGTCGCTTGATGGACAATGTGAAGGCTGTATTGTTGGTGTTGACGATAGAAAAGATCGCGCTGTTGCGACTTTCACGCGACAGAAGCGAACCACGTGACTCAGACTCGACCTCAAATGTCTAATTTCTTTCCTTTCCTGCTCACATACAAGCAATGTCCCTCGTTCTCTGGGATTTTATGGCAAGCAAAATTGTCGGCTGATTCTGTGAAGCCAGTGAATATCTCGTAGTAGTCCTAAAGCATATTGTGAAAAGATTTTGCAGCCTTGCAGGCCTTGAACTTGAAGTCCATCTCATCATTTATCACAATATATTACTACGTCATTCGACTGGCGCTCTGTACCATTAATGCTCTGTCTGCTTGGGACTTTAGGCATGTCCTCTCTTCAATTCAAGGCAAGGGCCTCAGAAATGGCCATGTCACAAGAACATCACAATCATAAGAACACATTTCAAGTAAGCACATTCAAGTCTAAAGGCATTGCATTTGTATGAATATTTTCAGTCGTCACATATAATTTTGCAATTTATACCTACCTAATTATTCCCTATTCCTAGAACACTTATGCCTGGTAAGTCGAGGCAGAAACGTTTCCTCCACGACCAGTCCAGTTGACGTGAATGTTCTCACCCTCCTTATACTTGGCATTCGCAAACTCAGGCTTGATCTTGAAGGTATGCGCACCGAAGTAATCTCTCTGAGCTTGAAGGAGGTTGGCAGGAAGATCCTTGGTACGGTAACCATCGAACCAGGATAGAGCAGTGGAGAAGGCTGGGGTTGGGAGACCGAGAAGAGCTGCCTTGGCGACGACGTCTCTCCATCCTGGCTGGGCCTTGTGGATAGCCTTGTTGAAGAAGTCGTTGAAGAGGAGGTTCTCGAGGTCGTTGTTGGCACGGTAGGCGGCGGTGATGTCCTTCAAGAAGACGGAGCGAATGATGCAACCACCACGCCACATGAGGGCGATGGATGGCTTATTGAGCTTCCAGCCGTATTCTCTAGCAGCCTACAAAATGTTAGCAAAATAAAATGACCAGAACTGTTGTCATCCGCGACCAGGCCTTGACAGTTTCGAGCCCAGTTTCGTGAAAGCATCAAACCCAACTACGAAGTGAAATTGTTGCCCTGGAACAGGAGGGAGATCTTTAAGTCATGGGATGGAAATAGACCAACACGTACCTCTTGCATAAGCATGAAGCCTTGGGCGTATGAGATGATCTTTGAGGCGTACAGAGCTTGCTCGAGATCCTCAAGGAACTGCTCCTTGTTGCCCTCGAACTTGTTGGATCTGCCAACGAACTCGAGCTTTGTGGAGGCCTTGGTACGTTCGCTCTTAATTGAAGACAAGCAACGAGCAAGGACGGATTCGGCGATCAAGGTAACTGGCATACCAAGATCAAGAGCATTGATGGCGGTCCACTTTCCGGTACCCTTCTGTCCAGCTGAGTCGAGAATCTTTTCAAGGAGTGGGGTTCCGTCGTCATCGTTGAAGTACATGATATCCTTGGTGATGTCGATCAGGAAAGAGTCGAGAACACCCTTGTTCCACTTTGTGAAGACATCACCGATCTCTTTGTCTGGCATACCTAGACCACGCTTCATGATGTCGTAGGCCTGCGAGGTGTTAGCGAAGCTGCATAAGCAGAGTTGTAATCACAATGCATACCTCGCAGATCAGTTGCATGTCACCGTACTCAATACCATTGTGGACCATCTTGACATAGTGGCCAGCACCTTCGTCACCAACCCACTCGCAACATGGCTCACCATCAGACTTGGCAGCAATGCTTTGGAAGATTTCCTTGATGTATGGCCAAGCCTCCTCGTTTCC
Source organism: Acephala macrosclerotiorum (assembly GCA_014904845.1). Taxonomy (NCBI): domain Eukaryota; kingdom Fungi; phylum Ascomycota; class Leotiomycetes; order Helotiales; family Mollisiaceae; genus Acephala; species Acephala macrosclerotiorum. Next base: position 216,017 of record MU119234.1, read on the forward strand.
ACCGGGCATGAGAGATGGACCATAGCGGGCACCCTCTTCTCCACCAGAGACGCCAGTACCGACGAAGCGAATTCCCTTGGCTGCCAAGTACTTTGTTCGGCGGTTGGTATCGGGGAAATGTGAGTTACCACCATCAATGATGATGTCGCCCTTTTCGCAGTGGGGAAGGAGAGTCTCAATGAAGTCGTCAACTGGCTTACCAGCCATAACCAAAAGCATCATGCGGCGGGGCTTCTTGAGCTTGCTGACAAACTCCTCGATTGAGTGAGCACCCTGAATTGACTTTCCTGCAAAGAGGTCATTGGCATTAACATTTCTCCTTGTGTTGCGAGCTTGGTTATAACTTACCCTTGGCCTCATTGGCGAGGAAATGGTCAACCTTTGAAACGGTACGGTTGAATGCAACAACGTTGAATCCATGGTCCGCGGCATTCAGGATCAAGTTTTGACCCATAACAGCCAGACCAATGAGGCCGAAATCTCCTCTGCCAGCCTTGTCAGTACTTGAGGCATTTGCATAGAGGTCCGTGAACCCGCGCGCAGTCCCACCGATATTGATTCTGGCGAGGCGCGCGCTGGATTCAGTGAAGAGTAGAGGTCAGAGGGCTGTTCAGGCAGAGGCAGAGATGTCACAATCGCCATCGCAGAGCTGGCAGAGCTGTTCACGTTTGCATGCGGCCGTCGCAGCCGTTGTGCAGCCAGCCTGCCATGACGACGGCGATGGTGGGGTAAATTTGATTGAGGAAAACAGAGACACTCACGTTGGTCCGCTCATTCTGTAGATCGGTCAATGAGTTGTAGGAGGAGGCAATGTAATATGTCCAGATATTCCGATGCGGATTCTGGAGGTGTTGGAGGTGTTGGGGAGAAGTGTGAATAGTTGTTGGAGCGAAAAGAATTGCAAGTGACGGAGGTTGGGTTGAGACGGATGGAGGGGCTACGGCGAACTACAGACTCGTTTCTGCTTAGTGAGGGCAAAACACTGGGTCTAACGCACTTCGTACTTTTTCAAGACGAGCAGAGTATCACCGTGGGAGTGTAGACAAGTAACAAGAACACATGTATCTGAGCGGCATCAGATGAGAAATGCCTTATGTTTTACTTTTTAAAGAATCCCAGGAGAGAGGAAAGAAAGTTGCTAAATGAGGCATTTTGCACATTTCTCTCTATCTCCGACGACAGCTGACTGACATGCCAGTGGGCGGGTGAAAAGGTGGCATTTTGGCTGCTGGAGAGCTATGGCAGACTTCACGATGTTTCATCATTATCCATGCCTGCTGATGAATAAGAACCATCTAGCTTTCCAGGTATCTTCCTGACTCGGGCACAAGCAGGCACGAAAGGAAATGGACAAATCATTAAACAATAGCAGAAAAGAGGTTTCCTGGGAGTCTAATTGCCTAGGGTACATGTTTTATAATCATTATTCAACGGTTCAATCCTCAGAACAATTTTAGCTCTTCACATCCCACCCCACCACATCCCACATCCCACCAAGATAAGGCAGCAGTACTTATCCCTAAAGCAGCAAGCCTTCAGCCACATCATGTGATCCTGGTCAGCCATAGTTCAACACTAAAGCCATAACAGAGCCTCATCATCAAAATTCTAACCTCGCAACTCGCATCGGATCGCAACCCTCCACCTGCACCAAACAACATCAAGCACTCTCGAAACACCTCGATCTGATACAATAGAGTCAAGGAGACCCATTCCTTGTTATCTCTGAGCAAGGAACCAGTTGCGCCTCGAACGCAAGGTACGTCTAACACTCGAAGAGGCAAACGTACAATCATTCATCATGTCCTATCCGCCACCTCCAGGTCTCCCTCCGAAATCTACATCTTCACCACATCCATCTCTTCCCGCTCGACCTCCTCCTCCTTCGACTTCAGCCATCAAACCTGCTTACAATGCAGGCCGCGGTGCTCCCTCCTCTTCCTTTGGCACTTTTGCCGGCTTCGCGCCCAGATCGGTAGCAGCCCCACACCAACCTGCTTACAATGCATACCAACAACCCTCTTACCAACAACCGAGCTATAACGCCTATCCCACTCCGCAACAACAAGAACCCGCCTACGGCGCCGTCCCTCAAATCCGCAACCCCTTTGCCCCTCCAAGTGCAGCTGGAGGAGCTCAAAGCTACCAAGATGATCCAGAGATGGCAGCACAGATAGCACAATGGCAGTCGGCATACGCAGGGAAGGATTCTACAAGCTCTTCTACAGGTGGCTACACAGGTGCGGTGAGACGGTATCCGAATGCAGGGGAAGGATCAGGAGCCGCAACATCCGCCAATGCCGCTCCGCTCGGTGGAGGAAGAGATGGGCCAGCCATGAGTTCTGCGGCTATGACATCGGCAGCACATAATGATACCGGCGTTGCCACTGTTGTCAACGACGCGAAGACGAACACAAAGACCGTTGTTAGATCTGGTGGTGGAACCACTTGGACCGATTCTTCCCTTCTCGAATGGGATCCTGCGCACTTCCGACTGTTTGTTGGCAATTTGGCGGGCGAAGTCACGGATGAGTCGTTGCACAAGGCTTTTGCGAGATGGCCATCGGTTCAGAAAGCGAGAGTCATTAGGGACAAACGAACTACGAAGAGTAAGGGATATGGATTTGTGAGCTTCAGCGACGGTGATGAGTTCTTCCAGGCTGCGAGAGATATGCAAGGAAAGTACATTGGCAGCCACCCTGTCTTGTTGAGAAGAAGTACCACTGAGATCAAGGCTGTGACTCCGAAGGACAATCGAAACAAGAACAAGCACAAGGGCAAGAAGGATGATAAGGATAAGACTGGTGCTGGTGTGCAGAAAGCTGGCAGCAAGACGAAGGGAGGATTGAGAGTATTGGGTTGAGGTGTTATGAAATATACCCGCGAGTTCGTTGGCGTCTGGGTCTGCGGGGAATGAGGCCGGGGCCTTGTGATGGATGGCAATTTGCTGTCGAGCGATCTCCGCATTTGCCTATTGAGCTAGAGGAGAGACCTATTGTGGTACATGTCCATATTATAATACCAAAAACGATGGCTAATACAGCTAGTAGACTCGTGTCCATAGTGTATTTCTGGTTTGTCCATACGAGATGCCACTTTAAGCCTAGCGCTCCTAAAAATAGCTTTTTGAGCGGCGAGGTGAGACTGCAATATCACCCATAAATCCACTCACTGCCTTCCTGCGGTTCACACGCTCAGACAAACAGCCCCCTCATTCATTATCATTATACTAAGCTAGCCAGCAAAAGGTAGTCCGCCAGAAACAGTATTAAGGCCAAAACAGCCTTATGCTAGTCCGTAATAGTTTTGCTTTTGCCAGGTACCCTTCAATATCCAGCATATATCAGTGGACTAGGAAATTCAGTCCGTACCTCGATACATCGCCAATGGAGTTCTTTTCAGATCGAACAACGCAAACGAATCATTGCCCACCCCTTCAGCCAAGGCTCTTCAACCCCAAAACTTCGACTATCTCATACTCCCCTCTGGATGAAGATCTAGACGAAATTCGCCTCATAAGCATCCTACCTCATTCAGGAGACTCTAAATTAGTCCATTGCAATGTAGAAATAGTTTCTTTAAAAGCTTTCACTCGGAATACCAAAGCTTCCTCTCCAGGTCCGGCCCAACGGCAAGGAGCAAGCGAGATACAGTGGAGAATTGGACTTGCTTCCACCCCCTACAACATTTGGCGAGATTCTAGGACCCAACTTAATGGACCAGCACATCCCCACCAAGTCAAATTATCGATTTACTTGGGGCGACTATGCTGCTCTATTGTATGTTTGGGGGGACCCTAGCTTCACTCGTCAAATCATTGTGAACGGGCAGGAGACGCGAGCAAGGCGCAATCTTGAAGTAGCTTTGCGTGCCCTCAGCACGAGACCCGATTCCGGGATGGGTTCAGGCTATGGGTTGATGCAATCTGTATCATCAGGACAACTATAAAGAATGAAGTCTACAAGTCAATAAGATGAGAGAGATCTACGGTAGTGCTTGGACGGTGATAGCCTGGCTAGGAGAGGAACAGGATAACAGCGACACTGCCATCCGACTAGTTCAATCTTTGTCTGATGTTAATCCAGAGCGCGGTGAAGAGCTGGCAGAGAGGCTACTCGATGATCCTGAATACTTAGGTGATGGGTGCTGGATCGCTTTGCAGGATTTGATGAACAGGCCATACTGGTATCGGCTCTGGATCATACAAGAGCTTGTTCTTGGCTCACCTGCACTGGTCCTGCGCTGCGGTGACTCTTTCATCAATTGGAAAGATTTTTGCCAAGGTATAGGACTTCTATTCGACTACCTGTGGATGGTCAAGGACTGCCTTCTCCGCTACGAGATCTTCAAGAGGAATAACATTGCAGATAGACCCACGGAATGGTTAACTACCAGTCTGCATCTTGTCCATAAGGATTTGTGGGTGTTAAGTCACTGCGAAGAGCAAGGTAAATCTCACCTCCGTTTCGACTCTCTTTTGAACGTTGCAAATTCTGCAAACTCTATGGATGCAAGGGGCAAAGTGTATGGCTTGGCCGGACTCATGGACCCCGTTATTGCTCGGCAGCTTGTTCCTAATTACAAGTCGCCTCCGCCCGTGGTATACGCTTCAGTGGCCAAAGCATTCATACTTACTTATCGCAATCTCAACCCACTACGAGAAGGAAACCCCTGGAGTCGCTTTAACACTCCTTCTTGGGCTGCGGATTGGACATGGAATGGCAGGCTTCGTCACAGGAACCCCGAGAAGGATGACCTTTGGGGTCCATTTTGGACCCGAAAAGGCCTCCACGAATGGTTGAAGCCGCGACCCCATATCGTGCCAGTGGAGAAACATCTTCGAAGGTATCATTCTCTAACAGCGATCTGCATCTCACATGTCGTGGATTCGTCATCGACAAGGTTGCAGGCCTATTTGCTCGAGGAAAGGGGTATTTCGAGTGGAAGGAAAGCTCCATAGTTCAGCCTGACTAGGAGAGTAACGCCTACGAGAATGCCGAACGGGTCACAGAAGCTCTTTACCGCGCACTTGTTGCCAATAGAGTTGCAGGTGGTGTGAAAGCAAGCCAACGTCATGCCACGATACTAAGCCTACCATCTACCTTCGGTACCGGCCGTCCCCAATTCGAGGCTCTTGGGTGGAAATGGTTAGCTTCACAACATAGTTACTATTTCCGATGGGAAGAGTGGCGTTCTGCGAATAGACACTTTCGTCTAATGGGTCGACTACTAGATGATTATTTCAGTGACTAGATTCCTTTCTGCCATGCTTCTGAGTATGATTATACGGAAGTATACTCTTGTTTTGACCGCACCGGCAAAGGGAGGAGATTCATGATGACTGCGAATGGGTATCTTGGTTGGGCACGTGACAATATAAATGATGATGACGAGGCGCAGACAAAGAGAGATGATCTGATTGCGATTGTGTTTGGCTGCTCTACACCGTTGGTTATTCGTCCCAGGGGAGGATAATTTGAAGTTGTAGGTGAAGCGTATGTTCAAGGGATTATGGATGGTGAAGCCTTGGAACTTTTGAAGACTGGGCGATACTTGGTTCAAGACTTCACGTTTTGCTGAGTAGAAGCCAGTTTTCGTTCTCTTGAAGCCTGCTGCAGATGAAAGCTACTGTCATCGCGTTCTTATGGTCGCTACAGCATTGCTACTCACTCTCCTTCCTCTTCATCTTGAGGAATTTTGAAATTCACCATCGCTCAGAGCACTGGCATCAAATACTCAAGCCGGTGATGCATCAACTGCATGAGTCCGAGAACGGTCGTGCTGCTTAAATTGCTTTCTCAGGTAGCCGATCACTGGCACATGACTTCGAATTCAATGACTCAATGTCCTCCTTCGATATAGCATAACGCTCGAACATTATTTAATCAGCTTCCAGCCCGACTCTAGTTTGCGTTTCTAAGACATCCCGCCCTCAGATCTGACTCATGTGTCATTATATCAAAGTGGGAATCATGTGTCAATATCCACTCCGATATAAAACGTCATCTTTCACTTATCCTTACTAAGTTTCCTCCACTCTAGATTGAAATTCTGCACTTCCAAACATCATAGTATCCTTAAGGGAGTCTTCCTCGAAAACTACATATCATGTCGACGTCTCTCGACAAAGACGCAGAAAAAGCTCTCCACCTCCACAACCAAGGTTCGTTCTTTCCTTCCCTCCCCTCTCCTCTTCTCCCTTCTCCCCTTTCCTCTCATCCTCCCGCCATCTCCCATTTAACAGGTCCAAGCTCGAGCAGAAATCCACGAAGATCCCCGCCCCCCCCTAACCTGGTCGCACACCCTAGCCTCCGACGCAACATCCTACGCCCGAAAACTCGCAGCCCGCAATTTAGGGCTCAAGCATTCTTCACCCAATGAGAGGGTCAGGAATGGAGAGGTATGTGGTGAGAATCTTGCCATGCAGTCTTGGGGGGATTTTGGGATGGGGACAGCGAGTAGGTTGTGGGTTGAGGAGAAGTACAAATATAAGGGCGAGAGGGTTGGTGTTACAGGGAGGGATAGTTTGTGGGGTCATTATACTGAGGTTAGCTGTCCCTCCTTATTTGACGTGGAGATGTGAAGCTGATGGAAGGTATGATAGATCATCTGGCCAAAAGTTACGAAAGCCGGCATCGGCATGGCGAAATCTAGCTCAGGCGCAGCCTACGTCGTAGCTCGGTACGACAAATGCCAAATAACAGGCGCGCTTCCTTACGACAAGCGAAAAGGAGATCTTTTCAAAAATCGACAATGGAAACCCGTTGGTGTTAGTAGCAGCAGAAGGAATGGCTCGCAATCGGCTAGTGGCAGCAGCAAGAGAAACAACCCTCGTCACGAGCCGAACCAGAGACAGGGTCACAATCCGGATGGAAGTAGTGATTCCAATCCATGGTCTGCATTCCAGATCCAGAGACAAGGTGGGAGTTCAGGTGCGCAGACGGTTGATCTTATCGCTGCTCTGAGACAACTTCTCGGTCCTCGATATATCATTCAGCAGGGACAGGGACCAATTGGAATTCCCAACAGCCAGATGAACGACCCTCTGGCCGGCCTGATGCAAGCCCTGAGTCCATTTATTCAAGGTCATGTCCAAGTACAAGGATTGCAGAGGCCGTCTTCGAATGGGACTCCGAGAGTCGTAAGGATCGATTTTCGGCCTGAGCAGGACCCCAACGAGGAGGTGAATAAAGCTTTGAGGAACTTGATGAATCAGGGACGGAGGAGGTGATGAGAGGTATGGAGCTGGTGGAGGAAGTGAGATAATTTATTATACGGTTGTTTTCAGATGTGTTTTGTGACTGAGTCCTATTTCATGAATACCATTTCAGCTCCTTGGATGAGCGAGTGCCGTCCATTATGTGCTGGCTTTTATTCGCCCTCCAGGCCGCACATTTCTAGCCTCTACCTACTGCCTTTCCTTTTGCATTCCTACTAACTCGTTGTCTTCATATTTGTCCCACAAGAGTTGAAAAGATTTGCTCCACCCCATCGAATGTTGGCTCGGCTTCCATAATAAAGCTGCATCCCCAGTCCTGGGCAAGCTTTTGACCTTCTTCGGTTGAGATGACGCGTTCATGCCTGTTCCTACAAGAAGTAATACCAACTATAATGCCACTCCATTTCTGGGCAAGAGAGACGCCGTTTGACCTCGCCCAGTTCACCGTCGTCGCCTCCATTGCTCGTTCGATTTGGTGTAGATATTGATAAACACTCTCAAAGTCCGATTGACTTGAGCATGAGTATGCAAGTATAAAGCCTTCACTGACACGTAGTTATACCTCATCTAGTGGTTTGTATTCGTTTGGTAAGAGGACTAGATTGTCGATCGTGTACCATATACCGTCAAGCGCATGCCGTCGAAAGGCCATTTCACCTGATTCTTCGAAGGAAGTATTATCTTCGTATGCGTACTTTATACAGTTAGACGTAAGAAGGATATTATTGCCAGGTAATACATACAGGGTGAACTGAGTTAAAGAACGTGCGCAGGTCACTAAATCTATCGTTTCAAGGTGTGTCGTCGAAAAGGTGTATGTTGCAAAACAACGTTAGCTTAAAACTTTGGTGAACTCTATCAATAAAAGAAAATTTGCAGAGGTTTGATCTCCAACGCCAGCGGTGCGCGATGAACTTGAACTCGAACCAGGGCTTCTTCTAGATGTTCCAGAGAATCTGCGTTCAGCTGTCAAGCTTCTAGCATGACCAATACCGACACAGTCCTCAAACTGGTAGCATTGAGGATTGGAGATGTCGTTCTGGAAAATGGGTACCGCTATGGCAGCAATGATAGAGATCTGCGACATGCTTAATCCGGAGAATATTGACCAGGCACGTGTTCGTACATCAGATTCCGCGAAGGAAACATCACACTCATACAGTTCCGTCCGCTAGTACACTCTTGAATTTGTCAAATCAATTTGAAAAGGGGAAGAAATTGAAAGGGGCGCTCCAAATGACCGAAGCGAGATGTTGTCGCCGTAGTCTGTGTCTATTATTAAAGACGATCCAGGCTGTGCCATACTCCAACGATGGTCAAATCCTTCATTCCTAGCTCGAATTGTAAGCAGACTCTGTTGGCACTCTGCTCTTTCCTCGAATGCACGTAGGCGCCTGTTAATGTCCGTGTTACTCTTCACAAGCTCTTTGACAAGAGCCCGGAGCGTTTGTTGAGACTTCTGGGCTTCGATATCCGACTGACTACAGTATATTAGCATAAAGCAGCAACATTGAGTGTACTGGCTTCTGAGCTTACCATTGGGCAATGTTCAACATCAGAGACAGTGATGACTTGTGGCTTTCAAGTCTGGCAGCAATCTTCGAGACTATGTCTTCCTTCCAGGGCCAAATCCATCTACCTTGAAATATTGGACCCGATTCTTTCGATACTGATCGAGCGGCGACGCCGAGTTCGGAGAAGGCAAGGACGAGATCAGTCAGAATCGTAACAAGTTCGTCAACCTGAATGAGGGAAGTTCATCCTGCTGGAGCTAAATCTAGGTCGAGGAGGAATTTTTGAACAGCGGTCAGAAGCATCTCACGATGTTTCACCTAGGATAATAAGTGCCCAATCGATTTCGGTACATCGTAAATTCCTTTATGTCCGCAGAGGAGCGAGGCGAGGGCTTTGGCAGCTTTCAACAATCCAACGACAGATGTGATGGCGGTCGGTGGATTCGTCTTTGCCTAATTAAGGAATCCAACCGATCCAACCAATCAAAAGGCCAGATTTAACTGCCTTTGCGAGTGCGCCCTTCTAGAAGAGGCAGTGCGTCCCTGTAGTACCCGTCTGCATTCGGTGGGTCCGTGCATTGCCGGTGGCGGGTAACCGTAAGCCTGCCGCTCCCGCTCCCGCACTAGTCACTCTCGGCTCACCCTAGGCTCAATCAACTCGCCCGAGCAATCTGATAGCAAATTTGAGAGTAAGCTAGGGCTGTGAAAGCGCCTTGTTGCAGTCAGCAGCTGCAACTATTCGCCTCCATCGGATCCGCCGCCCCCTGCGAACGGTGTTAAATCTAAAAGGATTGGAAGGATTGAAAACGCATAACATACAGGCTAGGATACGTAGGTTATCTTATTCAGAGTTATCGATCAAGCAAATAGCCTATCTTATTCAGCGGCCGCGGGAAAGTTCCCGGGCATTGCCACGCCGTCAGCACCAATACCGGAGCCAGTTGTATGCTGAAAACAGGGCCGATTTGTATACTACCAAATGCGAGAATTTGTATATAAAGAGGGAATAGCACTCTGATATTCTCTTTATACTCATCATCAAGTTGAACACACTTTCAGATATACCTACATCTTTTCACATTTCTGATATACACATTACACATCAAAATGCTTTCCAAGACCTTGGCTATTTCGATTTTGGCTATCCTTTCTGGAGCCTCGCTGGCAACGGCTCAAGTTTCAGGTTGTGGCGGTGGTGGCAGTTTCGCAGTATCAGACATCAGGTACTTGTTTTTCTAAATTAATATTAACTTGTTTATACTAATAGACCCTTAGCGAAAACTTTGGCGGTTTGACGTTAACCGCGAATTCCGTATCGATTACACAACAAGGAAGTGGACAAATCTGCATTGTTAATCGGGCCCCTAACACTTCGGTGTACATTAATGGTGGCCAAATTGACGATGCAATCGCCGCTATCCTGAGTGACTGTTGTGGTTCAAACACTTTTTGCGCGGGTGGCCAATTCAAGATCACGGCTGATTCGGGTAATGTCATTGACCTTTCTGTCCAAGGCCTTGGGCAAAACTGTACACCCTAAACACTTGCTGGTATGTAATTTTTTTTTAAACCCATCCTCCCTTTTATATACATATAAGAAACTTACTGACTCATTTTCTGATATAGTTGCTACTTTCAGTAAGTTCATTACCCAGTAAACTGTATAATTATGTGGTGCTAAGATATATAGCGCTTAGGGTTTAGAATGGTGCGGATGATAGGGAAGTTTATAGCTGTTGTATGGAGTTCTCCTATTAGGTTTAAGCTCGGCCAGCTATAAAGCGGTGTTATTTAATCAATATAAAATTCGCAAAACTGAGCTTTTAATATATGTGATTCAGAATTTACTAGATGAGGATTATATAAAATTCGTACATATAATATTAACTCAAAGATCGAACCAGAAGAAGAAGGTTTTACTAGTCTATAGAAAAGTGTTTTATGTTCATCTAGCTCTTCTTGACGTAGTTTGCTTAGAACAGAGGTTTTACCGGGCGAGGAGCCTACTTGGCCACTCGTCCGGGTCGACTCAGTCCGCATCAACCAAAAGGAGATCGCTGAGCGTAGTGCGTAAGTCCGTATTATGGTTTGGATATATACTAAGGCGCAAGGGACATTCATTTGGTTGGGTGAGCGGGATGAGGCCGCAAAGAGAAGCCATGATTTGATTATAAAATTCGTGAAGGCAAAGGCGGGGCTCGGAAAGACTTACAACGATAAAGTCCTTAATTGGCGGTGGGCATTCAATGAAGCTGCCTTCTTTGAAGCAATGGGCTTGGGGCCGTGGTCAAACAATGACTGGAAGGCAATTCTGGATTTCTACGCCAGGCCGTGGTTCCATCGTCAATGGATTGTTCAAGGAGTTGTTGTACAGGATCGCTTCGTGGTGTGCTGCGGCGACTATGGGATGGAATGGCCGAATTTCATATCCTTCACACAATTCTTTCTGAGTTAAAGCCGCAATGGAAGCAGCTAGAACACAGGCCTCAAGAAAATCGAGTCGGAATTTCGCAAAGCTGGAGCTCTATCAGGGTCTAAAGGAGTGTATTGAAGGTGTAGAGCCTGCCAGGGGCTGAAACAAGAGGATATAAACATAATGGGTCTGTGCACCCTAATAAGCTCCTACTGGGATCGATGCGACGTACATATTCACTGCCCTGGCAGATCGAAAAAGCGAGGGCCCCGGGAGGAAAGGTACACAAATATTATTAGACATCTCACCTAACTACCAGACCAGATTCGACGCATTTATTCTGTACAATGTTTACGGGATGCGAGGCCGCACAGCTACTGATCCTGCAGACCATGTCTATGCACCTTTGTCACGGGCTAGCAGATTCAAGAGGGACGTAGACACTTTACCTCCCATAGACTACAAATTAACGATGGCTGAGATATACACAAAATTTTCCGCTCACCTTATGCGAGTCCCTCGCACGCATGTGTATTAACCGTCGGAATCGATGTGAGGAGGATCTGCGGGGAAGTATTCGAAGCGACGAGCAAGTCCAGGATGGGACATCAGAGCAATTGTGCCGCCGGTGCTACAATCGATTGCTGTTGCGAGAACTGTGAGCGTGAGGAGAACAGCCAGGATCGTGTTTAGCTTGAGGAATGTATGACCCATGGTGCTTTTGGCTGAGATGGGATGACCTGAATCCAGAGCAAGCCTTTCAGAGTTGTCGAGATTTGGCTATGTTTACGTTACTTTGCTGTATTTTGTGGTTCTGTAGATGTGATGAGGAGAAGTATTCGCATGTCTTTATAGCAGATGGAAAGTTGAAGACGAATAAGGTATATAAGTTATGATTGTAGTGGACTCTTCTGATTGGAATGTTTGAATTTGTTTGAATTGCAGGTATTTGAAGGCAGCTATCCCACTGCAGTTTTCACGTCGCTCACTGAGCTGAGCAAAACATACGAGACTTACTGCCTTCGTACTGTCCTAATCTCTAATCTTGCGCTCTAGTTTACTAATTAAGGAGTGGTGTGGCATTTTAGTCAAGAGAAGGGATCTTTTCATTCGTAGAGGTGAATTTTCTTTCTATTAGCGCCAAAACAAGATAGTCAAGTAGCCTCAAAATAGCTGCCATCTCTAAGAAAAAAACCCCCTGCCAACAAATATCTTGAAAGTAAATACAAGTGCGAAAGTGTCCTCTCAGAATCGTGCCAATATCATTCATGCACTGGTGATATCGAGCGGATCCCTATGGGTATCTAACGATCCCAGAATGCTAAGGCTTCAACAGCCCACCAAAAGCTCTACTTCTCCTCCCAGGCAGGCTTCAGATTCAGTCTTCTCTTCTTCTCGGGGACCTTGTCTTCCTTATGCTGCTGCTCCATCTTCCTCATTCTCCGCATCGCAGCCTCAGCAGCTTTGGGTCTTAACTCAGCCCGGACTCTTTCGTTTCTCGCACCTCGTGCTCTCTCCAACGTCTCGCTGACGGGACCGCCATGAATCAGCTCGGTGAGTTGTCCTTGCACAACTTGCTCCTGGTCTCGGCGAGCATGGACTCTTCTTGGATGATACATGCATGTGGGTGCATGGGCATCCTCGCCGCGTTGCTTGATTTTCTCGTAAGATGTGCCACAGAGGTAGCACCATTCGTGACCACATCGGCCTGCAATAAGTCAGCTAAGATTATCTACAATGTCCAAGAACAAGACACTTACATGTCATATGATCACATCCTTCGGTACGACTGACTCCATTATGGCAGTTAGGGCAGACCTGGGCATGCTCTTTGGCAAGTAGCTTTGCAGTCGCCTCTGCTTGCTCCAGTCTCTCAATCTGGTCGTCGTTGGTGTCGAACTCCTCGCAAGTCTGTCCATCATGCCAAGGCAGTTTATGAAAGGCACAAGTCTTGAAAGAACAGACTTGGCAGATCATCATTGGGTCCTCGCTGGCGTGAATCTGGCCTGAACCGCAGTTGAGTCCTAAACACATTACCAGATCCGGGGTTGCCATTAGTGCGAGATAGTCGTATCTAGTTCTGAGATTAGCGAGAGACCTGAAGAAGTAGAAAAGAGTCTGACATACCTAGCAAAGACCTCTTGCGTCGCATATTTTTTTACCTCCTCTCGTGACAATTTCTCTGGGCAGAGGGGACAGTCAATTAAATTTAGTTGGCCTTCGGTTACCGCCGACTCGATACTTCGCTGCAAGCAATAATTGCAAACTCGTTCGTTATTCTTGTGACGGCAAGTTGACGTGACTTCGGTCGATGGTGGGAACTCTGCCAAGTCGTATGACTCTGCGCAAATCAGGCACTCCAACAGCTCGGCAGTAGCCTTTCCCTTTGATGGCTTGGACGCAGCAAGGTGACGACGTCGGCGTACTTGAAATTCAGCTTCCAATTCTTCATCAGTAGCGTCGCCGTCAAAACTATCCGTGCTGCCACTTGTGCTATTCTCTCCTTCCGCCTCGCCGGTGGCATGGCCGGTCTTTTGCGCGCCGTCGTGGCCTTCGTCATATTCCTCCATAGCGTTGCGGACCGCCTCATCACCGCCTTCGAAGTCCTCTGGTCGATATTCTGGCCATTCTTCCGCCTCATCGCGGTCAAATGCGCCTGTCCGATCGAGTACTGCATCGGTAGCTACTGGGACTTTTGGGGTTGGCGCAGGAAATTCGCCACCGTTCCGGAGCCAATGCTCAATATTTCTTGTCTCGTCTTCATCAAGGTCCTTGGCGAGCTGGAATAATCCCGTGTACAGTGCTGCACGATCCATGGTGTTTTCTGGAAGGCGCTCATAAGTGCGCAAGACTTGCTGCATGTGCAAGGTGTGGTGCTGGCGGAAGCTGAGACCAAGCACCGTTAATCGTTGACCATCGTTTGAGGCCATGATGCTGAGGAATTTGGCGTGATCTTGTAAAATGCCTTGGGACTGTCGAAGATGTTTTGCGTAGGCTGAGAAGGAGCTGGAGACTGGTTGTGCCTGGCCTCGCGGAATATGGCAGGCTAGCGTTTTGCGCGCCGCGTCGGGGAATTTGATAAAGTCGAGAATACCAGACTCGACTCTGAACTAGACGGGCAGCTCACTTTCCGGTAGATGGTCGTCTCTGGGGTCTCCAGTCGATGTCCTTGGACCACGAGGCTGAAGGATCAAAATGAACGTTGCGCCCAAGCCGACAATTTATTGAGGGGTCAGATCGAGGAAAAAGGGAAACAACTGCAGCGACCGATTGTACAAGAATCTGTACAAATATGTGCAGGCTGTTCTTTGAAGTTGGGGTACTGAAAGACTGGAAAAGGCGGAAACGATAGAAGGAGGAATCGAAGGTTCGCGACGTAGATGTTACTCAAGTTAGAAAGGCGCTAGGCGAGCCAATAACTCCCGTTTCAAAACTCGGACGCCTAGTGAATTGGACCGCAAATAAATATTTCAAGTTTATCAAAGACTGATCAAACAGTTTATTTTGAAATGGAAGTACATAGAGATGAATCGGATTGTGGCTTGCAGCCTGCTCTCTTGTAAGGCTGCGCCAAACACGTGACGCTGCTGCCTAAGACGGGACCGGGACCGTCTCACGAATGCGAGGCTCACGTCTGTGTTCTATTGTTCCAACTTCATTTCTTGACTATTCATCACTATTATCAAGTTCTCGAGATTCAATGCATGCTTCTACATTACAATTATTTTGTCCCAAAAAGAAAGCTGCGGTTGATTTGATGTTTATCTCCCCCTAAAATCCCTAAGCGAAGCGCTTCGACTTAGCGAGGCTTCCATCTCAACCTCAACGACTCAATTAATGGCAGGCAAGAAAATCCAGGTCGAGATGCACCAAATACATTCGAACGAAGAGCAAGCCGAATTCTGCGACACCAAACAAAACGGATATATAAGCTCGCTATTCCCACCTAGGGCCCAACAGCATCCCCATCTGCATCAAAGTCAACTTCCTCTGGTGGCAGAACGAAAAACAGATCGATGTCTCGCGAGAGTCTCGACCACTCTTGTGTGAACGCTCTTGCGAAATCCACGTCATTTGCCAGATCTCCAAGGGCCATCAACTCTCTGAGAAATCTCGCTCTCATTTCACGCACCGCCGCAATTCTGCCATTTATGGGGGCCGCCGGAGGAGGAATCTCTTGGAGATTTATGGGGAGCCTAGTCTCACTCCCAAACATAACATCGTTCAGTACAATGTTATGTGTGGTTACGCCGGCTAAGAGTCGAACTCTGAGGATAGGAACCACGAGTTGTCTCAAATTAGCCCGAGTAAAGCCTTCGAAAATCTGTAGTCCTATTCCCGGTCCATAGCCACCCCCTCCTATAATTCCAGGTTGTCCAAATTCCGCAGGGATGAGCCATTGTCCTAAAGCGTAAAGAGATTCGGCATCAACTAAGAGGCGGTCTCTCCAATGAAAACAGAGCCGACGTCGGTAGGAACCTACAACTCCAAACTCCAGATGTCGAGGGAAACGTGCTTGGAAAACCTGCCAAGTGGCTTTTCTGGCGGCAAAAACACGTACAGCGTCATCAGTAACCCCAGGCTGGGTTAATTCAATGTTGTAGTTTACCCCTAGAAAGTCACCCTCACCTACGAGGACTGGCTCCATCGTGACTCGGAGGGGTATCCTCATTGCCTTGTTTGAATATATGTTTAGACCTGTTGCCAAATACAAAATTTTTCGCTTTATCTCCTCAGGGAGAGACTCATACCCAGTAGGTTGCAAATTGTTCCCGTTATTAGTTGGGGACTGTGGCGTCGGAGATTGGGAGTTGGGCTAGGAAGACTTGAAATGTCAGAAAGTCGATCATCATCCTCGCTTTCACTCCTCTTGATCCCATCATCCCAGAATCGCGTCCAGGCTCTTAAAATTCCTCGAATAGCCCTTTCTACAGCTGCGGCAGTTGGAGCATCGCAATCTTTTTGAAAATTTCTCAACGTCTTCTCAAGACGGGTTCTTGTTCCCGCAATATCGCGCTGAAGGGTTACTACTCTGACATTCGAACGTGTAATACGATCTTGCAATGTCACTCCTGTGAGGAGATTGTCTAATACGAGAGAAAGTCCGTCGGCGTTGCTCGGACTTCTTGCAGAAAGAACCACGCTCTGAATCAGTTCAAGTCCAGTGATTCGGCGGTCGGCGATCTCAGGACCGTAATTCCTTTCCCCAGCATGAGTCGATCTGATTGATTCAGGTGACATATATAAAAACATCGTAAAGAGAGACAGTGGATCAATCATGACCCTGTCCTGATTAGCTCTGAAACGAAGAGTACCATTGGCTCCTATCAGGATGTAATCTGGAAAGCGAGCTGTGATAATGTTGCGTACCTCCCTATTGACTTGAGTGAAGGCATGGATGTGACCAAAGGTTGGGGATGAAAGGTTGAATCGGAAGCTTAGTCGCCCATTATCTCGGAGATATGGTTGCATGCGAAATCGAATAGGAATAGCACTGGATCCGTCTTGCACAGATCTATTCCCTCTGAAGAGTACCAAGTTCCAAATTCTTCTGCGTACCTCATTCGGTAGCTCTCGGAATATGTGAAGACTGGATGCAATTGCCATATTGATCTGATTGTGGTTGATTTATTGGCGATCTTCCTCTCTAAAGCTTTTTTGCTCAAAAGGGGTAAAGAAGAAGCACCTCTTTGGAATATAATGGTGAAAGGACAAAGATATCTTGTCTATCTTCGAGCTTTAAAGACTCGGTGAGACATGCCAACGCAAACGAGCCCCGTTTTCAATACATCAAGTTAACAAAGCCTACTGGAAGAAATTCTTTGTTTGTTCTCATTTCACCAAAAAAAGAAAAAGACGAACGCAGATAAAAAAAAAATGATAGTGAGTCATATTAAACAGATAACATGGGCTATTGCTCATTCAACGATATGTTCTGTGACTTAGCACTTATAAATGAATGAGACTGCTTGTGTAACACGATCATAAAATTTTATTACTGCACGGCAGCTGGACAGACAGAGACGCGCTGAGAATCATACTCAAATATTAGTCTAAGCAACAAGTAAAACTTGTATTCTCATGAATAGTTCCAATCCAAAATTCTCGAGTTATGTTTGAGTCTAAATACATTCTTTCTCAATCCAAGATATTAGCACTGGTGTTTCGGGCACATTGCGGAACGAACGACGTGTAGAAATAGAGTCTACCAACGCGCCACGAAAATAGACTAAGTACTATCATATCAAGCTGACTGAAGACAGGAATTCAAAGACTCGTTGCTGGAATGCTTCCGGCTCATCATTTCCAGGGTTGTGGCCTGATTTCTCGAAAACCGTGAGCTGGGAGTTCGGAATGCCGTTGCTGATCTCCTCACTGTAAGCTACAGGAGCGATGAGATCATGACGACCAACAATGACAAGTGTTGGTACCAAGATATCCTTCAGTCGTGATCGCACGTCGAATCTCGGCATATTGTACGAGAAGGCTGCATTTTGTGTGGCCGCATGAATTTGAGGCGTTTCTCCCAATGCTTCAGGATCCGAGTACTTCCTCTGAGCTAGATCCACAGCCGGGGAAAGGAACAGAGCGCTCATTTCCGCTACGGCGTTTGCGTAATCTTGATCGTCATACAGAATGCCAGTCCACATGCGCGTTTGACGCTCGGGATCTGCTTTGATTCGATCTGAAGTGAGTGAGACCTTCAAAGCGTTCATCATCCCTCGAGTTCCCCAAGCCCACGTATCGCGAAGGATCAAAGCCAGAAGTCGATCTTGAAAAGCCAGGGCATAGTCCAAGGAAAGGAATCCACCATATGAACCACCGGCAAGCACGAACTTTTCTTCTCCAGTCCAAGCCCTGTATCACAAATCAGCATAGTTCGCCTCCTGGTGTTTCCCAAACTTACCTGATCTCATCGACATCCTCAATCCAACGTTCGTTGGTGTAAGGCGGTTTCAGATCACTGATGCCACTTCCTCTCGCATCATAGACTACGACTCTGAACTTTGTCGACAGAAAGGCAAAAGTGGCTTCCGGCTCGGTATGAGTTGAGAGTCCCGGGGCCCCATGGAGGGCAATTAAAAGAGGTTTATTTGGTGAGTTGTCTCCAAGCACTTTGACGTGAAGCTTGGCTCCGTCGCTCAACACAACTTGATGAGTCGTCATTTTGGTTTGCTGCTGTGATGCTCGATGGTCGCCAAGTCCTTAAATAGACAACTTAAAAGAGGAGAAGTGATGAGATTTCTGAGATACTTTGGGCAGTGGAAGAGGGTATGCCTTCATCTTTATTTAAGTCCACTTGAGTCGGCCGTCCTAGGCTGAGAAAGGGGAGCATGTTCGCTTAGCTAGAGCCCCGGTCGGCCAGGATAAGTCATGGAAAACCTCAGCACTGTAGAGGCAGATCTACGCAAAAGAACAAAAAATGTCTGATTCTTGTAAGATTGATTGATAAGCTACGACAGTACAACAACTTCGATCTCCGTGGTTTGATCTGGCATTATACGAGGAAGAATGTGAAAGCATTCTATCATGTTTGCCTCTAGCTGCATACAGCTAGGTTCGCGAGGTGTGGCATTTTGAATTGTGGGATGGGGCATTTAGGGTGGGTAAGGTGATTGGCTTATTCAACCCAGATTACCAATCGACCCTTCCACGTCCACTTCTTCATCCTCCTCAATTTGATCAGCTTATTCCTTGGCCATTTTCAACATGGCTCGACTTCCGGGGAGGAGCAGAGGTTGCCGTATTTGCAGACAGCGACGCATCAAGGTAAGAAATCACCATTTATCCAAGGAACAGCAAACGCAAGCTCGGCTCGAAAACTCGAAAACTCGATCTTCTTCATATGCTTACATCGTGAACGTGCAGTGTGACTTGAAGGTTCCGGAGTGTACGCAATGCAAGCGTAACAAAAAGAAATGTCCTGGTCCAATTACAGGAACCTTTTACATCGTGGCTTCGGAAACACCCCAAGATTTCTCGAATCTCGATGACAATTCGCAGGGGGAGCCACTTGTCACTGAACTTCCCATTGTCGAAAGCATGGACGGCCCAGTGTTGAAAGGAGAACTCATTCCTACTAATGCCAATTGTCTCTTTACCGATTCGGAGCCAAAGTGTTTTTTACGTCCAACCTCAGAGGATATTTCGGAGCTATCTTACATAGCTTCGGAATCACAGAGCACAGCAAGCCTTATGCCAACAACATACCAGCCATCCCGAGCTGAGCCCTTTGAGCAACTTTTCTTCTCTCATTTCTTCGAGACCTCTGGTCGGGGCATTGAAACTATGGGCTCCTGCTCTTGGCTGAGCAAACTACCTGGGCTCATCGTATCATCCTTCGACTCGAAAGCAATTCGATACTCTGCACGTGCTACTTGCATGGCATTCTATTCAACATTAAATGGAGAGCTCAGCGTATGGAATGAAGCTTACAGAACCTATGTCAGAGCACTAAGAAGCCAGCGTGGCGAGATTTCTCCGACCCAAAATCCCCACACCAAGTCCAGCTTTCCGTCAGAGGAAGCAGTGTGTACTTCAATTATGATGTTCTACTTCGAGATGGTAACTCAGAGCACACCATGGGCTTGGGTAAATCACATGGACGCTGCTGCGGCGATGCTCGAGATGCGTGGCCCAGAGAATTGTCGATCTCGATTTATCTACCAGCTGTTTCGAACCGCGAGACTTGGAGCAGTAAGCCATCTTAGATTCTGGTTGGAATGCTTAATAACCTATGCTGATGCTATCACTCGCCCAGACATTTACGTCAGTCATGAGAAGAAGACCACACGCCTTTGCTCAAAGGGAATGGCAGGCTATAACTCCCGAGCATACCATGACTGAGCTAGACATTCTGGTAGATGTTTTCCTATCAATTCCGGGGTACATCAAGATGCACGACGAGCTTTACGGCGGCCTATCGAAGGTATTGCCGCATTATACCAGAACCGCAATTCTGAAGCTCACTAGAGGAGTTGCTTCATTGCTTTCGCAGCTTAATACAGAGACTAAATTCTGCCTCGATGACCTGGACTCTACGGTGGGAGATGAAAACAGATCGCCGCAGAAGTTACTCTTCAGGAAACGGCCTTCATTTGAGTCGATGTCGGAGCATCTCTCCGCCTTGAGGAATGCCGCCTATGTCATTTGCTTGTCCCTTATGGCCGAGCACGACCACACTGGAAACTGGTTAGAGCAAGCCATCTCAAGATCCGCTGAAGTGTTGTCCGCGGTAGATTCTGTTGATTCTGCCTCAAAATCACACGCTAGCAGGATGTTTATAACAACTGTTTTTCCGACCTACGTCGTGGCAATCTGGAGTCCATCTGAGAAATACCGAGCTCTGGCCACGAACCGTTTGCAACATTCTACACCTGTCCTGTGACCATTATTTTTGAGGTGTTAATCCAAACAATCAATGATATAAACTTGCAGTGCATCTTGTAAATTTATTCTAGAAATAAGACACTACTAGCTCATGGTAAAGGTCTGTACGCCGATGAGGTTTGAGCACCAGTACGCCATTTCTAAGATGGAGCGCACGTTGTATTGGCGTTCTCGTCTTCTTCCTGCGCTGCACCTCCCCCTGGCGTATCAGTTGGTGGCTCCTCCGGCCCGGGGTCCTCCCCCTTGGCAATCTTTGCATCCCTCTGAATTTTCTTAATCAGCCCTCGAGTCCTTTCTCGCCCTTCTGCCCTCAATACAGTGACCCGTTCTAGCCTCTCCTTTTCCCTTCCATCTGCATCTCTTCGCTGCTCATCTTCAATATGGTTTGGGGTCCTACGTGCCACCTCTGCCCAAAAAGTGATAACGTCGGCCAGAAATTGCGCTTCGTAGTTGTCAAATGCGTCTTTCTTGTCAGGGTGAGCTTGCACAAGCGCTGCAAACTCGCGGATGATGAGCTCTCGCACGCTACTCTCGTATGGAGCTTTTGCCTCAGGATGTAAGACTTTTCCGACCTCAACTTTCCAAAGAGATGCTGAAAATGTGTGCTTGCGGAGCAGACGGATTCCTTCAATCGTTATACTGTAAGGATTGAATAGGGGCCGGGCGTTCAGAAATGCTGATCCTCTGCGGTCAGCTTTCACGATTTGAAGCTCCTGTATCAACTCAAGTCCTTTTATCTGGCGATTTGTGATTTCAGGTCCTAGTCCTGGACCCCAAGATGAATGCAGTGAGTATATACCACTTTTCCAGGGGACCGTCCATTTGAACAATGTAAACAGTGTTCCGCAGTCTACTACGATCTGGGTCCAGGCAGGCTCAAATATGATCATGCCTATGTTATCCCGAAGACTAGTATGGCCGAACCTCCTCTCATATACAGTGCGTTCGTCTGGGCAGACGTACTGATGCTTGGCTTCAGATCTCAAGCTGAAGTACCATCGAATTCGTCCTTCCGGCGTTGTGTAAGGATGAACACGGACTTCGACGTAAATTGGCCCAGAATTCATTACATGTCGATCGGCGGCATCTTCCCAAATCTTGAATCTCAATTCGATTGGAAGTTTTCTGTACAACTTGAATTTATTGCCGATCCCCATGCTGGAGATTTGACCTCCAGTTGAAGAATACCTTCGCGCCGAGTAATATCTTTACACTACACGAGTATAGTAAAACGAAGGGAAAATGCGTCAAGTATCGAAGGAGTTCGTGGCTTGACGAAAACAAAGAAAACCAGAATCCATGCCCAAGTCAAATTAATAACGATAAAACAAAGAAGTATAAGTGACCTTAATCTCAGCAAAGGAATCGCTTTTCTGATACGGATGCGGACAAGTTCTTTGCTTGAATGCAAACAGTATTCGGAAGTCTTAGCTTCAAAAACTTCTTCTAATAATGCTCCCAGAGTTGAAAGTTTCAAGAAAGACGTGAAGTTTATATCATAGCTCGCGCATCAGGTATTGTGAATAAAATTCGGGAACTGAGTATATCTTCATACATGATGAACATCATTACTGAATTAGAGCTATATCTGATACTATTGAAGTCCACCATAAGGTTTGCACTCCCTAACACCAGAGTCTCGTCGACATTAACTTCCTCCTTGATTGATCGATAAAGCAACGCCAACTTCAGGCTCCCCAACCTCTACACTTGCTGGGCTAGCTGGCCCACAGCTTGGATTGGCCGTATCGCCGTTCGTAGCATTATTTGAGCTAACGTTTCCTGCTCCAGGTCCACTGATTTCCGATACAGCAGTTGGACTTCCCGGCTCTGAATCAGAGTCAGATCCTGAAGGAGATTCTGAAGCCTCGCTAGGGGGAGAAGCGGCTGTGCTAGACGAACCACTGCTACTTGTGTCGCTTGGAACAGGCTCTTCGTTCCATTGATCTCCAAAGAATATGTCCATCTCTGATGCAATTCTACCAGCAGCCGGCCCCATGGCATCATTGAGCCTCGTTTGGCGTTCAGGATCTGCATCTGGTTCCCTCAAAGCCAGGAGTTGACGTATCAGAAATCGCTGCAAAATCGTTGGTGTTCCCGGTGTAGAATCTTCAAGAGCTGGGGATGTAGCGATGGTGGTGAGATTCTCGAGCATGCCTCGCCTGATTACCCCATGCATTCCAGTGAAAAGCTCACTGGCAGGATCTGGCAAGGGGACTGCGAGTCTCTGAACAAATCCGAACCCATGAAGTGCCTGCCTATAGTACTGCGGGCCCCAACCAAGCATTCTCAAAGGCAGCATGTACTGGCCCAATGTGTATATAGACCGAATGTCCATGACAATGGTATCTCGGACTCCATTGAAGTAAATTCGAGGTCCATCAGAACGTAATTGTATGCAATGAGGGTTAACTCTACGGAACTCCGCGTGAGCTTGTCGGTTTGCGAGCATGACCTCGCCAGGATCGGGGTGCGTCGGCGAGTCGCATTCAAAGTCCCAATTGAGCATAGTTGTGCCGGTTGGTGCCTCTTCTCGCAACGTGAAGATGAATGGTGTTGCGTGGAATTGAACGCGGATTCTGCGAGGAGCACCATCCTCGCCGTTCATTGCTTGCTGCCATATCATGAGCTGTATCTCTCTAGGCAGCTGCGAGAACTTGGTGAAGCTCGTCGGAATCATTGTGGATAGTGATTTGGAGCAGATCTTGTCTACAGAGAATAGTCCTCGAGTCTGAGCGCATTCATGATTCATGCATTTACAAAGACTGCTCAACAGCTTGAAATAATTTGACAAAGAAACAAAGTTTTACATGATAAGCGCTGTCAGTACTCGAGAGGAGTCTTCAAAGAAATCCAACACCGGATGCGGTTTTGATAATGGACAGTGCTGAATTTGGAAAGGTTCCTTGCTTACTGTGGCGGAGACGTTGCATAGAGAATACGTAGAGCATCTCGCTCTAGACCGAATAGGCCATGTAATTATTCAACCTGACATTCTTGTAGAGTCCTCAGTTGACATCAAACAATCCACGAACATGGCTCTCCACTCGCGTAATAGCATTCGTATACGCATTCCACACTTCCTGATTTTCCGGTTCCCCACCAAAAGGAATACTATCCCGTAACGCGGTCAGCTCCGCTTCCAAACCACGAATAATCGCAAAGACACTTTTATGCTCCCTATCTTTCAATAACGGTACAATCGTGATGCCATTAGTCGGAGACAAAAACGGGAAGATAGCACCCCTCCCAGTGACCCAATACACGGTCACAGATCTGAGTAGATCGGGCTGCAGGTGTGGGATTGAAAGGTTTTGCACTATGTCGAACTCTGAAGAATTCCAGAGTCGATCTCGGGGTGGGATATCTCCTAGTTCGTCAAACGAATTTGTCCGAACACCGTCGAGGAAAAAGAATAAAAGGCTGAGAATCAATTCGAGATCAATGTAAAATGTATCAAAAAAGGGATCGAAATAGAATTTCTGATCGCCATCAACTGGTAAAAAGGTGTCTCCCATGCCATCAGGAGACGCATCGCGGATGTTTAAAAGTCGCTCGACCTCTGCCTTCACAGATTTGCTGACAAGCATGAAGGTTATGAGACCAGGTTGCTGTTTACTATGATAAGTATAAGTATTTTCAATCGCTAGTTCGGGGTCGACAACCCCGTCAAAGATTATTCCAAGACGTTATTTTCTCTCAACAATCAGGTCGATCACATGTTTTCCGCCATCAAAGCCAAGTGCGTACTCCCATATTCTAGTCTGGATTTCGCGAGACGTTCCATTATAAGTTGCGGACTCGGGGATGACTTGAGTAGGATTACTCATAGCGTGTGCAATCAATTTTATGGTGCGACTGAGAGCAGCAATTTTTAGGAGTGTTTGATGTTCAGGCAAAGATGGAAACAGATGTCAAGTTGCAGCTATAGAATACGTTTCCGTTTGCAGAAATAAATCCGAAAGCTTGAGAGGGAACAGAGGACAAAGACAATTCTCCAGCACTGAAACTATATCGATGCCTCTTTAGTGACAAG
This sequence comes from Acephala macrosclerotiorum, assembly GCA_014904845.1. Lineage (NCBI taxonomy): Eukaryota > Fungi > Ascomycota > Leotiomycetes > Helotiales > Mollisiaceae > Acephala > Acephala macrosclerotiorum. The sequence goes on from MU119234.1 coordinate 240,589, forward strand.
TTCGGCCTCCTTAAACAAGAGTAACCAGCAGAAGTCGAAAGCAAATACGAAACGTATTGGCCGAAGGTCGGTCAGTTAGTGGCTGCGTAGTCCCCCTCTCTTCAAGGTAACCGAGACGCCTGGTCGAGGCAGTGGGTCAAGGCGTGAAGCCGAGACCACGGATCCTTGGAATAATGGCTCCACATAACCAATATCCACAACGGATGGAAATTAGATGTATTCCTATCGCGCTCGTGAGATATTCCCCGCGTGCGACTACCTCAGAGTGTGAAGGTGGGGTGCAAGCCTTGTCCAAGTTCTGATGTGAACAGGTTCGTTTCACGGGTGGCTGCGTAACCACTTAGCGCTAAGTTAATAACCCGGGACGAACGATTGAAGGATTCCGAGTTGTAGCTCTCCACATCATCGCTCTTGAATGTACTCGAGCAATAAGAAGGTCGTTAGAGCGTGCCAAAATTTTGTCAAGTGCACATAACTACTTCGCACAAAATACCAATCAACGAACACGATTAAATTCTCGAACTTCCCTCAATTAAGCTCAATCTGCACTATTATAGATATCTCTAATTTCTGCCACAATTTGACTTTGATCCAAGTCATTACCGTGACGCCTCTTTCCTACCCATAAAGCGAAAATGTGTCTGGTTGCATTCTTGGGCACAGTATCGAGAGCTACTGCCCATTATCTGACAACGATCAACGGGTGTCCGTAGATATCACATCCTAACAGTAGGTATGTACATACGAGGATCTGCAGGATGAACGACTGGAGCAGAGGTAGAGGATGTAGGAGGCTGGTTTAGCTTCTCAGATGGCTTGAGAATTGGGATGATTTTGAGAGGCATGCTGAAAATTGAGGGCTTTTCGATTGCAAATCAAAGTAGAGAGCTATCAAAAGCTTGCATTCTTGGATTGAATTGCGAGTGAGTTGGAAGAGAGTGAATCGAAAGAAAGCTAGAGTGCCACTGGGCATAGTTATATGGGCTCAGAAGAGGTAGATTTGCAGCAGCATAAACTGGGCGAGAGAATCTATCGGTGACAGAAGAAGCAATTGAAATTTAATATTAGTTACAGAAATCAGGCAAGCTCAATGATCGAGTATGATTGAACACATATTATCACTGTGACTGTCTTCCGGCGCATAGCCAGGATTCATCTGCCTCGTGATTGGACGCTTTTTTTATCTGCGCGGCTGATTATTTATCCAGCCAGTCAGTCGTCGTACATCCCTAATACTGGTTTGCATAGTCAGGCTCACAGCCTTGTCTGCGGAGGTTGAGAACCCTGCGATTGGTAGCCATGGACCGGTTTCAGCTTGGAAATGTGCCTGCATTGCAGGGTTCGCCAATAATCAGCTTCGCGCCCCCCGAGCCTCGCGTTGTAAAGGGAGACCGGTTGTGTGCGTCGGCGGTGCCGTATCTACAGTACTCGGAATCTCCGAGCCTCTTAGGCCTCCGGCCAAAGTGAATTTTGAGAGGCTTCGAGCTATGTCGAACTTCACTCAGCCTTGTGACTTGGTGGCTCGTGACTTTTGTATAAACCAGACGCATCACTAAAGTCTAGAGGCTATTTGACGGCCGGGTCATGTACTTAGTGTGAACGACAGAGCAGCTAGAAGCAATGCTTGATGAGGGAAAAGTCAATTTGCAAAGAACATCACGAATCAAGAGAGGAAAAGCAAATTAAGCAGGGCGTGATTTGGAGGTTGAGAAGAAGGACAACTGCGATATCGACGGTACATATGAGGTGTCATATTCGAATTGTAGCAGGGGCATATAAGAATCAACAAGAAAGGCCAAGATCCACCAATAGAAACGGGAATGCCTTGCTTGCTTTCGCTGGCATGCAGTCAAGAGCTCCATGCTTCCAATGAGCTTATATTCCTGTCTTGCTCCCATCCGAATCACGATGTTCCTTCAGAGAACTCAAGGATGTCCCCTGCTTCGTCTTGTGTGTAGATGTAGGCACGTTGGTATGCGTTGGTTTCGACAATCATTGACCATAGGCTAGATCAGATCAGCAAGGGCACAGGCATAGCAAGAAGAGAGGAGCAAGGACGTACATGTATCTAATGGATGCTGGGTAATGGGTTTCAAAGGAGCCGCAACGATTGTGGACTTGACTGATACCGCAGTTGGGTCTGGCGTGGGTGGAGTGAAGTTGGCGGGCATGGTGGAGGATTCTTCGATTGACGAAGGCAGAAATTGACTTTCGTTCTTTGGATTGCAGTATGCCTAAGAGAGCTGACTCGTTTGAATGGCAATTGCAGTGAAAATTCCTCGGAAGGAGGAAAGAAGATCAACGCGGCCGCTGGACTTCAATCATATATGCCCCAATCTCCTGCGAGGCGAACAACTTGATTGTTGGCACTACATCTCGGACAGGAATTACATCGGTGACAGAAGAAGAGGTAAGCAGGATGAATGCTGGGAATCCATTATCAACCATCATCGAATAATGAATTTGTGTGGAGGGAGGTCGTGTGGCGAAAAATCAATCTGTGCTTGAGATGGTCTATCTGTGTGTTGTCTCGGACGCTGCACGCACTTCTTCACTTTGTGGACAGGGATGCACCAGCAGCTACGAGCAATCCTTCATAACTTCGGCAGATGAAATTGTTGTGGTTAGTCTGGTGTGGCTTTCCTGCGGGTCATCAATCTCGCAAGCCCTCGAAACGGCCCACGGTACCCAGGCGCCCAGCTTGTGTGATGATGCAGAAATGGAGCTGCAACCAGATCACATATCACAAGTAACATCGGCCACCGAAGTAATCAGTTGCCTTGAAAGATCGCAGCGTTACTGATTGTAGCGAATAAGAGGTCGCGGTGGCTTGCATAGGTGGTCTCAAGTCACTACGCGAGGAAGCTACTTCGCCTACAAATCTGCATGCGAGTGCGTTCGTGAAAGTCACGTCACAAGCGATAACTCTAAAATGCTACGACAGCGAAGGCTCGTAAGCCGAGCAACGAAGAGCAAATCAACGCCTTCTAAACTCTGCAGACTAAGGCTAGGGTAGGCACCTGCCGAGAGGAATAGAACAAGACAAGCGTCTGCTGAAAAAAGAGTTCAAAATTGAAGAAAAAGGCACTTGCCGTGATAGCTTGTTGGGGGCAGGGACTGGCTGGCCCGGGAAGCACTGTCTCCCTGGCCTCAATGAACCAGCATCTTTCCGTGAGACAGTAAGAAGTAAAGATTGATCATTCGTAATATGCAATCCCAGTCCAGTTTTTTTGTATCCAAAAATCAACGCATCTCTAGTACCGTAACATACCATAACTCTCATTCTACCCCTCTACCCCGCAATACCTCTCATCACTTCTCATCTCTTCAACCGACACTCAATATTCGCCTGCGTCCCAAAACTAAAAGGCCAAATCTTGACCAGCTCCAATCCCGCCGCATCAAGAATCCCCTCAAACTCCCCTTTTGTCTTCTCCTTCCCATTCAACATCATCATTGAGAAATCCATCCAGTAGATCGTCATATCATCTCCCATCTCCGTCTTGTCGGGTAAGACCATGTCTGCGATGATGAGGCGAGAGGTGGGGCCCATTGCAGAGGCGATGTTTTTGAGGATTTTGATGCAGGGCGGTTCATAGAAATCGTGGAGGATGCGGCGGAGGAAGTACACGTGTGCATCTATTGTCATGTGAGCAAGGTATTCGGCAGTCAAGATGCCATTCTCTAGTCTCCCACGGAGGCAAAGGCGTGGAAAGGATGGTTAACTTACTCTTCACAGGTTGTGGTTCGAAGAAATCGATGACCATCGTCTCGATTCCAGGGATGTCCTCAGGTGTCAAGCTCGAAATGACATCCGCCCTATCTTGCAAAATGAGTTTCCCTTTGCCTCCAAAACTAGCCTCCGTCTCTTTCCCTATTGCTACCAAACAGTGCCCTCTGTTCCCCGCAATATCCACAACAAACGCTCTCTCAGGTTCGGCTTCCACCTCGGCTTTGAGCGAGGTCCAAGGAAACATGCCCAGAATCGGGACCTGATTGTCCATCTGCGTCATGGTCATGTTGAACATATTGAAACGATCCGGATTATGACTGATAGCCTCATAATACGTCAATCCCTCCAGACCAAACGCCCACGCGAAAGGCGATTTCTTGAGATCGAAAAGGTCTTCGCGCGTATGCGACTTGAAGTAATCTGGGAGTTTGATGAAAGCTTTCAATTGTTCCATACTGTGAAATTGTCAGTGAGAGATAGAAAGGAAATCGGAGGAAGGAAGACCAAATACGGAAGAACTCCCGTGATCCTGGGCTGGCGTATGCTAAGGATTTAGCGTTGTGAGCGAATGTGCTCGGTGCCGTTTCGACAGCAATGCCTTGAATGACACAGAGTCTCAATGCTCTTGCTGTACACATTATCAGCGACTCGACATCTCGTGATATCAGATCAGACACGTACCTATCGCAGACTCCTCGATATTTATGATAGCAGCGATCTCCTTTGGCGTGACGACCCCCTCTTTCGGCATCTTCTCCAACGCCCCCGTCTCAACCAACAGATGCAGCGCTGATATCACCGAAGTCTATCACCCATCAATCGTCAACCGATCTCCCAATCTCAACGCAGGATCTCAAATGACACTCACATCCTCCCATTGTTTCATAATCCTATCAAACGGATTCTCCAACAAAAAGCGCAGCTTATCAGCCTCCTTCAACAACCTCATCTGCTCATTCTGATTCCCGTCGAACTGCTTGACTGCAGCTGCGAAGTCTTCGGCTGCTTTGATCAGTTCCGCATTCGGTCCTTGAGGGGGAGTAGGAGCTGCCATCGTGATTGGATCGTACTCGTACGACGTTGAGGTCAATCAATACTAAGATCGGCTCTCGGATGGATCCGGAAGATGTCGCGTATGCGATTGCTCGTTACCGGGCGGCTGGGACTGCTACGCTGACCGAGCGAAGAATAAGGTTTTAATTTATGTACGGAGTATGCTGAAAGATCGAGTCGCACAGAGATCGACGGATTAGTATCAACAAATCACGTGGGCATCTTCTTCGATCGCTATTGTGAACCTGGTGAGGCACGTTCCAGGCTCGAGTGGGGGTTTCGTTCTACCTTCTCACCTTCCAGATGAAGTCTCGAATGGGTAGGTCCACGCCAATAGACTTCTGGCGTGCTGTGCTGTACTGTGCCTCTCGGGTGAGCGTCCGCCAAGTTTTAGGACACGCCACCACCAATATCAGAGGCGGAGATGCTGGCTGCTTGACATTCAACACCCAATCACCATTGAAGCATCTCGCATTATCCAGTATTTTGCTGCACTAGTGGTGAATCACTATCCCTAGGCTGGACAACTCCCGCATAAGATAGTGTGCCGATTCTGGAAGATCATTTGATTTGACCTATTTGGGAACGGGTGAAGCCGAGGACGTCTGACCTGAAGATATTTGTTTTTTGCAGTGGCTTCACTCCTTGTGGAACGTTCGTATATACTGAGGTGGACTCTAGGTGGATAGTAACGGGTTCCTGCGTTTTGATCGAAAAGAGTCGTCGAGATGACTGATCAAGTAGAGGTGGATGTGCACCCTGCAACGATCGCTCAACCGGATGAGACCGAGGCAGATGAGGAGGAGTTCGAAATAATTGAGGCTCACGATGAGGGTTTTGAGGATGAGGTATGTGTCTCTAGCAACTGAGAAGGGAGGAGGGAGATATCTAACAACGACCAGGGCCAGGGGGCGAGTATCGCAGGAAGTTCATTGACTTCCCTATCATCGAGTATCATTCGAGGCGTGACCGAGAATGGAAGAACGTATGCTGCGTACGGAAAAGAAGGTGCGCACCCTCTCCTCGCTGTCGAAAATGTGAGAGAAGGTTATTGATGGACTCCAGAATACGGAATGCCAATGGACGAGCAAGAAATGGACCGAATCGACATGTCCCACGCAAAATACTACATGCTCCTCGAAAAGAAACGCTTCCTCGCGCCCATCTCCGAACATCCCCAGAAGATCTTGGATTTGGGATGTGGGACTGGCATCTGGGCGATTGATGTTGCAGACGAGTACCCCTCAGCGGAGGTATGCAGCGGTCCACAAACTCGAAGGGGTAGAACTGACATGAATACTAGGTCATCGGAGTAGACATCGCTCCCATCCAACCAAAATGGTAATTCCCCTAAATGTCTCCTTCTCCAACCATCCCAAGTCGTCTTTTCTGACAAAGTGTCCCAGGGTCGCCCCCAACTGTCGCTTCGAAATCGACGACATCGAACAACCCTGGACCTACCGCCCCTCCACCTTCGACTTCATTTTCGCGCGGGACCTCCTTTTGTCCATCCGCGACTTCCCCCATCTAATATCCCAAGTCTACACTGCGTTAAAACCCGGCGGATGGATCGAATTCCAATGCATATACGGAGCTGTAGGATGTGATGACGAGAGTTTACCGGCAGATTGTGATTTTAGGAAGTTTAATAAGTATGTGTTAGCAGCAGCGAAACATATGGGGTGTCCGCTTGAAGATGCAGAAAAATATAAACAGTGGTTTGAGGAAGCGGGGTTCGAGGCGGTGGTGGAGAAGAAGTACAAGATACCATCAAACCCTTGGCCCAAAGACCCACGACTACGCCTGATAGGCGCGTTTGAATTGGAGATGTTCCTGAATGGATTGGAAGGTATGAGTTTGAGATTGTTTGAGAGGGCGATGGGGTGGAGTGCTGAGGAGACGACGGTCTTTTTAACGGGAGTAAGAAAAGACATCAGGAATCAGAGGTTTCATGTTTATTATCCTTTGTGAGTGCCCTGAGTTCCTAAAGAGGCAGGGATGAGGGGGAGGGGAATTGAGCTGACTTGATTTTAGTTATGTTGTATATGGGAGGAAACCGGAGACGGCGAAGTCGTGACAAGGATGGCGAACGTGATGAAGCAAGCGGATCTATGAACGGGAAAGCAGATGCTGGGTGCCTTGGGGCAAGGAGTTGGCTTGGGATTATGTATGGGTCGAATAAAGGTTGATAGGGCTATCTTGGATGGTGACATGAGCGATGAGGAGTCTAAGTTTGATTTGGCCTGAAAAAGTGACAGTGTTTATAAACATCTGGGTATGTAATCTTCGAATGCTCTCGAATTCGGGTCAAGACAGGATTCTTCACTCTATTGAGAACGAGAAAACTCCTCAACTATAGGCACCGCCGTCTGAATTAAGGAAAATTGCAGAACTTCGCGAACCTACATGCACTTGAAGACGCCCCGACAATAATCCTCAAATGTCTTGCAGCCACTTGGCTGGGAAGGGTTGTACAATCGCCCCTGAGTCAACTATGACAGTAGTCTGGGAAATGTTGTTGAAAGCATCGAAGCTCCATCCATTCAGCAGCTAGTAGTCCTTGAGAGAACTCCATCACCCCCTGCCGCCAACACAGCACTCTTAGCTGCGTTTCCAAACTCCATTTTCATTTCCTATCATTCAAGTCTCGTCCCCGATGTCAATGTTCCTTCGCTCTCATCATCATTCGTTTCTCATTGTGTCGTTTGTTGGGCTGCTGCTGTTGATCCCGGCCAAAGTCGCCCTCAGCGCTTGAACTCCGTCGCGCGATCAAGATTGAACGCAGCACTGATCAGAGCTAGATGACTGAAAGCTTGTGGTGTATTCCCCAGCTGCTCACCTGATCTCGAGATCTCTTCTGAGAACATCCCTAAGTGATTCGAGAAGCTCAACATATTCTCGAAGACATTGACAGCTCGGGTAAGGTACTTTTTGTCGTACACACCGGCACGAGTCATTGCTTCAACGAGCCAGAAGGTACACATGCTGAAGGCACCTTCGCGGCCGCCAACACCATCTTCAGAACGCTCGGTATCATAGCGATAGACCAGACCAGTCGACGTAAGACCTCCTTTATCCGGAGGCAAGAGGATACGGTCCATTGTTCGAAGAAACCGAGGATCATTGGGCGAGATGAAAAACACTAGAGGGGCGATGAGGATCGAGGAGTCAAGATAGTCGCCGCTTTCATAGCTTTGAACGAAGCAGCGGATCTCACGACTGTAGCCCTTCTCCATGATGTCTTCGTAAATTGTGTCGCGAATAGTCATCCACTTGTTGCGATTAGGGCATGGCAAACATCTCTTTTCGGCGAGGCGAAGCCCACGATCGAATGCTACCCAAAGCATGACCTTGGAGTAAGTGTAGTTCTGCTTTCTACTTCGGACCTCCCAGATGGACATGTCCGGTTCTTGCCAAATGGTCATTACATAGTCTGTCATTTGTCAGCTTGGATTCAATGATAATGGATTCGAACGCACCTAAAATCTCCCGTATCGCCACCCATTGCTCCCAAGTCACAGGCTTCCCATATTTATTGTACAGGTAGATCCCGTCCATGAGCTCCCCATAGATGTCGAATTGCAGGTGGAAGGCAGCGCCATTACCGATTCGGACGGGTTTGCTGTCACGGTACCCAGAAAGATGGCTAAATTCTCATCAGTTCCGGATTTCGTAATCAACTCGCAGATACTTACTCAAACTCAATTTCCGGGATCTCGGTTTCCCCACGAATTGTGAACATGATGGGCAGTGCTCCTTCTGGCGATCTCGATTTTCTGAATCTCTCGCTGATAAAGTCCATGTAAGCATCGGCTTCTTCAACGAACCCCATTCGAAGCAGGATGTAGATAGTGAAGCTAGAGTCACGGACCCAGCAGAATCGATAGTCCCAATTCCTAACACCTCCAATGTCCTCAGGAATGGAGAAAGTTGGTGCGGCAATAATAGCACCAGTTGGTTCGTAGGTCAGAAGCTTCAAGATTAACAAGCTTCTGTTGACAATTTCTCGCCAGCGTCCCTTGTATCTGCTCTTCGAGATCCAGTTAAACCAGAATGTCTGCGTGTCATGCTGCTGGGTGTCGAGTACTTCGGTTGTTACGTCTCGAGTAACATGGTTTGGGATATCGTCTCGTAGAACAAATGATATTGCCTGGCCCTCAAGAAGATGGATGTGCGCCACAACGCCATCTCCAAGCATACCTGCTTTCTTTTCTTTTCGGAACGTGACTGCTGGACAAGAAGCGGTATGTTCTTCTCCATGGTCTATCGTAACATCGAGTTGTAAATTGACGTCTCCGCTGGAGAAGGTCACTGTCTTGCTGTCAAGGCATCCCGGTGGATGTTCCGGGAGAAGGATTGTGGTCGTATGCTTGGTTCGGGCGTAATTGAACGCTGGGAAGATTTCGACCTCTACAGAAAATATACTAGTCTGAGAAATATTATCTGCCAAAGATTGCAGAAATGGTGCTTACCCAGATCAACCTCTCCACGAATGCACTCAACCCTTCTCACCAACCATTTCTTCAATTCGTCTTGTACTGTGACAGCTTCTCTGTAGGGCATCTGCTTTGGAGCTTTGGTGACAACACGACTATCCTTTGGACGTGGAAAGAAGTCCACTAAATCTACCACGCCTTCCTCGTGGATATATCTGGTCTGTAGGATATTGGAGGAAGGAAGGTATTGTTGCTTGGTTGTGTAGGTCTTGTTCTCGGGAGGAGTGATACTGAAGTAGCCACCCTTGTCTTTGTCGAGAAGTCTGCAGAAGATGGATGGAGAGTCGAAGTCTGGCCTGTGGATATATCAGAAGTCTGCTGATATACTAGTAACTTTGGCAGAGCTGATGAAGTGCGTATAGCTTCATCGAGCCTGTGTAACCCTGAGCTTCACCGCTTGGGAGCTTCGAGCTACAGAAAGAAGTAAACAGTCGCTTACCAGCACATAAAATCAACACTTCCATCAATACCCACAAGAGCGCAAGTGCGCATGTTCCCAATCAACCCATAGTTCTCGATTGGCAGATACCCAGTTTGGTTCCGCCGACTTGTTTGGATACCAGCTGGAGCTCCCATCTTGCAAGGGTAGCTTCGATACTTTGGAGCTTCGAGATGGTAGGAAAGACAGTTCGGGGATGAGTTGATTGTGTAAATTAAAGATTTATTTAAAAGTCTGAGCTGAAGAGGCTACAAGACAAGAAGGATTCGCTGGTCAGTTGCATTAAAAGGAGCTCTTTGTCAGCGAGAGGCGTTTCCAAGGGAGCTTCGCGGACCATTGAGAGGGGAGTTTGAAGGTCACGATAGTGCATCTAGACCGGAAAGAGCGGCCGCTCGCGTTCTGCTGCTCTTCACCGCCTTCTACCTACATCATTGCATACAAACTTTATCATCAAGTGATCTAAAAGTGATAATGAGTGATTATTCATGTTCATTGCTCAAATGAAAGGGCTCGTGGGAGGATGATAGGAAATGAAGTTCGTTTTTCCGGGCAAAACAAGGGTGGCATGGCTGCATGAATTTTCTGCAGTGTGACCCCTCTTCTAATCTATCTATGGCTGCAACCCCGCGGGCTTAATGTCGCAGGGATGAAGCGACTGAAGTGGCCTTTTGGGATGTAGAGATACAATGTCGGTGGTCATTGTTTGTGGAGATGCTTTGCCTTGACTCTCGAGACAGTAGCAAGAACTGTTACAATTCACAACTAAGTGGCTCTTTTTGGAAATTTCTATGGATTTTGATGTCTACCCTTTTCCTTATTTGCAGGTTAACCTGGCCTGCAAATCTGCTTCAAAGCAAAAAAGAACACATTAGAAAGTTCCTGTCTATTATATCCTTTCGAGTCTTTATTATCGGGTTTCCACTTGCTCAGTTGCTAGAAAATTTCCCATTCGTCTGCTGGAGACCTTGTCCACAAGATCAAGAGAGAACTCCTGTCAGAGGGGCTTTAGTCACATGGTATCAACTCCTCCTATGTACTTCCCTCCAGAATGTTGTTTCCATTGTTGTCTACGTTCGAATTGAGTAAATGAAGAATTTTATTTCATTTCAGAAATAATGTTGGTCACGATTCGAGGGTAGATGGTAGCTGAGATATAGAAAGGAGATCCGCAAAAGCTAGACAACACGTACTGTCAATGAGACAAAATTGCCTTATAAATATAATTCTCGCATTCCATTTACAAAAGGAGAACGGCAGGGTAAGATAATGGATTTATGAATTGACATATATGATAAGAAGAAAACGTAGCATGCTGAGCCGCGTAGAGAGAAGCTAAGCAAAGGGTACGGAAGAACGACGAAAGAAAGGCATGAGACTCGACTACTTGACGCCAAGTAACTCGCAAAATGCTCACCATTAGTATATCGCCATCCTTAAGAGGCTAATAAATTGTCATTTTGAGCCTTACCTCGTTAGACGTTGGCTACGTAGGGGTCATTGAGACTTCTTCCATGTTCAGAGGCAGTAGAGAACATTATCACGACCGAAGAATCAAAGATTGTGTTCCAGGAAGAGACATACGTTGCCATGTCAATCTTGATTAGAACAAAATAAACATTAAATTCCTATGATGATTCTCTCGCCAACTCACGGCAGTGAAAATACTTTTACCAAGGATGCCACATCACTGCCGACGCAATTTACAGGGTGCAACCGGTCCGCCGGCAGGGGTTTCGGGCCCAAATCCTGCGCCAACATTGCCGAAGCCAAGTTAGGACCTTGAACCCTCACTCTCGCTGCACAACAACGACAGCGCATCAACAATCTCATCTCGACCCTCGATGCATGCGTCTACACTTCAGGTTCTTCCATGAAACGACCTCGACACTGCCGCCAAGAATTCCCACTCCAGGGCGACCGCTTCGCGTTTCGATCGACACCATTTCCCCCCTGGTGCTCAGACGACGCCCACAAAGCGGATCCCCATCTCCCGCTAGTGTATTGACCGCTGGCCTCCAATGTAGTCATGGTCGTCGATGATGCAGAGCTCTCTTCCTCCTCAAAACACCGACCTTCGCGCTCACGATCCATCTCTCCCTCTGCCTTCCCACAACCTACGCTGACACGCTTACCCTCAACCTCCGACCTCTCCGTGCGATCGAGTGACGATTTATGGGCTCCTGGTGCGGCGGTGGCTTTAGCAGGAATACATTCCCCAGAAGTTAGAATGGACTCGGGGCATAGGAGGAGGAGGAGTAGTTTGATAAATCCGTTGAATGGATCTGCGAAGGGAAAGGCGAGAAGGAGCAGTCCGACAAAGAGGAGAGATAGTCTGCACGAGGACCCCAGGCTGGAGAGGGCTTCGGACGAAAGCACAAGTGAGGATATGGAGCTGGACCAATTATCCGATGATGGTCTACAGGATGACGAGGAAACGGGATTGACAGGGAAAGATAAAGATAAGAGGAAACGAAGGCGCCGGCAGAACACATTGATGGACCACAGAGTGGCAGCAGATATCAAGATTACAGAAGAGGAGAAAAAGGAGGCAGACAAATCCGTGGTGAAGAACCTGCTGCTCAACGGAATGCTGATAGGGCTTTGGTACATTTTCTCGCTGTCAATATCTATTGTATGCTTCCTCCCTAAACTGGGCGATCCTCTGCTAACTCGATTACAGTACAATAAGTGGATGTTCGACCCAGAACACCTCAACTTCCACTTCCCATTATTTACGACCTGCTTTCACATGCTAGTCCAATTTTCTCTGTCATCCCTCGTCCTCTTGATTTTCCCACAACTACGTCCACGATATGACTCCCTCACGAATCCACATAATACCCACGTCGCAGATGCAGACCAATTGCAGCATATGGAGGAGTCCAAGAAACCATTGATGACAAAGACATTTTATTTTACACGCATTGGGCCCTGCGGAATGGCCACAGGATTGGACATTGGGCTTGGAAACATGAGCTTGAAGTTTATCACCTTGACATTTTACAGTCCGTTGCCATACTCCTGCCTCGTGTATCACAGCTAACATACTGCAGCAATGTGCAAATCTTCATCACTAGCCTTCGTCCTCCTCTTCGCATTCGTTTTCCAACTCGAATCACCTTCCTGGCGCCTCGTCGGAATCATAGCAACCATGACGGCTGGTGTAATCATGATGGTAGCCGGTGAAGTGGCCTTCAGCGCTCTTGGCTTCATCCTCGTCATCTCAGCCGCCTTCTTCTCTGGCTTCCGTTGGGCACTTACCCAAATTCTTCTCCTCCGAAACCCTGCAACCGCCAACCCCTTCTCCTCGATATTCTACCTTGCTCCAATTATGTTTTTCTCTCTGTTCCTAATCGCCATCCCCGTGGAAGGGTTTCCAGCCCTTTTCGAAGGCATTCACATCCTCGTCGAGCAAAAAGGCCCGTTCCTTGGACCAGCTTTACTACTCTTCCCCGGCTCCATCGCTTTCTGCATGACAGCCTCCGAATTCGCTCTGCTTAAGCGAACCTCCGTTGTGACCCTCTCCATCGCCGGGATCTTCAAAGAAGTCGTCACGATCTCGGCAGCAGGGATCGTATTCGGCGACAACCTCACTCCAATCAACATTTCCGGTCTCTTTGTCACAATTGGTGCTATTGCGGCATATAACTACATCAAGATCACGAAGATGAGAGCCGAGGCGCAAAAGGAAGCTCATCAGCATCACCTGATTGCTCAGAGAGAGGAGGATGAAGATGGAGATGACGAGGAGAGCGAGTTGGATGTGGATTGGAACACAGTTGAGGGGACGTATGTCACTATGGACGGAGACATCCTACCAAATCCTGATGCGTTCAAGATCAAGAATCAGAAGAAGAAAGGAGAGAGTTCAAACGCAGAGATGAACGCTCTGGGGAGGACGAGCGTTGAGCCCAGTAAGGCTGATATTGCTACTTTAGCGGCGAGCAAGAAGGAGCTCAGTGATTGATCTCCAGCTGGGAGGGTTCGAATTGTTCATGTACAATATGCTGTATAGATCTGCACATGGAAGATTGGGATAATGGTGAGGAGTTATACCCGGTGGCGTTTGCGAACGTGTAGTCTTGGAAGACTATAATGGTGGGGTATATATCGGGTGCATCAATGGATATTGTGGCATATGGCCCATGGTTCGCATCCTTTTCCGCCCTCTCATCTAACTAGAAGTCTTCATGCTGTTGCTCCTGTGCTTGATAGTTCGGCAAGTGCCTTCATTCACCCGAAAATTGTGACAATGGTTTCCTTTCGTTTTTTTTTCTGCGTGCGTCTGGTGGCGGTCATTTCGTTTCTGCCGCTGCTCGTTGTAGTGTGTTGCTTTGCGAATTATTCCATGGGGTGAAGTTCGAAGGAAAGTAAAAATGAGATCCAATGTTCTTTCTGCCGATGCGCTTGGGAAGATGAAGTAGAAAAGAAGAGGATCCTTGGAATGTTCGTCCTACCACCACCAGCACCGCTGTCCTCGCCATACACAGCATCGAAGCAGCACCCACGAACCTTCTATTCGGATACCCTCCCACAGGAGGACCTAACACCAACAGAGCCGCTCAATGAACAACCAACCACAAGACTACATGTTGTTGAGCACTCGGTGTGCATGGGAAGTTCGTGTTCGTCATGCTCGAAGAGAGCCAATCATTCAGCGGTTGCCTGCACGCCACGTAGCACAGCCACACAGCCACACCCGGTTTCCTCCAATGACGAAACGCATGGATTTGGGGAGGAACACCATCTGGTATGCGATAAATCTCAACAGTTGGAACATGGCTGGTGGACCAATCTGTTCTTCCAGGCCCCCCTTTTGTCACCGATGAATTGTTTTCTGCAGTTCCGACGGTGCCAACAGCCACTAAGAGCAGTCAGTTCTCGGCCGTCGGTCAGTCCTGCGCTTCCGATTGTACCTCATTGGTCAATCACCTATCAAGAATCGGAAACCTTCTCTGCATCGTTACGATATAGTAATAAAGATTTTCCCGTTCATAATTTCTTGTTTCTTGTCTCCAAGCTCTCCGCAACAAATGCAAAATCTCGTCATCTCTGCCCTCAATGCCTTCCTCTCCAAAGAGCTACGATCGAAGGCGATCTGTGCTTCCTGCTCCGCTAGCACGCGAAATCTCTTCGTCGACACCAAATCCCACTACTCTAGCGTCTCACTTCAAACATCCAAGACTAGGGGAAATTTGTAGTCGAGGCTACCAATACTCGCCATCCAACATGCCAACGCCTTCAACCAACTTCATTCCAATCCTTCCCAGGCCAACGACGCTGTCAGTACAGCCTTCAATACACCCAACCTCTGCTTCACCTTCTGTTCATCCTATGGATCCCTGTATGTGCTACCTCTTCCCGACTTCTTCTGCGTTGGTGCAGTAGCTAATTGTTTTCAGTCTATGGCCAGTAAGCTGGGGTACAATGCTCTCTGGTGTGCGAGCACAGACTTCTCTCTCTTCTTCGAATACAGCATGATTGGGGCCGTCTATGTAGCCCCTATTCCATATGTGGATGTATGGTTAAGGCCTACTTCAAAAGACGGTCTGGGCCTCTGTTCCCGAGGACTGTATGATAGGATTTGGCGTTTGGGGTTCCATATATCACCATCCTGATATTGGTTGAGCGTGATCTCCGACTTTATTTCTACTTTCTTACAGCCGATTTTCAGCACCTGTGAAAACTTCTGCCCCTATCTCGTGCCTTTCCGGGCTTCCCATATTTGTCTGGCAAGCACATTGTTACTGCTTTCCCTAGTGTTCTGGCTCCTGTTCCTAGATTTGCCTGTTTATATGGCTATCGTTAGCCGCCATGTCTTTTTTTTTTTTTTTTTGCCTATACCAGTAGCTCATACCGCTTTGTCAACAGCCAGAAATGCTTAGTTGCAAGGCAGACCAAATACGGACCTCTCGGGGCCATGAAAGATGTAGCCGATGAGGAGGCTATGTTGGAGTTGGACACTGAATAGCTCGATAACGATAAGGCGTGAGGACCGATTGATAGCGACAAGATATAATGAGGGTCCAGTCTCTAACCAGACCCTGCCAGACATTCGATGTTTGGCGAGCTGCACGAGACCCGAAATGCATCCTCCACTTAGTCAGATTCGAGGTGCTTCCTGCCATAATACAAGCCCTTAACATCTCACTAGCCTGCGTTATGAACACAACATTGTAAGAGCAGATCATGCTAGACTCCTTCACGAAGCTGTTGTGTTGGTGGTGACGCTCGGGGTGCGTCCTGTCGTAAGACAAGACTGCGATAGTCTATTAGTCTGCTTTATTACCAGACACCTCACATCGCATCTACCTGGAGATGAAGTCTCTGTGCGTCTTCCACAACAGTCGTGGACTTTGGGATTGTGGCACGTGTCCAAACCGCATGGCTATGCACGGACCCATTGGATAGGCTCAGGTTGATTGCGGCGACTTGCTAGCCGCATTTGACTGGCCTGTGAACTTTGTCCAAACAGCTCAGGCTCTGAATCCGCGCACCCGCAGAGTTCTGCGCAGGCCCCAGCCCTGTAACCAGACATCCACCCAACCATCCAGACCCGGACCAGCCCGCTCCAATGACCCCCTGTTTGGAGCGCGGCCACCCCATGCCTGTGTGCTCTTTCGAGATTTACCCTGGCAGCACTCTCCACTGGCTGGCCCTGGAGTTTGGCACTCAACGTCTTTTGATGTCCCCTTCGGTTCCCTAATTAATGATCGCCATCATTAGGCACCGGGGTTAACGCCTGTTCTTGCCGGCTTCCTGCTAATAGCGATCACGCGCCAGCCACTTTGACTCGTTCTAGACGTGTGTACGAAGTACAGGCCCTTTTAATTGTTAGAACATCGCCACCCAGATTATCCAATTGCAGACCCAAAAGAGATATTCTGGACAGGTGATTGGGCAGATTACTCGGATTTTCGACAGAATTTGGACGTATCTGTTCTCGCGTAACAATTAAAAAGCCCTGTACTTCGTAGTCGGTGGAAGAAGTGACGCATTGCCGTTCGAGAGGGGAAGCTAACAGTACTTGAGTGCCTTCCGAGAAACGCCCCCAACTTCGGCTACATGACATAGGCTTAGCGCCATCTCGATGAAACTTCTTCCTTTGTTCTATCGGCCGATTTCAAGCTGGGATCCGATAAACATCAGCAACATCAGCAACATCAGCAACATCAGCAACATCAGCAATATTAGCAGCAGCCGAGAGCGAGATACACTTTCTCCCACAGCCATGGGTGGAATGACGAGCCAACACATGGCACCAATCCTCACTTTATTCTCTTCTCTTGTCACCGATGGCCTGCCTTGCCTGCTGGAACTTCAATTGCTTTCCGCATGCCCTGTGTTAGTATAAAGCTGGGCATTCGGTCGCTGGTTAAATCTCTTTTCCTTTCTGTTTTGCACAGTAGCTGCCAACACTTCTGGAAATCACAGTCGCAATTCGGACCTCAAATTCAAATCCTCAATCAAGTTTCCTGCCCCACATACCTCCACATCCACATCAAGATGCCTGCATTATCTGCACCTCTACACGAACCTTCTGTACCTACTACCTCTACCAAGCCCGTGGGTCCGCACCCTCTTGATACTTGTATGCATCTCATCTGTCACGATCCGTCCCTTTTGCGCAGCTGCTGAAATGAACAAGTCTATGGACAGTAGTCCCACTCAGCACAGCAAAGTTTGAATTATGGTTGGATGCGAAGCGTATACACTGGTAGTTGGATTCTTGGGGGAAGCTATATGATTTCTGAATAATTCTCCGAATAGATAAAAGTATTATGGAATGATGAATACTATGAAATTTCAGTCTGCGTCCTCGTCGTATCGTGTTCTATTTTGCAAATGCATACGTGCAGAAACATCCAAAGTTCCTTAGTTGGCGGATTGCCATATCGTCCGAAATTCATAGAATTCATAATCTGCCCTCACTTCACCAGATATAACGAAACCTGCATTTGAGATTTGCTATCCACCGAGCTGTGGAATCTGACTTTGGTGGGACAAAGCTAGAATCTTCCTCATTTGCTGCAAGGCAAGTCGGTGTGATCCGCAGAACTTTCAGCTTCAGTTCCTCCAGCCGAGGGCAAATCAGGGGCATCACGGGATATCTCTTTTTTGAACGACATGTCTCTTCCTATGCGAGCTGTAGTCACGAGAAATGGCATTGATTGGAAGTTGGTCAAAGTCTCCAATCGTGGGTTGAGATCTGGTTTTGATCTTGGCCGAATCGGTATTTTGAATGTCTTCACCCAAGCTGGGCGTTGAAAACTCCCGAGTACTTCTATTGGCTGCTTCAATGGTCAATCGTTTAGCTTGTAATGGCCCAATGGGAGTCAAATATATAGAAATAAAGATTTCAGATAACGAAAAGGCGTTGAGTTCTCCTCCAGGATAATGGGGTATATATGGTTGGCATTCTGTTTCTCCCAGCTGATGAATATTCCTCATTCTTTTCCACCTTCCACCATTGAAAAAGTCCCACTACAAAAACGGCGGTTTGAAATCAGTAACCACTCAATCGAGTCGAGATATTTCGCAGCATGCCTTCGAACTTTGTTTCAATTGCTCTCAACCCGATCGCGGCTTCCTCTAGGCCCGCGACTGTCTCAGTCTCTCCCCAGACTATTGACCCTCATCCTCGAGATACTTGTATGTATCTCCTTTGACTCTATCTGCTTTGCTTCTACACGATTGTTAATGCCTTGTAGCCTATGGACAGTGACACTTCGAGCATATACACTCCAACACTCGTCGAATCCTTCAGTCTTGAAACATTACGTAGGCATAAAGAAGACGTTCTGATATGTAGTTAGAAGAGTGATTCGTTTGTGATAAGAGAGGCAATTCAGTTCTTGTAGACTCAGGGATATGAGGAGAATCTAGATTTACATTTAGCATTGAATAGCATTCGCGACTTCCTCGACTTCTGCTCCTGATATGTTGCCACCCGTGCATCTCCTTCTTCAGGGTAAATTAAGTTTTGAACCCTATCATGCTGTTCCCACTGCCTCGCCGTTCATTGTTGCCGCAACGTCCTTCGCGATGCTTACCGACACTGCGAGGGTTTCCCGTATTACACTCGTGATGACCAAATGCGAGCATCTCATGGGGCTCGGCAACGAGATCTCAACATTGATTGGACTCTTGACCGAGACTTTGTTCTTACTGTACAACAAACTTGCCGTATGTGTGATGTTGCTGCACGCATATTTTGGCTACGCCAAACTTGGGCGATAGAGGGTGCTGAAGACTAGGTTCCATTGACCTGCTGAGAAGCCACAGAGCATTCCATTCGTCTGAGACCATAGAGGGCTTGATAACGGACTCGTGTCCGCATCGCTGGTGACAGGCAGGATTCTATCATTCTAGTCAAGCTCGCTACTGGAACGAGTAAGGTCTATGCAATTTCTTGCATGGCTGGTGCATTTTGCCCAACACGTCGTTATGGCATTTTTCTCTTTTCTTCAAATAATAATCATTGAATTTTAGGAATCAGTATGTGGTCCTAACTTGCATGAAACATGGGAAGCACTAAAGACTGGCAATAGCAATGTATCGGCTCCTAGAAACCTTACTTCTAGATTTATATGTCTTGATCCCGATTCGTCGCTGAAACCCTTCATGGAATGAGAAAATCAAAGTACTTCAAATGTACAAAACTAGCATTGCGAATAGATGATGTAACGAGTAAGGCCACGTGCCTTAAATTAAGGATTCAAAAACTTCTTGCTAGGGGCTGAGGCTATTCTGCTGAATAATACATATCGACTTAGCTTGCTCCAAGATCCGTTCCCTTCCCTTCATGGATAGCAATGCCATTGGTCTTTTCAGCGCAATTTTCCTTTCTCTTTTCCTTAGCAAGCCAGCTTTCCCTTTGCTCTCGACTTTCACTGTTAGGGTCAAGGTACGCTACAACGTCAGCATCGATCTGTCTATTCATCACAAAGACTTACGTTTCTCCCCAAACACAGTAGTCCTAACGCCAGTCCTCGAATTCGGAGGATAGTTTCCAGGAATAACACGATGAATCGTCACTCGATTATCCCATATCGCAACACTCCCAACAGCCCATTTCCACCTCACATAATGATCATCAGCACTATGAATATGCAACTTAAAGAACTGCAACAATTGATCACTCTCTGCCTTCTTCAATTCCGCAAACCCAGTCACGAAACCGGGATTCACGTTCAGCGCTTTGAGGCCTGTCACTGGATGGGTTCGGACGGCGGGGTGGTGAGTGTCAATTGGTGGGCGGTTGGGTTGGCCGCCCCAGGAGTCGATTATAGTATCGTCTAGATATTGTTAATTGATGGGAATGAGAGAGAAGGGAGGGGAAGAGTACATTGGAGACGAGAAGTGTGCACTGCGTGCAATCCATCAACAAATTTCTTCAAGTGATCAGACAGGGCGTCGTAAAGCCCGTATTGAGAGACCCATGCTGTGTCTCCACCAATAGGAGGATGTTCTTCCATTCTCAACAACGAGTAGCTCGGAGCTTCATACTGTCAGCTTCCTCCTCAAGTCCATATCAAAGTTGCTCACGATTTATCTCAAAACTCGTATCAGCGTGAAACTCCGCATTGGGCCAAGGCGTATAATTCGAAACGTCCCTCCAATCAGCATTACTCCCCTTAATCGTAACATGTTTCTGATCTTTCTGTGCAGGATGCTTATCCAAGGTCCCAAAATGCTCGAAGAGCTCCACCTGCTTCTCAGTCGTCAAGTCTTGGTCTCTGAAGAATACTACCCCGCGTTCATTGACTAGAGCAGCCAATTCGTCCAGCTGCTTTCCATCAAGTTGTGAAAGTTGGACTCCTTGAAGTTCTGTACCGATAGATTCCGTTAAGTCCACGGCTTTGGCGACGGAAAACAAAGCTTTCTTCTCAGGATCAGCAAAGAATGCTCGATCTTTTGGAGGGATAATGAGTTCACGGAGTGGATCTGGAGGAACGTGCGCTGCGATTTTGGGGTTGAAGTGTGGATGGATAATCGTGGGAAAGCCAGAGTCTGGGGAGATGTGTTTGTATGCCTCGAGACTGTCTTTCGGTTGTGGACGCGCCATTTTGAATTCGAATCCCGATGCAAATAAACCGAAGAGTATGAGAGGTAGACGAGAATGTTCATGGGAGATACAAGTATATATGGGATGATAATGAGATCGAAGGAAACCACGTGGAACTGTCTTGCCTGATTGGTAAGTTGGATGTTGTGATATGCGGGATCGAAAACGCAATTCTGGTGAAGGTGGGGAGGCTTGAGATTGGGAGCCAATTGATCGTTATGGCCAAGTCATGACACGATTTGTGAACACTTATGGATGTACAGTTCCGATTTCAATGTCCAATCCGATTCTGATATCTGTCTCGGCCTGGATATAACGGAAGTGAGGTTTCTCGCTTGAGTTGATGCCTCCTTTCTTACCCCTCCATCCCTCCGGCTTGCAAACGTGAGCCTCTCAAAGACGAACAACGCTATAAACAAATTCCGAAACAAAAAGGAATTCCTGAAGGATTCGATACTACAGTGAAACAAATTTAGATCATGTCCTCTCTATTAGCACTGCACCATGCTCTTCCAGGTAATAACGCAAGCCTTAACCCCGAACACAATGCTACACTGCAACCCTCCATCCAACTCCATCAATTGAACAACTTGTAAACAAAGAATCCCGAGTAAACAATTGCCACAGCTAGGGGGTAAAACAAAGCCGGTGCCTCGTGCTTGATCTTAGCTAGAAGCCACCTCTCAACACTCGTCCTGGGTGCTCCAGGCGTCATGAACATCGCCTCCATCATATTCGCCGACATGGTCGCTGCGCCTTTCGCTCTCTTCCACATATCAACTTCAAAAACCCAGACGTTCTTGTCTAGCTCTTCCTTCCCCTTTCCTTTCACTACTTTGACAATTTGATCCGAGAGTCTGACCGAGTCTTCGAAAGCAATATTCACACCCTCTCCGCCAAACGGCGTGATGAGATGCGCTGCATCGCCCAGAACCGTGATCCTAGGCCGGTGTCTCCACGTATACCCCACAGGAAGCATATACAAGCTCTTCCCAACAACTTTACTGTCCGCTTTATCAATGATCCCCAACAATCTCTTATCCCAACCCTCGAATCTCTTCAACATCTCCCCAGTAGTTGTGATTTCCACCTCCTGCAACTCCTCCTGTGCAAACCCAATACTGACATCCACACTCCCATCAAACATCTGCTGCCCAATAATCGCACTCCCATCCCCATAAGAGAACAAATTCCCATGTTTGATAAGCCCAACAACTTCCGGTGCCTCAGTCCCAGCTTTCGGAATCGTAGTCCAGTATCTCGTAACACCAGAGTACAGTGGTTTAGTGTCATCGATCACAGCTCTCACTTTACTCCATGCCCCGTCTGCGCCGACGATGAGGTCGAACTCTTTTCCATCAATATTTCGAACTTCCCCGTTCTCGAAATGTAAGGAATGATCTTTCCCATCGACTTTCCTCAACTTGTATCCCAGTTGGTGATCTCTTTCGGCAAGCTCTCCATCAACAACTGCCTCAACTGCGCCCTATCAATCTCGGGATTCCCCACTGTCTTACTTTCTAGAACTTTGAAATACGGCTTCATCTTCTTATCAACCACTTTCGTAGTCGCGCTATCATATCGAGCGTATTTCAAGAACTTATCGTACAGTCCCGATTTCTTCATTGCTTTCAGTCCGGTGCTGGGATGCAGGTCCAGGGTACCGCCTTGGGAGCGGTAGTCGGGTGTAGGTTCGGATTCGAAGATTGTGATTGTTACTTCGGAGGAAGAGAGGGATTGGAGGAGTAGACGTGCGAGCATGCAGCCTGCTGGGCCGGCACCGATGATGGCGATTTTGAGAGTCGCCATCGCGGGGTCGCGAGTGGCGAGATATGACTAGAGTTGAGGGAAAAGAAGCAGAAAACAGGGAGAAAGAAAGGCGGCAAGGCCGTGACTTGTGAGATGGTAGGAGCGTTGGACGGGGTCTTGGCGGGCTTATATGTACAGTATAACGTTGACATCTTGCATTCCGCAATTGGGGGTGAACGACATATTTATAGCGGTGCATGGTTGCGCCGCTGATGGTGGGGTCTATCGCAAGATCATGGTCTTTCGCGACCTACACGATGCATACGACCGAGTTTGATAACCTGCATCAGAAGTGGGTGATACCGCATAGAAATTTTATGGAAACACCGTGGGAAGTAAGCAGTAATGAAGGCTCGATGAAAATAAAGGGGTGAAGCTCTCTCAGCCCTGGAATGTCCGCGGATGCCTGGGTGACGACGTGTCAGCATGTGGGGCAGCCAATGGGACAAGAAGCGAATGCGAGAATAGATGATATTGTTCCTTGCATGGAATCTTGATGTTTCAAAAATTATGCTGCCAGCTTTTAATTCAATATTCTCGTGTGGTGTTGGTATTTTTGCTCGAGTGTTCCCACTAGAATACTCATTGCTACTGATGACTATAATTGTAGTACACGGGCTAATAATCTCCTGACCCTAGAATCTTATTGAAGTTTTGAAACTTTTAATTCGACTTATATTTGGTCTTAGTAGATAAATGGTCTAAATATCTAGAAGGCATCTTCGACGAATAGATTCTTATTAATTATCAAAGGGGAGGGGTTAGTGAAATTCAGGGACTTCCGCGAGCTTCCCTTTAATCTCGCATATTAATAGCCAGAACAAAAAGGTTCGATCACAAAAATGGCAAGCTTATAGCAAGATTTCTTTCTCGAAGTCTCATAAGCACCAGTAGTAAAAGGTAATAGGGGCAGCGTTCAAGCAGGAGCTCAAGTTGGTGATACGTCTCACAAGCCACAAATGCCACAATTGAGCTCAACCCCGCTTCCGAAGCAGAAGGCGATAATAGCTTCGTCGTTTGCTCCGTGATGATTGGTCAAGTATTCCGCCAATCAGTACCCTACCCAACATTCCGGTTCATGCTGCTGAATAGTCGTTGGATGTTTTGCTACCCAATAATATCATGCCACCTGGCCCGGTACTCACAGCATCGCCATGCAATTTCTTGGGTCAGCATTGCTACCGAGTCGTTATTTCGAGCTTAAGCTTTGAGGAAACTTGTTAATTATCGCTACCCCTTACTTTATATACAAAATGAAGGCTCGGGACAAAGTAAAAGGCTTCTTTCGACGTTTCAAACAACACGACAATTCAAGAGCTGTTCTAGAGGAGCGTCAGAAACTTCCTCAACAACCAGGCAACAATGATCCGTCAGAATCCTCGGCAAGCACCAAAGAACAGTCGGGCAGTCATGATGTTCCGAGCTGTCCACGAGTGGAAAGAGACAAGCTAGTTCTCAGCTCTCACGATCCGGCCAGTGTAGGTTCGGAATGTACCTTGCAAACACAGCCAGCAGCCGAGAGATCGGAGCAAATGAAGACACCAATATTTCCTCCTATCTCTGAGCTTTGGGATGAAGCTTACGACCAAATTGAGCAGGACAAGGAGCTAATTTCCAAATATCATGAAGTTCTCAAAGCGACGCTGGAAGAAGGCGAGCTGTCATTGGAAAAGGGCCAGCGCCGCAAACAAATGGAAAAGGTAGCGTCGCTCAAAAGAAAGCAAGTCGAAGCCGGCCAGGCAAAGCTCAGGGTAGCGGCCGTAATTGATTCAGTTGTGACTATCATTGGGTGGAGTAAAGATTATGTCGCCACTGCTCTCGCACCTTCACCTCCCGCATCCATTGCATGGGCTGGGGTGTGTCTCTTGCTACCGGTTAGTCAGGACATATTCTCTTTTTAGTAAGAGATTTCTCTAACGAACTTCTTGCAGCTCTTGCTTAACTCTTCAGAGCAAGAGACATCCCGTCTGGCAGGGCTGACCGATATCGCAAGCATAATATGTGAGTGCTCAATGCGAGAAGAGCTGTATCGCATGCGCTACGAGACAGACGATGGGAGGGAACTTCAGGAGGCGTTGGTTGCTTCTCACACGAACCTGAGAGATACCATGAGAACTCTATACACACATATTCTGGAATTTCAGGCAACATATGTTTGTTATCTTTCAGGAAAGATGCTACATCGGCTTGCCAATGATATAACCAAGTGGTCTGACTGGGATGGCCTGATAGAGAAGATCAGAGTGTCGAACACGAAACTCAACTCGTTGGACAAGCATTGGGCATCTCTCAGTAAGGAGGAGTGTTGGAGGCTGTGGCAAAAGCGGCTTGATCAGGACTCACGTAACCTGGAAGCAATTCAAGACAGGGTTGAGAAAATTCAAAGCAATTTTTTCAACGCCCAGACGGGCAAGGACCGGTCACAACTGTTACAGTGGCTGCGAGGCGTTGGAGAGAACGTCAGCGCCTTGGGGTACTACAACGGCTTTACTGAAAAGCGCGGTAAATTAGAAACCGGGAACTGGCTTCTTGTCCATCCAGCTGTTCAGAAGTGGGAGAAAGGGTCAACCCAGTTTCTATGGCTTCACGGTAAAGGTATCTCTGTTTCACTTGCTGTCTCAACTGATATAACGCTGATGAAGCCTAGCTGGTACCGGAAAGTCGGTTCTAAGGTAACGGATACTTGGAGCCATTGAGTTATGTCTCTAATTGTTTAACAGTACTAAGGTGATCGACTACTTGCAAGGATCTGATAACCAGTACCCAAAGTCCGCGGTGGCATACTTCTACATCAGCTTTCAAGATCCAAGCACTCGGAGGAAAGCTAATATTGCAGCATCTTTGATGGTACAATTGTTAAGTCAACATCCTAGCACTCCGCAGTTCTTGCTCGATCTCTACCATAAGTACCACGTCTCCGGGCTGCCACATTCTCGGCTTGAAAACGGGCTTCGATCTGCGACACAAGAATTTCACAGAACTTATTTGATCATCGATGGACTCGATGAATGTCGAACTTCAGCATCAGACCTCGAAGAGCACGGTCCGGGGTTGGACGCCCAACAAGAACTTCTTGAATTCATCAAAACAGTTCATGGATGGAAGTTGAGTGGCATCCACCTTCTGGTGACGAGCAGACCCGAGCAAGGAATCAAGGAAGCTTTGAACGACATTCTGGAAAGCCCCGAAGCCACAGTCGTTGATTTGGCAGCACAGACATGTCTTGAGCAAATTAAGCAGGACATGAAAGTTTTTCTTGATGACAGGCTCCAAAGGAGAAAATTCAACGCCCAACGCAAAGCCCAAGTTTTGGATAGCATTATATCGAAAGCTGACGGGATGTATGTCCTCTTTAACCAACTTCAATTTGTCGCCGTACACTGACAACTCTATTTCTGAGATAGGTTTCACTACGCAGCTTTGCATGTGAGGCAGTTCACAACTGTGGAGACGAACGGTACTATCAACCAAAAGCTGAATCAGCTCCCAGATGGAATCGATGGTGCCTACAACAAAGTTCTTCTTACCGTACCCCAGCATGAGCTGGCTATCCGCGCGTTGACATGGGTTGCTTTTTCACCAAGCCCCCTTACTTTAGCCCAGCTTGCAGAAGCTATCCTCATTGACCTTGGAAGCCAAAATGACAAGAACCCGGCTTGCGATGATTATATCTCTGGGAAGAAATCTTGCGTACCACTCATTGATGATGATTACAGACTCGACACTTCACAGATTCTTGACATCGTTCCTGGGTTGCTTGAGCATCGAGGCAGAACATTCGATGAGTGGGGATTAGAGATCCTCCAAGCACCAGATTTCCTGAAATCCGATTCAGTTGTCGTTCTCAGTCATTTTTCGGTTTTGGAGTACTTGAAGTCAGCTGGAATCAGGGAAGGGCCAGTTGCCGAATTTGCGCTACATGAAGAGACTGCACGCACCAAACTTGCAGAAGCCTGTCTGCGGTACCACAGCTATGTTGCTCAACGCATGGAGCAGGGAAATGTAACCCGCGCAGAGTTTCCATTGATGCTTCAGGCCTACGTATTCGGACTACAACATGCCGAAATTGTAGGTCGACAGAAGTGGCCAGATACGTTACGAGACTTGATAAGATACACTTTCCAAAAAGGAGGAAAAGCGTTCGACCTATTGAAACAGCTGGATTCTCCCCTAAGAGAGACTGGTGCAAACTCGCCTCTTCAGTATGCAGTATCAGTCGGGTTTTGGGAAACAATGACATTCCTCATCGAAGAGAATGTGGAGCTGGATATAAGCTCGGTTGACACGGAATTTGGACGGACACCATTGTCCTGGGCCTCCGGGAAAGGTAGAGCTGATATCGTTAAGCTGCTTCTTCAGAAGGGGAGTAAAGTGGACTCGAGAAGCAAGTATGACAGGACACCGCTATCGTATGCTGCAGAAAACGGACATGAAGCCGTTGTCGGAATGTTACTTGACAATGGGGCTGAGGCCGACTCTCAGAACACGGGCGGTCAGACGCCGCTATGTTGGGCAGCTGCAAGAGGCCACATAAGCATCGTCAATCTACTACTGAGTAAAGGTGCCAATCCAGATTCAGGAGGCAAATACGGCCAAACCCCGTTGGCATGGGCAGCCGCGAATGGGCATGAAGATGTTGCGGATCTACTGATCAAGACCAAGCATGTCAATATAAATTCGAAAGACAACGAACATGGCCAGACACCTTTATCTTGGGCTGCCGCCAATGGTCATGAAGGTCTTGTTAAGCTTTTACTGAAGGAAGTGGACATCGAAGTTCAAACAAATGATAGCGCTGACCGTACTCCCTTGGCATTGGCCGCCGCGAATGGCAACACAACAATCGTTGATTTGCTGCTTCGGTCTCTTCAAGAGAAGTACCGGGGTAGAAAGAAAGATGCAATGGCGCTATCCTGGGCTGCGGCAAACGGACATGATGCTGTTGTTGAGCGTTTGCTAGTGGAGGATATCACTGTAGTCAACACAAAAGATCCACAATACGGCAGAACACCACTGGTTTGGGCTGCGGTAAATGGACATACATCTGTCGTCCAAAGACTACTGGATGTGGGTGCAACTATCGATGTGAACTCAAAAGACAAAAAAAGTCAGACCGCGCTCTCTCTGGCACATGCGAATCAGCATGTGGCGATCATCAACTTGCTTCAAGGAGCTGTGGGAATGGAAGAGAGCTTTGCTAGTGGAGATGGCGGAGCAATTGTGCTGCTGGATGATACGCCAAGAAAGAAGATACCCGAGGCCGAACAGCAACAAATCACTTCGCCTTCTCTACAAATAGGATTAACCACTCTATCTGGTCCAGAGACCCGTGTTGACGAAGAGGAGTACCAACCCCTGCCCTCACCCGATCGGACTAACATTCACAGTCTCGGACTCCCGGTTATAGCGGAAGATGACGACAGGCAATTGGTAGACCTACTTCGTGAATTCGCGATCGAGGGTGGGGATAGAGACTTCACATATTTCTGGCCACTAAAGCTACTCCACCATATCCTACCCAGGACTCGAATTCTGACCCAAATAAGATCCTATACGGATCTTCCAGACGCAGACGCTTACGTGGATTATATTCGACCAGAAGAACCCCAGCTCGAGAGGCTTGAAACACTGTCATATCTCAAGATCTTCGCTATCTTACTTCTGCTTGACCGAGGAAACGAGATAGGTAATTTCGTTAACGCAAAGCTATCTGATCAAAGTCTGCCTGTTCATATTCTCTCGAGAGTGGACCTGAAGTCCAAACAGTCAGACGGCTTCTCATGCGATACCCCGCCCTTCACAACTTGGAACGACTACGACATAGAATATTTCAACAAATCGCAGTGGCGATTCCTTACTCCATATTTTGATCTGGACTCAGGCCGTCGGTCTAGAGTCTTCGTCTTTGACGAAAAGGCAGTCCTCCCTTGGCGCACGACAAATAGCCATGTGTTTGATCAAAAGATATTTCGCATTAAGATTGACCCTGCAAGCCATGGCTTTCAGGAGGTTATTCAGCCCGTAAGTCGCCGTAACTAACAGAACTTAAGTGACTTAGCCATGCGACTGAATTATGTGTCTAGATTTGCTTAGTCAATGGGATGTTTAGCTTGATGGAACTTCCATCTAGGATGGAGACGGTTCGCGAAACCGCAATGGCGGAATTAGGATTCCTCGATGGCAAGGTGCACGATCACCTCATACCACTTTTGGCCACCTTCAGTTTCGAGCGTCGGCAAAAGGGCTACTGTCTCTTCCCTTCCCCAAAATGTGATCTTGACCATTACTGGGTGGCTATTGAGCCTCAGCCAGAGATGACTCTAAGCACAGTTCGGTGGGTCTATAGGCAATGCTCTGGAATCATAGCTGCCCTCGACACCATCCACAATCCACGTCACACCCTTAAAAATTCTCCGGACGTGTTTCGTGCCCCCAGACATACCGCAATTATGCCTAGTAATATCCTGTGGTTTGGTTCCTCTAAAGATCTAAGGGGTATTCTGGTCCTGTCGAAGATGATTTTGTCTCAAAGCAGCAGAGAGATCAGCCACTCAATGATCCCAAATTCGCGAAAACCTCAAACCTCTGGCTACCAGCCACCAGAAGTATATCTCGAAGATGGGCGACCGGTCATTAGGGCTTCAGACATCTGGGCAGTTGGCTGCGTCTTTTTGGAAATTCTCACATGGCTGTTAGGGGGCTCTGAGCTTCTCAAGAAATTCAAGCACCAGCGATATGCACAGCATGACTTTTCGGAGTTCCAAATTCGTCGATACCTTCCCCCGATACCAGACGACACGTTCTTCGAACTCAAAAGAGACGAAAGTCGGGTTGCTCCTCTTGCCAGAGTGAAGCTTCAAGTTACAGAGGTATGTGCCACGCACAGCCGTTAATACTTAGATGTTGCCTTTTTGTATGGGATAGGAGAATTACTAACAGCTGCTTTAACTTAGTGGTTCGACGAACTCCACAAGCACGAGAATTGCTCCCAGCTGATTCGCGATACTCTTGATGTTATCAAAACTGAGATGATTGTTGTTTCTCCCGAGGCTCGAAGTGAATCCGCAAAGCTGAGAAATACTTTCCGCATTTTTTCTAATCGTATCGACATCAGTGACGACCTGGACAAGGCTTGAAAGTCGTTCCATATCGTGGGGCATAGTGAAGATTTCTGCCCACTCAAGCAGATTTCCACACATAAGATTCATGAGATGGTTGATTAAATTGTAACTCTTGAAACTGTAATTTCTTCTTTACGAGGCTAAAGACTGTGCGGGGAACAAGAAAAGCAACGGGCTATGGACTGAAGTTCTGTACTCTAATTGTCCTCCTAAAAATTGATGACGGGTCTACAATCGAGAGGTCTTTGACGTCCATACACTCAAGATACGACTGGGGGGTTTCGAAGAGTATCCCCATGCATTACATATGCAGCTGATGATTCAACAGGATTAGGAAATGTGGGGGGCTTTATAATTTGCTTGTATTGGGATTTTGTTGTGAGATGAGAATAGGATTTGCAATGCCATTAAAGTTCTCTTCTATAGGCAGGACATGGAAATGCAGCAAGCTAGACCCTAAGACGTCAATATGGGTTGACGGAAACTAGAAAGAAGAGCACATGTCTTGTCCCTGACTCCCTGAAACGGAGGGACACAATTGGATGTAGAAGTGAGTAATGCGAGGTATGACTTTGAAATACATCTATGTGTGATATAATTACGAGTTGTCCCATTGCGTATAGGACAACAGAAAGGAAATCGAATCGGGATTGTGAATTAGTCTTTGGAGAACTTGAAAAATAACACGATATTGTCCCCGAATTGCCAGAACAATGAAGAGGCCGAGAACAGGTTATATAGTAAAAGTGACGAGATAAAAACTGGAGGAGGATTCAAAGGGTCAAGAAAGGCCCGTTCAGATGTCCCAGGACCTGAGGGACAATGAAGTTTAAAATATTACCATATTCTAGCTCTGGGGACTCTATACAATTATGCTCGCTGTCGTAAATGTTCCAGCCGTAGCCGGACATGCATCGTTATCGTGAAAAAGGAAACTCCACCGCTATGCTCCGTAAATACACATTTTGAACTCAAACAAGATTATCCCAGCATATTAGGGACATTACCCCCTACTTCTTCTTCTTCAGCAACCCCTTCCCCTTCTTCCCACCCGCACCTTTCTGATTCCCCATTCCCGCCAGAATATCATCAAACGTGACATCCCTTTCGGGAGGAGTCTTCACCGCCGTGCCACCGCTCGATGTGGTTAGCACGGGGCTAGCGCTGCCCCACCCCTCCGCACCATCAGACCTCGGAAGCTTCTCCAAACCCAACATGATGCTGTTCCGCTGGGATATACTGGAGAGGCGGGATCCAGCTGCCGCATTCGGGTCTCGTACAGCTAGAAGTCCCCCGACGGAGTGGGGTCTTGGAATGCCTCCAGCGGAGGAGGAGCGGGAGCGGCCAAGGGACGGAGGTCGGAGTTCTCCTCCCGAGAAGCCTGGTGGTGGAGCGAGTGGTGAGAGTTGGCCTTCTGGAATGCTGATGTCTGGCTCCTCGAAGGTGGGTTCACTAGCAAGCCAGCGGTTAGCCGCAGTCCAGCAATGAGAGCGACTGTAGATACTGTTGATTCCGAATTCGACTTGGTGGGCGGGAAGACGAGAGTATGTTCCTTCGGCGGTTTGGTATAGATTCATCTGTGAGCCTCGATCCTCAATCCACGGCATGTTCTCTGGTGGCGTGGCGGACAAAAAGTACTCGACGTCGGTGGCGAAGTTGAGACCTGGGGCATCCGAGATAACGAGTGGAAGGACTTGTAGGACAACGTAGAGGAAAATCCAGTGGCCGATTCGTTGTTCCTCCAATTCTCTGGCGGTCTTGCCTCTCGATTCTTTCTCTTCGAAGGCTTTGAACATGTCCATGAATGGGGTTTTGTACTTGTCCGGCCCGTCTCTCACGCTTTGCTGTGACAACAGGAGATACTCCCTCTCATTGTCCTCCAATTTGCGCTTTGTGTACTCCTTATGCTGCTCCTTTGGATCCTTTCTTTGCAAGGTCTTGAAAATCGCAAGGTCGGGAAGATGAGGAACGTCGAACGGCATCGCGGGTGTTTCCCAGGTGGTTGACTTGTCGAACTCGTTGAGTAGTCGCCGGAGAGCGCTCACAACTGTAGGTTTTCCATCTTGTAGCTCGTCCGCACTTCCCTCCATTCCGCGTGTGGTAAGGCTGTTTCGGTCCACTAGATAGTCGTAGAGTATGCATAGATCCGAGTACAACATTCTCAACACAACCCTATTCAACCCACTTGCGACGAAGGAATTTCTCTTACTGCTAGCTCTTGGTGGCCAAGAGCCGTATTGCTTCTTGAGGTATGACTGGACTGTCTTCCTCAGAGACATGAAGTTTGATTTCCAATGCTTGAAGCGTACAATCTTCGATTCTTCGCTTGACGTCGAATTGGCAATACCGGCAAACACAGAAGGAAATTCAAAGTCGGTTAAACGTTCCTCCACATATGCTCGACGCTCATTGAGCCGCATCTGCGCGCTCTCAATCGATTGCTTGGTCTTCTCCGATAACTCACTCCACAAGCCAGAGCTTTTTGACTTCAATTCCTTATAGTTCCCAACAGCATGAGCAAATGCTTCGTTATATAGCGTTGGGGACTTCATCGCCTCGCCAAGAATCAATCCTTCCAAGAGCTTTGTTCGGCTTGATCGAACATCAGCGAACTTGTACTCGTCGAGGTAGAATTTGAAAGCCATATCCACCGCTTGCCCGTAAGTGGCCCCTCCTCGGTCGGTAAATCCATACAGCTTCAGCATACGCGCGATGGTAAGAAAGACGCGGAATGGGGTTGGGGTATTTTTGGAATACACGAGCTGTTGCCCATCAAGAAATGCGAACAGGTTTCGTGCGTCGATTAGAGACTGTTCTCTAGCCTCCCTCTCGGCTAATTGTTCCAGCGATTCGTTCTCTTTGTGTTTGCTATGCTCGGGGCCGCTCAAGAGCCCGAGAGGCAGGTGTAGGTGTAGTTGGCGAGGCCCAGAAAAGCCACTGCTGAAAGATCGTACCGAGTCGCCAGAGTAAACGGAAGCCGATTGTGGATCTTGAGCATAAAACGTAGGGGTGTGTTGTGATGAGGGGCTTTGCACCTCAAGGTTTCGAGTCGCGTCTTCGATCGATAGACTGCTTCTATCGTCGAAACTCCTGGTCCGAGATCGTCCTTTGATACTGTCTTGCGCGAGCGCCATGAGAGTTCGAGAGCTTTGAATCACCATAGATTGACACTTGATTTGCGGATCTCTTCCAGAGGCAGGTGGATAGAAGTAAATGAATAGATCGGCACGATCGAGTAAATCCCACAATTCGGGTATCTGTGGATGTGTTAGAAATCTGAATAAACATAGAGAGCGCGATGATTCATACCTTCTGGCCAGTCATCAGGTACTCTAGACCAGCGTAGGATTGCGCAGCTCCATCGGGTGCTTCTTGACTGAAAACAATCACCCAAGGGCGATCCTGACTGGAGGTTCGATCTTCTGATTGGGGCCTTGAACTACCTAGTAAATTCCCAAACATCACCGAACTCCGCCGACGAATGTCTTGTCCAAGACCCATTGCTCCCTCACAGTCCGAGGCATAGAGTGTGGAGTTTGGTCTCAAGTCCAAAGGTGTTGATACAGAGCGAGACCCGAAGCTGTTCAAGTTTGGCTGTGATTGTGATGGGAGCAATGACTCGGCGCGTGGTCGTCGGTAATCGAGAGTGTGAGGGCTCGCAGCACGAGAGTCTGTTCGAGGCGGAGGCCTGTAGATTTGTGGAGGAGGTGGAGAAGGAGATTGTGAATACTGTCCGGATTGCCAGTCAACCTGATCCTCAGAATAACTGTCTTCAAAGTCCTCTTGCCGAGGAATCGGTGCAGCCCGTAATGGAGGCCCATTTTGCCTACTGTTGTTGGCATAGCCCATCCCATTTTCATCCGCGCTAGCTTGTATATTCGCTGCTAAAGGCGCTGGCGGAGGTGCTCGAGTCGGTGGTGGTTGTGAGAGGGTGTTTTGCGAGGAGGTGTGTTTGTGATGTTGGTCTGAAGAGGAGTCTCTCGGCCGTGGGAGAGAGGGAGGTTCGCGATCTTTGTGGAGCTTAGCCTCAGATGTTTTAAGTTTGGGGAGTAATTGTGAAAGACGGCGAAGT
The DNA here is from genome assembly GCA_014904845.1 of Acephala macrosclerotiorum. Classification (NCBI taxonomy): domain Eukaryota; kingdom Fungi; phylum Ascomycota; class Leotiomycetes; order Helotiales; family Mollisiaceae; genus Acephala; species Acephala macrosclerotiorum. The sequence goes on from MU119234.1 coordinate 274,380, forward strand.
CTGGAAGACTGCTTTGGAGCCAGCATGTCTGCTGTACTGGCTATACTAGTTGCCACTGGCATCGCAGTAGGTTCTTGGGACTTGGCAGGTTGCTCTTGATATTCTAGAACTGGAGCAAAACCAGAGAACAAGTTAGACAATCTGCGAGGATGCAACTTACCCATCTTGGCCACAAGTTTTCACACCATCAACTCCAGTGGGTGGTTTGATTTTGATCTGCGCAAGGAAGTGGAGTGTGTTTCGTTGCAAGTTTGTTCCTGTATGACGCGGCTGTGGATCAATGACGCGGGTTTGTTTCGTGGAGCCGGATGGTACGGACACTACAAAAGAATTTGATGCGCCAGAAGCAGTCCTTGAAGGACTTTCCTATGCATCCAAAGTTCAATAATAGTTCCAGGGGATATCGCAAGGCTGTTTTCTTCAAGCTGGTACTATGTATCGGGGATAGACGTGGCAGGCGGGTGAATATGCTAGGACTCGGAGCTGAGCGTTGTTGACTGCGAGGCAGGCAGCGGCGGTAGGACTCAACGATGACTTGGTCCAGACCAGGTATTCTTGCGCGTATGATCAGGTGTTCTAGGTGTGTGGTTGCTTCGTCTAGCGGTGTTGTTCGTCTGAAGTTTGCTTGCGGACCTTATGCCATGTGGGTGGTTGCAGAAGTGATGTATTGGAGAGTCACAGAACCAAGGAGCTGGGTCTGGGATAGGTTCCTGGTTGTGCAATTCCCGCCGACTGATGTGTGTTGGCAGCGGCGAGGCTGAGTATTGGCTGTTTCACTACCGACGCCGCCTCTTTCAATTGGAGGGGAATCCTTTCGCTTGGTGTTCCTTTTAATTTGCTTCTTTGGTGGTAACTGAGGTCGTGGGGCTGAGGATTGAAGTCATTAGCGATCCAATACTGGGGAAGACACCGGGGAGCTGCAGATTGGCAACCACATACCGTGATGGCGCAATACTTTGACGGCCGACTGACTGTGTTGAGGGCAGGATGAAGCCTGTTCGCACCCGATGGTCTGCAGGGAGACGCGACTGTGTGTGGAACCAAGAAACAATAGTCCCTGGAAACGAGGATATATTGGTAAAGGTGGTGGAGGGTTTGCTGCACGAAAAATGTCTTAGCTTCCACTCTCCTGGACCCTCAACGTCATGCGCTATTTCAGACCCTGGCCTTGCAGAGTCGACAGGCCAAAAGATCCCTGAAAATGGGGAGATCGCCCAGTCATGTGTGAACGCTGCAAAGATTTCCTTCTTGGGACTACGGCCTCGGGTGGCGGCAGTGAGTGCCCTTGTCGAAAAGAGGATAGATCCGGCGGCATAGTTCTTCCATCCCGAAAGAGACAAGTGTCTTGGCTATGCCAAGTAATCTGGGGCTCTCAGGGGCTTTGTACAGTACCTCTATTTTTGGATCTCAGATCTTCCTCCCAGCTTCTTACTCATCAGTTTGCTCAGATCAAACATCAATTCGAGTACCGATTCGGGAAGAAGCAGCTGTGTTTCAATCCTGTGTGAATCAGCACCGTTGAAATGAGGAAAGTTTGTTCTTGACCGCCAGAGCAACCCCAAGTAAGGATACAGCGAGTGTCGATTCGTGAACGCACGGCAAACGGGAAAGAGTATATCCTTCTTTGTGGCAAGCGGTCCCATTCTCCAAATCCTTTGGTTTCCCCGACTCGTCTGCAAGTCGTCTCCAGTCGTCTTGACTCTGTTCAGAGCTTTACCGCAAGGCTCGGTGATTGTTACTAATGATTGTCTTGAATCCGAATATGAAACATTCTTAAACGGATTCAGACCGGCGAGGTTGGAATCATCATCTGAATCTGCTCAGTGGAATGTGGCTAGTGTCGTCTCAGCCACAAAGCCAAGTAGCGCTTATTTTTCGTATGCTCTCGTATAGTTTTACGTTGAGTGCCGTTCTTTCCATTGTCTCGGGACGTAATCCACGTTTTCCATTGTACAGTACAAAGTCACACAAAATACGTGTTCAAATTTGCTCCCGGGTGCCCAAGATGTTCTCCACTTGGGTACGCGGCCTATTCTCTTCGGCACCCTCAGCTGCAGCCATGTCCGGTCCACAGATGATAAATCGCGGTTCCAACATCGGTAATCGTGGATTTATTTAGTGTAGAATCTAGCATAAGAATGGGCCGCTCCGCATCTCATCTCATAGCCGAAATCCCTTTCTGCGAGTCACAAGTCCTTTTGAAAGTTTTGATGATGGTGTCAGCCTTGGGTTGGCGAGGCTGTGGCAGGGCTGCAGTCTTACTTGCATGTGCGTCGTATTGTACCTGCATCTTCATCTAATGTCTGTCTGACGGTATTGCGGAAGCCAAGCCACACTTTTTGCCACTTTAATCGTTTTAAGGATTTGTAGCCTCGTGGTGTTGAAAAATCCTCCGTTACCAAACTCTGTTTTAATCGTACACTTTTGCAGCCCCGTTTCCCCACCGTTATCAAACTATGTTTATTATCATCCGACTTTTACTTCCCCCCCCCCTAAATAATTGTAATTGTGGGGCAAAACCTAGCAGCAAAAGACCTCAGTGGCTATATGCCCTGGTTACTGCCCTGGCTACCTCAAAGCACAGGTCAATAACTGGTCGGATCTGAGCACAGGGTACCTAGAGAAGGTCCAAGAGGCCTGCTGGGCCCTTCAACACAGTGGTTTTTACTGGCCCAGTGCCCTGGTATCCTGCCCGCAAAGTACCCACAATTACAATTATTTAGAGGGGGGGAGGCGGGGATTATTTACAGGCATACAGTTCTATATCAATTCCCTTAACTTCGCGATGTTGCACCACCCAACAGAAAATGAATTCTCAACCTAAAATAGGATGCAGGAAATCACGTGATCCACCCTATTTCCGCTCTTCGATGCAAACGAGAGCTCGAAGTCAGAGTTGTACGTAGCTGCATACATGCTGGAAGTTATTATTTGGCTGTGTCTCGTTCTAACTTCCGCCTTGTCTCGATTCTCGGCATCTTCTCCAATGCTATCGGCTCGTGTTCAGATCCCGAAGGCTTCGTCTTCTGTACCCTGTGCATGTTTCCGCAAAAGCACATCGATATTCTTTATGCCATTATTTCTAAGCGAGCTTCTTGATATCGATTGCTTGCAAAACCTTGCTGTAAAACATCATCGAGAAATCACCATCCCCACTAGCAGCCGCAAGGTCTCCAGTCAAGCAAGCCAAGACACCTTGAAGGTAACCCTCACCCATGTGATGAGGCAACCTTCTCTTTGCTACCTCAATGAACAATTTCTGCGTCCCACGAGGACTTATTGTTGTTCCTTTTTTCAACTGTGCACACGCATCATTGTATACTGTAAGTGCCGTTTGCCAGATGCCGATCTCAAGCAGTACAACGCCTAATGCATACACATCATGTAACTTGGAAAAAGTAACAGTGGGCACGCCCTGTCGGTCTGGATGCCGATTCAGGTTCCTCTCTATCGAGGTCTCGAACGTGTACTGCGTCTCTGCGGTCTGAGGCCGCGCGAATTCAAAGTCAACGAGATAGGGATCTTCATCGCCTTCAAGGGAAGGCTGGTCCTCACTTGACATGAAGAACATGACGGAATGGCTTCGTATTGATTTGTAGACCCACCTATCAACATGAAATGCCGAGAGAGACTTGGCGACTGATTTTGCAACTCGAAATCGTTTGCTTGATATGAAGCGCGATTAGGCTACTCGTGGGGGACCCATGGTGTAGGGTTTTAAGATTTTTCTCTACCCACGGGGGTCCCTATGAATAAGGATATATTATTCCTCTACCCATGGTTTCCCCCATGGATTTTTTGGGGGCCATATAGCGCATGCATAAATGCATAAATATATAAAATATATAAAGTTAAAAAAAAAAAAACTTATAAATATATAAAAACACGTAAAAACACGTAAAAACACGTAAATAAATAAAATTTCTTTATATTAATTTATAAAAATCTATTTTTATATGGGGCTTTATAAAGCTTTGTAAAAAGTATAAAACAAAACTCTACTTATATTTACCCCATGGAGTGGGGGCAGCGTGGGGGTTTCTCCCCCATGGTTTTTTCGCGAGCAGCTTAAGGGCGATTGCGTGCTATTCTCTGAAATCCTGGAGTTCAAGCTTCGAGGCCGAAAGTTCGAAGCCGGTGAGAGCTCTGTGGGGAAGGAGAAGACGAAGGCAAAACGACTGGACTCTTTCTCTTCAATGTATCCTCGAAAGGGTAGTGTTCTAAGGTCTTCCTGTCCCGAGGAGCCCAGAAGTGACGCTAGTTCAAACGTTTTCCACTACGAGTCAAACTGAATAACCCGCCAAGGGAACAGTTTCAACAGTGGTCGCCAATCCTAGCTTCGGCTTTCAGTTCCGGGCAATACAACAAGAGATAGATACTTTATGGCATTTTGAGTTTCGAGACCAGAAGTACATTGTGGAATTGATATGGTGGGGACTCTGCCTCAATACTCTTTCGAAGAGAAGCGAGATGGCACCAATCTTACCATTGCTTATTTTTGAGCGAGCAGATTGCAACCTCACTGAGTTTGTTCGACGCACCAAGCTCTGCGATTTCGGGTTGAGTTCGGAGGACTCCGATTCATCTCATCAAACAGTGGTCTATCACAGCACACCCGGATGGAGACCTTCAAAGGTTATAGAACAGGAGAAGCCAGGCTCTCTGCAATTGTGCGACATTTTTGCCTTTGGTACGGTCATTTGGAGTGTGTTTGCAAGAAGAGGAAAGGCACCAATCACTGCATTGGAAAAGTCTCAGGGAACGGCTTGCCAACCCGTGCGGAGGAATATCAGGAGCAGGGGGGAGGATGGTCGCTTTCACTTCGACCTAGCTAGCAAGACATTTGTTCCGACTAAAGAGGGTAGTTGGCGACCAGCAGAACTTTTTCAGGTATTATTAGTCAACCCTTCCTCCTTTTTGCATCTCATTTGGTTAGTTAGCTGGCCGCTCGTGCTCAGGCGCTAATCAATCCCGGCTCACCGTCGACTCACCGTCGACTCACCCAGCTCGTCTAAGCAGCCCGAGCAGCCTCTAATCATAGGAAATTTTCTATATCAGTAATTATATATTTACACCCTTTGGTTATCGAGGCAGCGAGTTGAAATAGAGTCGTATTTAGTAGACAGCTGCTCGAAAGGTTACTAAAGAATATCTTATGCCTTTATTCGAGATACGTGGTGAAAAGATTCTTGCGAGCAAGACGTATCCTGTTTACGTAAGAACCCGTGTTAAAAAAAGTCTAGTAAACGTTTTGGAAAAATCTTGGCACTTTTTTTCTTCAATTTTCTGGCTTATTGGTATACCTTAGGCCCCAGCAGTGCGCAGGGCAAAGCCCTATCACAATATATAAGCTTTTATAATATGTTTCGTTCTCTGGGAGATAAACATCACGTAACAATTGCTGCGTGTTAAGTGCGGGGTAACCAACTAGCGCCTCACGTCGAGTCTCAAAAAAAGGGTACCTTGATAACTTCTACGCTTTCAATAATTGAGAATCACAAGAAGTACAATGATCAATCTCGAACAACTGGAGGGAGATCTCGAGTATAACTTGAACGAGCTGGAGAACTACCGGCTGCGAAGACTTCTCTATGCGACTGCGAGACAACACAACCGGGTTTTCAAAGAGCTAGAGAGCCTCAAAGATGCCAATGGTTTCTACGAGAAGCCATTCCCACTCTTACGTCATCCTAGCGAGATTCGCGACCGAATTTATCTCTACTCCCTTCGAGCTCCAATCACAGCGGAAGTACGCGCTCGATAGATTATACAAACGGAAAACTATCCTTGGAAGCCTCCAACACCAGGTTTGCTTCGTGCGAATAAGTAGATTTACCTGGAAGCAATTGAAATCCTCTATTCGAAAAACATCATTAGCTTCCATACTCCGCAAGAGTTATTTGAGTTTGAGGAACAGATTAGAGCTTCCAACCGGGACCTGGTCCAGGAAATCAGAATCACCGTATTAGTTGACGCTTCCATGGAAAACTTCGACTTTAACTACGACATCGACATTCCATCTCGTTGGGCTATGGCTTCACCGAAGTCTCGCCTTGGAAAGGCTGTTCGTATGACAGTTGAAGCAGATTTCATCAACGCTACAGTCTACCCTCACACTAGTATGCCTACGATTCTACAAAAATCTATCGAGGGTATGTTCTCGAGAAACCAAAGTCAGATGTTTTGGCCGCGGCTAGTTCTTCAGGGATTTAGTTGGGGACAAAAGGATAAGTTCCCTGATTACTGGGATGTTATGACAGAACGATGGTGGGAGGAAGAAATGAGAGCTGCTTTGGATAAAAAGATCGGAGAATCAGGGGGTTTGGACTTGAGTTATGGAAGTTTTATAGTTCTGAATTGTCTTTAGAGGAAAACGAAAGTTTGTATTAATTTATCCCAAGTATTTTTTTTTTTCTTTTTACAATTCTTTAATAAAACAATTGCATATTTTATTATTCATATTATTTCGAGTTTATATTCTTGTTTTTAATCTTTAAGAAATCAAGAATTTGTTTCCTAAAAAAGTGCTTCGGAGTAGAAACAAAAGCGCATTACTGGAAAAGCGTAACTAGGCTTCAAAGGCGCCAAATTAGCCCTTGAAAGTATTAAAATTACTTTTTCATGCCTGCTCAGGCGTAGTCAATTCACGTTTAGACTCACTCCAAACCAATCCGAAAAAGAGGAAAAAGCGTCCGTGGGAAAGATTCGACTCTACTACTCCTAAAATGTTCACGTGGCGCACTGCAAGTAAAGGCCATGTTTAGAAGCGCTTTTTGCTATCATGTATTTGGGAAGGGCCCACAAAGGACCCACAGCCCACATCCAGCACATGATATGGAAGTCATAGTCGCCCAGGCTTCGTTACCCTCAATTAAATCTAGCACTACTTTCTTGACTATAACCTATCCTCATAACGAAAAGACTCCTCCAGCCTCAAAGTCAAAAGATATCCTACCAAGAAATCAATATAGCATAGAAGAAAACTCAGAACTACAGGCAGATCATTTCAACAATTCGTGAGTTACCAACGCGGTTCAAGAGTAGCCTTATCAACGCCGAGACTTTGCCACCACTGTGCAGCGATATGGATCGCTCCGCCCGTCATCGGAATACGCTTCTAAAACTTGTGGCACAGGGCATGACATACTATACAGATTTGCTTCAGTTCATCGGAACACAAGAAATTACAGCAATTTTCATTGTTTGCCTCCCATATGACTTTCACTGGAAAACGTCCCATAGAAAAGGAGTACCTCCAACGCGAACAAAGAATTTTGCGTGATCTGATCGGTCTCTTTGGCTCCAAAGAGGCTTTTGCACAGCTACAAATAAGTGACCAAGCCGGTGGACCCACGGTTGCAAACAGTGGTTTCTCTGGAACTGGGAGGAGGAAGAAAGTCGGCGGTTTGAATCTCTGAGGCGTTCGAGTTTGAGAATCTTGTACTACCGTGCTCGACAATGGAGACGCAGAATCATGAAAAGGTGCTGGGATGGACCCAGTGTCGGAAGTTGGGGAAAGCAACTGCTCCTGATCAAGCGGACTGTGGACATGCATATTTATAAATTTACTATCCTCTTATTAAAGAGCTCCTTGATAAGCCTAAGACTCCGCTTGATGAATAGTAAAAATGATACGGAAGAGCCGGTACCAGAAGGGGAAGAGAAGAATGAAAGATTCGCGGTGGTACAAACTTTGGAAGTTTCGTACGAACAAGAGCCGAAGGAAGACTCATTTGACTCCGACGATGAGGTGTACATGTATCCTCCTTTTTAATGAGTAACTAGTTTGTATTATACCGAGATTTACTTGAGTTAGCTGAAGAGACTTACTTGCTTTATTTTACCAAAAAGATATGTCGCACAGAAATTACATTACAAGGTTACGATAGCTTGTCCAGAATAGCGTACGAAATAATTAGATCAGATTAGATTATGGGGTACTAATTATAATCTAATCATGAAAATATACTTATAATCTTAATTATCTGATTATCATCTTAATTATTTATATGTGGATTGTTGGTATCACTAGGGATACTTATTACTAGTAATAGGCCAGAAACGAAGTAGACAGATAGTCTGAATGATTCGTTGATTGATTGTAAGTTGTAATCTAGTAGGTGCGCAAGAGTCGAAGGATATAACCTCAACTCTAGCGCAGGCAGCGCTAGTCCTAATACAGCCTAGTGCCACACGTGACTACTATATTATACCCACATAGATTTTTACTGTTGATTAACCCTTTTTTTTTTTTTTTGGGTCACGCTGGTCCAGAATTTGGCGGTGTTCTCGTTTCTTTCTAGATCACGGCAGTTGTTACGATTCTTTAATGAGGGGCAGGATAACACCCTCTACACTTCTTGCACATGCTCCACCGAGCTCTCCATCTTCTCCATCCCCGGCGACATCTGCCCACCAACATTCGCGTCAACCCCATCAAACAAAATCGCAATTTCCTCCAACGTCGGCCCCCTCGTCTCAACATAAAAGAAATAAATAACCAGGCACTCAATCACCAAAACAGCAATATATACAAAATAAAACTTCCACTCCAAAGCCGCCAACCCAATCGGATTAACATACTGATTGAAGACACCACTCAACGCAGTGAATACAAAGCAGAGAGTCAATCCCTTAGCTCTGATATGGAATGGCAAGATCTCAACCGTGTAGCTTACCGTCAATCCTGGCCAAGCAGCGCCAGCTGTGCCGTAGAAGAGGAATATCATTGCGAGGACCGCGCTTCCGGCAGATGTGCTGCCAGTTTTGGCGTACACCGCACTGCAAGCAGTCCAAACGGTGAATGAGATCAGCATACCGACTCCGGAGAAGAGGAATAGCGTTCGGCGGCCGACACGGTCGACGAGGAAGGCGCAGGCGAGCGAGACGAGCCAGCACCAGATTGTGAGGCCTCCATTGATGAGGGCTTGTTTCCTTGAACTTGGACTGTATTAGCAATGCAGCATTGGTTCAGTTTGAAATACTCACTCAGTGATGCCAATCGTCTTTAATATGGAAGACAGATAGTATGACACGAGACCGTTCCCAGAGCATTGAGAAATGATAGCGGTGAAGATGATGAGGAAGGATCGCTTCCGGTTGCCAGGTGTGCGGAACAGCTCGAGCCACCCACTGCTATGCGCAGCTTCTTTCTCCATATGTAGCGTCTCTCGGATCTCGGCGAATTCCCACTTCACAAACTCATCGCCTTGGTCTCCATTCGCATGATACTTAGTCAATATCTTCAACGCCTCATCATCTCGTCCCTTGCTGATTAGCCAACGAGGCGATTCTGGGATGAAAAATATGGCCAGCAACTGGATGCCAGGCATTAGACATTGGAGACCGGTTGGAAAGCGCCATTGTAGATATCCGGATAAAGTTGTCAAGGTACCGTATGTTGTCCATGCAGCGACAATGGCGCCGAGATACCAGAGTGTATTATATATTGTCGTTACCTTTCCTCGATGTTTGGGGTGTGCGATCTCAGTAATCAGCAAAGGGCAAGTCCCGTTGCTGATGTTCGCACCGAAGCCAATGAAAAATCGTCCTGCGAGATACATGGGAACAGGATTGTCGGCGGGAGGGAAAGATTGAATCAGTGCTCCCATGAGGATGAACAGACATCCGATGGCTGTGCCCACTCGCCGGCCGAGTATGTCTGCGATGTAGGGGGCGAAGATGAGAACTGCAAGGCCGCCAAAGCCGGGCATTGCGCCGATTATGCCGAGTCGAGAACCTATGGGGTGGTGGAAGTCTAGTATTTTCGAGTCAGTGGAATTTGAGTTCGGACTTCGAGGTGAAGGAATGCACACAGTCTTGCCATGTATTCATGGTTTGTAGGCCATTCAAGACGCTGCCATCGCATCCAAGAGTTGTGGACCCGAGGAAGAGGAAGGTCATCATGGAGTAAAGTTGTCGAAGATACTGCTGCTTCCACCAAGGGAATTCGGAGCCCTTTGGAGGGATGAAGTTCGCTTCATTCTGGACGGTTGCGTTTGTATTCTTCTCGGATTCTGTTGACATTTTGCTATGAGAGATTTGAAGAACGAATCTGTCCCTCGAGTTTAAGGTATCTGGGAAAATGGTGAAGAAGACTGCTGATCACTTCTACCTTGATGGAAATCGAAGTTATACTTATACATGACGACGATGCAAGCCCTATTCTGATGTTTGATTGAAGCCTGGTTTTCAGATTACATTGGAAAATGACCGAGAACGTGGCTTTGGGACGCAAGGGACAGATCCGAAGTATTTCCAGTAATCCGGGGTCAAGTGAGTTGTGGAGGTGGGGGGAAGAGGGGAAAGTGGGGAAACTCGAATTCTTGGACGCTCTCATGCAGTGTGGAGTACCGAGATCGCATACCGCGTAGGACGCCACCAGCAGGGGCAATTTTAGCACCTGGGAAGCGATATCCGGAGAAATCGCGAGACGAGCTCCTCATGCAATTCCAACAACTTGGAAGACCCTTCAATGTACCCCAACCGGGGGCCCTTTATGAACAGATGAATTTTCGTACCCCGCACTGCATTGCATTGCTTAAAAGCCCGACACGAAAGGAAGGGGAGTACTGGAAGGCTTCTCCCTCCGTCAAAACCCACATCCGAAGAGTTTCCCTTTATAACCTCGCCTCAGATCCGAGTTTTATCCCATATCACTGTCCCACTACCACGGTTTTAAGTCACGTCAATGGATCAAACGGACCAAATCACGAAGCCAGTTCGGAAGCGGACATCAAATGCCTGTGATGCATGCAGAGCTCGGAAAGTGAAGGCAAGTCGCCCAACTCTTTCTCGGATCCATTTTAACATTGTTCCCAGTGCTTCCGAGAAGGATCAAGCTGCCGAGCATGTCTTGAGTTGGGATTGTCTTGTACACAGAACACGCCCAGGAGGCGACGTGGACCACTAAACACGTGCGTTTACTCAAATCAGGACTCGGGATTGCTTCCGCTAACACGATTTCAAGTTATGTTGAAGGCCAGAGACAAATTGGGTCCCAAATCGGACCATCAGTCACTTCTCCATCCCTCTTTTCCAACTCGCCAAGTGAACCACCCGCTGACATTCTGGATCAACTCGGACCACCTGTTCTGATCAGGCAAATAATCGATGATTGGTTTGAGTTGATCCACTCAGTTGCCCCGATACTTTATCGTAGCCATTTTTTGAAGCGACTGTCAAACGGAGACTCGAGGCATGATCCGGAGTTCTGTGGTCTCGTGATCTCGGTATGTGCTGCAACAGTCGTAAGTTTGAAGAGGAGAAGCTCTTCACATTATGGAGCAGTGACTTTTGACCGCTGTGTGGAAATTATTAGTGAAAATCGGCTTTTGGACAGTGGCCAGATCTTTACACTAGAATGGTGTCAAGCGAAATACAACTTGGGTGCTGCTCGTGGAGGCGAGAAGGGATTGGATGATCATCCGGGATTCCGATTCATGAGTGAAGCAGTCATGGGCGTCAAGTATCTGATCTACTATAAGTTGCCAAACATGACTATGTTGGAGCAGCAATTGTTGAAGCGACTTTATTGGTTGATATTTGCAGGCCTCTGGTATGTATCCTCGCTGCGCTAGGTTAATCTCAAAATGACACCAAACAGCAGTATGGAAATGTTCGGTAGGCCATATATCGGACTGCTTACTCCACAAGACAGCATCCATTCACTGCGGCCGCTCGATCTTACAGACACAGAACTTGACCCGCACCTCCCGTTTGACAGTCCGTGGCACGGAGACACAATGTCCTACATCCCAGGTCTCAACCATCTCTCCAACCTCTTTCTCCTCTGGCATTCGAGTCAGCAAACTCACAACAATAATCCAACGGGCATCCAAGAGCATATAAATCTGGTCCAGAGAGCTCTCGATGATCTGCCAGCAGAATTACGTTGGCGAGGCGGCCTCTCCCGTCCACCACGCAGCAACTTCGGCACTGATGTTCAGATTGCAAACCTCTACATCACGCAACTTCACATCCGGTCCAATCTTCTGGAGCAACTGGATAGATCCACGAGAGGGCAGTCGGACCTCAGTACCTCCCAAAACATCATCGCGCAGCGGCAGAGTGTTGTTGAGGATTCGTTAGAGATCTTGTCTCACATGCCAAGAGAAACTCTGGAAGCTAATGGGCACAGTCTCGTTCCAAAAATCAGAGACATAGGTGCTGCATTGTTGGATGAGGTGAGGATGGGAGAGAGTCCAGTGATAGTCAGTAAGCAAGCAAGAGTGGACTTGGTGAGGTTGTTGGAGAGACTTGAGACATTAGATTTCAGGCCCGAATTCTGTTATACCTAGTGAGAGGCGGCATGGGTGGTTTTACCCGCACTGAGCTTCGTCTGCACAAGTGGCAATTCAATATAAACTGGTGAGGGAGGTTGAAGTCTGGCATTTCTAAGCTCTATTGCTCTCGAATGCACAATGTGGAAAGACAAATTTAAAAGTCATCCTCCTCCTCTTCGATACTGTACGCCGTACATTCAGCAATCATCGTCCTCGACGGGATAGTGACAGCTATGGGAAATCCACCATAATCTGGGTCCTCATTGGGCATGATATAAAAGCTCCCACTTCTCGTCTCATCACCATTCGTGATCCGTGCAGTGTGCAACTGTCCCTCCGCATCAACGGTCTTCTCTTCCGAGTACAGGATGCCCGTAAAAGTAGACCTGGGATTTGTGCTCTTGAAGGTGACTTGGAAACCCCAGCCTATCAGCAGGAACTTTCCATTTCCTTGATGGATGACCATTCCAGCTCCAGGACCAGGCTTGCCAAACACGAAAGCACGATCGATGGTCAGTTCGAACTCTCCAAAGCTGCGTACCCACGGCTTCTCAACCTTCATTTCCGAGACTTCGTCGAAGAAGAATCCCATGATGTCTTCTGGTCGATTAGCTTGAGCTTCCAATACGATACTGCTCACGGAGTTGAGAAGTCCGTAATGTTTGGTGATTGGGCTGACACTTGCTTCCAGCGAGTCGATGCCGAATGGCGAACACCCAATACCCAGATAAGTGCCATATGCGAGCCATACTCTCCTAGCACCCCTTTCGTCTCTTCGCTGCTCCGGAATGAACAAAGGTTGATTATGATGTCGATACTGCTTGCACACCTCCTCATAGTCATGGAAGTAGAGATCTGGTGCAATAAAGTCCAGTGCAGGAGCATTCAATTTCCACACATCCATCGTGTGAGGAACTCCTCCGCCTGAGGGGTAGATGCCTGCTTTCGCGCCTCCGCCGACAACAACTGGAAGACCTTGAAGATCGAGGACTGAGGGGTCGTCGAAGTTCAGCCAGACGTTGGTGTAAAGTGGAATAGGATACTCGGCCTTTCCAGCAGCGGCAACTTTTCCGACGTATCGTGAGAAGACATCGGCCATGAACATCTCGTCTGCATCAACACCTTTTCCAAAAGCATCCTCCCAGGTTGCCACCCCAGCAGTGAGCTTCACAACGTTCGGAAATCGTTTCCGGAACAGAGAGTGAACTTCTTCATCACCATACTGACACTGCAAATATGAAATAACCTCTGCCGGAACAGCCTGCTTGAATTTCTCGTTCGCGAGTCTTGACCGATCTCTCGAGTCTCCAAGCAAACCCGTCTCGTTCTCAACCTGCACCATTATGACCGTCTGATGATCCGAATCAAACTCCTTGAGATGTCTCATCAAAGCCGCAAACGCCCTCCCATCCGCCCTCCACCCCTCCTCACAAAACGGACTGACTAACTCCAACGTTTTCATCACGCCTCCAGCCTCTAGCGTATGAACTCTCGGAAACCGTTTCACATCTCCCTTCACCCATCCCGGCGCGTACGTACTCAAAGCGTTCTTGAAACTTCCGAACCAAAGCAGCACGAGCTTTATATCGAACTCTCTCGCTTCGAGGATAATTTGGTCCAGAAAAGAGAAATTGAACTGTCCTTCGACTGGCTCGATCATTTCCCATGTTACGGAGCCGAGAAGTGTGTTGATGTTTGCTGCTTTCATGTTGGGCCATACGGTGCGCATGTATGCTGAGTCAGAGAGGGAGGAGTTGTGGAGTTCGCCCGCGAGCATGAGGAATGGCTTGCCATTGACGACTAGCTGGCTTGAGGTTTTTGTTTTGCGAAGGTGGGGGATTGTTTTCTCGGAGTTGATAGTAATGGGACGAGGAACCGTGTAGGCCGCATCTTGCGAAGGATCTTGTTGGAGAACCATTTTGACGGATTTCTTCAATGGAGTTGTTGGTGGTCCTTTGTAGCAGATCGATAAATTTAGGAGCGTGACTTTAGGGTTAAGAAGGAATGAATGTAGCAGATGAAATACAAGAAGAGACAACTTTGTTCGGCTGAGAGTCCTCAAAGCTGAAAAATAAAGTTCCGCAGAAGCCGACGCCATATCATCAGAACACGATGTATGTTTCAAGGCTAATCTCTTAAGTTGCTTCCGCATATACTTCGGATGCGTAAGAAGCTGGGGGAAATACATCCGAGGTTTTTCCCGACCCCCTCGGTTTGGCGAATGCAAGACGACAGGGATTCTCCGTCCTCTATATTCACGTGATCCTGATTTTCTGTTGATTGCAATACCCAGAGCGACTCAGGGTCCTAGAACGTATAGATTAGCGAGGCAAAACTTGAAGGCTTGTCATTTTCGTTTTATCAAGTACTCTTTTTGCGTTCGAAGCGAGGCCCTGACCTGACTTGGAAGCATGAGCTGTCGGATGAATATCTTTCTATCTTCCATCGTATTATCCAGAATGAAAACTTATTAATAGATCATACGTCTCACGTGTTTTCAACGTTGTACTATTGACATAAATCTCGATCCTTTCAAGTGATCTCACGTCATGTCAAACCTCCCAACGCTAAGCGCCACATCCGCCTCCATATTCGCCGTTCAAACGACACAAAATAGGCATCTTACAATTCTCCGAGGTGACTTGAGATTAATTCAGCCCATTTCTGTATTTTTAGAGAAGGATGCTTGATGTGCAACAAAAAAGCCAGCCGTCATTGGAAACAGAGGTATCACGTGGGCCTCGACGAGATGAGGTAAATATCGATAAAAATTTGTGATTATGGGACTCGTGAATTTGTATCAGAGTAGAAGGAGGACTGGAAACATCGTGTTGACGAATATGCCATGTGATAGGTAGGAGCAGTTCAAAAATATTAAAAAGTAATGCGTGTTTCATTGTTGCAAAAGACAGTCCATAAAGCCGAGCTGTCGTGGGCGAAGCTTTCGAAGTCTAGATCGAAACTATATTCTGCATCAAGATCGTGTAGTGTGTTTCTTGGAGGATTGGCCAAGACAGTTGTCTAATAACAATTCATGCCCTTCTTCAAAGTTTCGACCTCATCAAGTACTCCGAAGCCAACTCTTCTGATCGGTTCATGGTCGTTGCCGTTCCTATTGAGAACCCCGAACATAAGCTTTGTATGCTTAATCTCTTTTCTAAGAGGCTTAGTCGCCAAAGACGAGCCCATGGTCATGTTGTCCAGAGTTTCGTTGCGTGTGCTGCATAAGATAGAGGAAAATGATGTTCCATGACTGACACCATTGACCAACAATGCTTTGATTCCAACGAGAGCACTAAGAATAGTGACCAAAATGGCTGTTCCATACGCCAGTGCCAGATTGTACTTATTGTAGGCGTATATATTGATGTTGGATTTGAAGTTGACGGTCGTGTTGATGCCTTGGGGTAACCATGTTCTGTCCGAGCTGAAATAACTGAGAGTCAAGTTTCGAGACAGCTCTTCGATCAGTTGACCCATCGTCAAATTCCTTGTCAGTGCTTTCTCAAAGGGTGGAATAGCAGCGTCGGAAATCCCATTGCGTGACATGTCATCCGTCGACTTGGTGCTTAATGCCGCGTATAATGACGTCTGCACAATCCTCGTTCGAATTGATATGAATGCGGTATCCATTGGCCAGAGAATTCCGCTCAACCAATTTGACATCGCTTGGCCATGAGCGTAATGGCCGTCGCTCAGATTGTGACCAGTGTACTCAAAACTGTATGGGTGGTTGATTGTTTGCACAGTACCTGTGGAGTTAAAGGTCACATTGAAGAGAGTATCTTCCACCCCACAAGAGTAGTAGTCAGTATCTGACTTCACCCATATGTATTTGCTAAATTTCTCAGCCATTCCTTGGCAGAAGAATCCAGCGCCGTTGACTCCAGCTGTGTCTATGACGCAGGCATTGAGGAAATCTGTATATTGCGTGTAATTAGCACCTGAGTCGACGAGCATGTCATCCTGTGGGGTGAAAGCCAGGAAGGATACGTAAGATTGACCAGTGATACTCGTAACGACGTTCGTAAGGTTGAGGACCCGGTTAATGACAGCGGTTATGTTTTCTTGTGCCATGGCACAACGTAGAGATGGCGCCGAAAATTCTAGGGAATATTCTGCAGATGGAGAGATAGCAGCCATTGGTAAGATATCTAGGCTGGAGGCCGTAGCAGCGAGTAGGCGATTCAAAAAAGGGGAGACACCGTTGTCAACCGTGTTCATGTCCGTCTGCGCGTTGATTTCTGTTGTATAGAAAAGAGTTGAGGTATTTGCGTAATCAACCATAGGTACATTCGTGGTGGTTGGTGTCACTTTGGTCGTTGTAACTACTGTCAGGGTTGCAGGAGTAATCAATGCTGATAGAGGCATAAGCCTAGAATAACGCATTAGCACTAATAAAATTATAGACAGATAAGTCTACTGACCATATTAGAGCTGCGAGCAGAGCTCCCAATTTGACATTGGATATAAAAGACAAACTGATGAAAGAAGATAAGTCGTTGATAGCACCAAATGTTGCATCGAGTCCAGACACGGAAATTGGCTTCCTTCCCATCGTAGTCCAGATATGTTGCTGGTAAGCTATAGATATAGAAGCTGCAAGGCAGGTCTTGGAAGCAAAGGCGAAAGCTATCCCATATCGTATTTGCCATTGTTGACTTTTGCGATCCCATTTCGACTCGTCAGTTGCCACTGACGTTCCAACAAGCGAATTGTAGTAAGCATGGTGCCAGATTGCCACTCCTACTCCGGCAGCAAGTAGCCCTACCATCTTGGCCGGAGCTTTCCAGTTTACACCCCATTTGACTTGCCGTAGTTGGCGCTCGAAGTGCGACCCGAGGACGACATCGTGACTTGAAACTGTGGAGTATTTTGAGTCCTGAGATTTCGAATCGACGGCCTGATTGATGAATGACATCGAAAAGAAGAAGGCTAATGGTGAGTTAGGATGTGTAATTCTTGTCTTTTTAGATAGCAACGTTGTACTTAAAAGAATGGAAAATGGTGAAAAGATACTGTAGAGAAGTAGTGATATTTGTGGTAGTACAGTACACAAGTTCTTTCCCGTGTGCTGGAACATTGGGAACGTCCCTTACTCGCTGCACGAAGCCGTTCAGCCAAGAGTTGACAACTCTCAGTCCCACCTCCATAGCCTCGATTCTGTCCCCTGATTTTCGTATCAATGAACAGGGTTTCGTGAGCTCCGATCAATCCAGACTGATCAACTGGACAGCGTAACACTACCTCGGACGGTTGCGTCTCCCATGCTGCAAACACTTCCTCATCAAAAGCATTGAATTCAAAGCACTCAAAGTTCTTTATAACCAGAGTCAACATTCGTATTGTGTTGGACACAATATAACAAGCAGTTGGTTGACCTCTTATATTGCAAACTAGGCAAGTTAATGGGCTGAAGAATGCATTAACATGGTTAATAGAGACTGTGATTTCAGCACTAGGCTTTTGCACCACCCTCGGGTACATTGATTCTCGACCACGAGGACACTGGTGTCGCACCCGAGTGGCGAGGCACAGTCAAAAAAAAAAACTGCATGAATCAATCGACCTTGATTCCCGAGGCTTGTAAGGCAGATTTTGGAGTCTCTGGTCTAGAAGCAGGTAGATAGGAAACCCTTCTGCAGGAGCCAGGCTCTTCGTACTAGAGGCAAGGTAAAATAGAACAGTGACGAGGAGTTGCGCGAAGGGCAACGAAGTAGCAGTGTGATGTGAACGACAAGGGGACATGTAGATGTTGTGCGCTGCAAGCAACTTGAATGTAGATAGCGATTGGAGGTTTATTTATTTCAGAAGCGAGAAAGGGGGTATGGAAGCGAGCACGTGAAAATAAATCTCCAGCTCAGTAAGATGGAACAGGAGGATTTCTGGGGAGGTGCGAGTTTGTTCCTAGATCTGCGTACGCACGTGAGATATCGATCAAGGACCTTCATCAAAGATTCAATTCGACCTTCTAGAGCGAGTCTCACGTGCCCTAAGCGCGACTCCTGTCAGAGTGTTTCAGCGTAAGGATAATTTTAACGCTGAAATTTGATGCGTTGTGAATGACCGAAGTTTTATTTAGAGTCATTTATTTTTAAATGCCATTTTTGCGATGTGCAACAGATCTTTCGTTTGGAAGTTAGGGCCAAGAAAGAATGAGGTAGGACTGAAAGAAGGAGAAAGGTAGGTGTCACGTGTGGTTATTTGGCTTCGAGTGCACAAGAGAGCATGAGATCTTGCTTATGCAGTATAATACCGCAGTTCTTCGAGATCTCAAGTGAACATTATTGATATTCTTATTTCCGTCTTACTCTGAAAGCTTGCAATTCTCGTGATGTTCTAGCTTTAAAATAGCGTCTTTTCGCTAATCACGACATTCTTTTGTCAGCGTGCACTTCATCGAATCTTCATCTTCTATCTCCTCACCCCAACTCCTAATAAAGTGACGAACATCAAGCTCTTTCTGTTCAATGTGCGATTCTCTCCTCCATTTACTTTTATATCAGCGTCCGATAGCCTTACGGCTATTCTGACGAGTTGAACCTGGGGCGTTTTCATTGGACCAAATATCGTTCGGCTCGCTATCACGATCTCAAACTGCAGCGTCATCACTGACCGCGCAAGGATTATCACGTTTCTTGCTCACCCCTCGAAGTCTATATTCCTCATTCCAGGACAAGAGCCAATGCTCATCATCGCTCAACCTAACGAACTATGTGGTTGATTCACACTTTCTCACTGGCGCTTGAGTCCGTCAGTGATCCAGAACAACATTAATTAGTATTCAATTCTATCACGTACATGGGAGAGATGAGGGGATTTTCCCCCCAGGATATGGCCGATCTCGACCGAGCGAATGGGAGGCCAGTTTCAAGAAGATCGAACAAACTTGCTGCGTCGCCCACACTCGCGGTCTCCCTTACACCTAGGTCGATACCTGCTGCACCGATAAAAGCAGCAGTGCCGAGCTCACGGAGGCTATCACTCATTATTCCAATGGTACGAGAAAGCCAATGTCTCCTTCGTGTATCTGTTTGATTATAATGTTCCTATGCCAGAAAATGATATTTCCAGTTGCTGGTGGCTTTCAAGAGGTTGGACACTGCAAGAGCTCATTGCCTCGCGAGTGACTGAGTTCTATGACAGGAACTAGAGAATTTTTGGAGATAGGAAATCTTTCTCATCTCAGCTTCCAGACATCACTAGAATTGATGCTAAGGTCTTGAAAGAAAGCGACATGTAGCCACTTCGAATGGAGGCGTCTGCTTCCAATCCGAAGACTATTAGCTTTACCGACTTCCAGGCAATCAAGATGGAGCTCGTCCATCTTTTCAAAGTCGGAATCATGATAAACTGTCCTTCATTCACATATTCTTTCAAACCCATTCCAGAACATCTGTGAGGTTCCTGCAACGGCACTTTCATCACTCATGGAACCGCAGACTTCACGGGTATGTTTGAAATTACTATAGCCACCGAGCATCGACCTTGAGAATACCCAGTGATCAAGGTTGTGTTTCTTCTCAAAGACACGGGAAGATCATTGGCCGCTATCTTCAGCACCGAACCCGAGGATGGTGTCTTCGATCCGTTTGACGTGCTAGAACATGGCAACTCGAAAGATCCATATTTGTTAGATGCTGCTCTATTAGCGGTACGTCCTCTTCTACAAGGAGATCTACCCGCACTAACAAGCCTCATCGGTTTTCTGAGATCCAAATTTCGCCATCCATATGGTGTTGTTAGTCTAAGCCAGAAAGACATTGAGCGGTTAACGATTGAAGTCACTTTGAATAGGGGGCACAAGCCTAACAACATTAATATTCCTTATAAGCTTACTTTTGAGCTCGATAATGCTTACTAGAAGACGTATAGGTGAGAGGATGAAAACAACAGAACACGAAAGACGAGGGACACCCAGTCGTGCAAAGGATCATCACTGATGTCATTTTGCGTTATTCCAAACAAGCAAAACAAAGCGCTAGTGAAATCATGAAGGGCCTGTCAATGAAGTACGGCAATGACTCCGAAAATATGTACAAGAATGAAGCGAATTGCTGGCTCGCGGAGCGACCTCCAGGCTTTCCTTCATAGCTAGGATCCACCCCCCTCCATCCGCCAAAGTCAAGATCAAACACTCTTCGCCAACATCCTTCACCAAGTATTCCTCCAAATAGGCACCCTTGTCGACACTTAGCAAGTGAAGAGAGTTGGTCCTGGTATGGTATATGTCGTCGCTTGGTACGCATCATATGTGATCCCAGGATCGCTGCTACTGTACCCGCCAGGGATGACCACTTTGCTGGCTGGTCCAGTGCTTGTTCCGCTGCCAGTGATTTTTATCTGATGGCAAGAGGGGTAAAATTGGGCTCCAGGATAAGTGTATGCTGCGTGGAGAACAATGATCTCATGGCGGACGATGTATGATCCAGCAGCGACGCAGGATGGTATAGGTGATGTCGCTGCCAACTGTCATAAGAGGGGTGTCTCCCCAGACGTTGGTAGTGCCGGTTCGGCCTGCTTCTTGGATCTTGAACCAGACAGCACCGCAACCTGTTAGGACTCTAACACTCAATGGTGGGTTTGAAGAGACATACTCAGTGCCTGGAAGATAGGTTGCGCAATTATCATTGCCACATCGAGCCATGTAGGTAATGACAGGACTGACGTGACTACTTGGCCACAATGTCCAGCGTAGACTGACCATACTTCCAGCTGCAACAGGACCTGCGTTCAAGTTAGCAGGAGAAGATCCAATGATGCCACCTGCAGCATATCCTCCGCACTGGAGATCGATGAGGGTCAGGTCCTGCACAGGTCCATTGCCTTGGATTGGGCGAAAGATTCGGCTTGAAGTGGGCGACATGTACGGGTCGTGGTATGGTTAGTAGCTCTGTTGAAATTAGACTGCATTATGGGGTCCCATAGGGCGGGTTTTCAAGTTTTGGAACCGTCCCATGGGACTTTATAAGTTTGAAAATATATTTAAAACCGCTTTGCAAATTTCAAAACTTATAATAAGACTTTATAAATTTTATTATTTATAAAAAAAAAATATAAATTTATATTTAAATTATATAAAATATATTAATAAATAATTTTAATTTTAATATATTTTTATATATTAAAATTTTTTCTTTTTTTAGTTTTCATTTATATTTTAAATCGTAAAAAAATAAAAATAATTTTATTTGAAATTTTAATTTACGAGTTCAATTTTCTCCAAAAAAAATCGTTTTATTAAAATTAATAAAATTTAAACCTTAAAAAAAATATATATATATTTTATAAAAAATAAACATATTTATTTTTATTAATATATAAAATATATAAAAAATTAAAAACGAAATGTTTAAATTTAAATTTTATAGTTTTATATACTTTTTAATAATATTATTATAATATCGTTTTACGTTTTAAAAAATAAATTTTTATAAAATTATAAAATAAAAAAAATATTCTCGTTTTAAAAATTTCGTAGTTAATATATTACAAAAATGTCGAATATATATTGTATTTGTTTTAATCTTTAAAAAAAAAAGAAATAAATTTTTTTTATAAAATTTATAATTATAATATTATTATACGTAAAAAATTAATTATTTTATTAAAATAACTCGAAATGTTTTTCTATTATACTTGAAAATAATAATAATAATTTTCTTCGAATGTAACAATGATCGAAAAAGTGTTAACCAGCGAGAAATAAGGGGTCTTGGGCAAAAACTTTCCAGAGTAAGGGAGATCACGTGTAGCTCCCTCATTTTACCTTCCCGAGTTGCTTGAAAACTACTACAACCGATCCATGAACCTAATCACGGTTATTAGCAAACTTTATTGCTCTACCAAGGGTAATCATCGCACCTTTCGTATCTCGTCTCCAGCTTCTTGCACTCTAAGCTTGCTTCATGAGCCTCAACCTCGGCTATGCCCGTTGTGAAATCCATGTCCTCGGGCAGGATGAAAGGGATTCGCTTGACGACCTTCTAGCCGAGATAGATGACCACTGATTGGGTCGTTATTATTCAGAAGTTGGAAGAAAGAGACCAGATCTAGCTTACGAAAGAAGACGATGGTAAAGGAAGCTGTGAAGAAGTTTGCAAAGGACCAATATCCATTGATGAAGACGCCTAGAAGATCACGATCAGTGTTCAGATCAACGGAGAGAAGAGGGTGATCTGCCTGTGCTGTATCCGTTTGTAAGCAAGATAAGACTGACTCTAAATAGTGCAATGTAGTTCGAGTAAGCTATTGTAAGGCAGGTAAGTATTGGTCCGATATTCAAGAACAAGAGGGGTGCTTACGAGTGAAGGGACTTCTAAAAAGCAGAGCCGCAAGACCAATTCCTTAGACCTTCAAACCCTTGTGAAGGCGCAAGTCGGCCCACTGAAATTATGCCAACCCTCGGCATGCCCACATCTGGGCTGACATTACTCACTAACATCAGAATATATCTAGAGACAAGGTCAACTCTACTTCAAATATTGTCGAGGCAGAGACCACTCACGTAATCATAATCGCAGTCGAACCAGGATTAGTAAACCATCTGAATACGACAGCTGAAGCATTGTTGCATGTCATGAACGCTAAAAAAGCAACAGCAACCGAGAGGATGAGTGCGGGCAAGAGAACGCCACTCTTCATGGGTTTGGCGAAGATTTTGGGGACCCGACTACGTTTTGCGAGACTAAAGACTATTCGTGAGGCCTGGAAGAGCAGGCAGTTCGTGCAGCTCCATGCACTTGTGGTTCTGGCAAGTGATCAGCGTCGTGCACGATGAAGGGGGCACGCGGTAAGCTATGACTTAAACGACGGCATTACACTGATCTGGCATGATGTGAAGGTCGCGCGACTCGCTGATCGAGGGGAAAAGATTGTCCACAGTCCAGAAATTGCCCGCCGCTACCGATGCAGCGCGGGAGATTTGCCAGGACTTTGCGAGTTTCTTTCAAGCAGGTATCCGTAGGTGTATTAAGTTGAAAGATCAGCAATGGATAAGGAGCGCTGGTATGGCAAGGGCTCGATTGCGAAGATTGAGATCCCGCACTGGTGCACCTCATGATCTGACAAAAGGGAATCCAACCAACGTTGTGAGATTGATTTGGCCAGCCGACATCAGCATACCCGTCAAGCAAGACGACTGTCAGTATCGATTCGCAGCAATGATGCTTGACGTTGGTGAAAAACAGAGGATCAAGGATAATTTAGCAAAGAAGTTGGCGGATTTGCATCTAGGAAATGTGACGCATTGTGCCTCGCGACTACAAAGACCACCCGACAGGCTCCTGACAAGGCCCAAAGTCGAGAGTCCGATATGAAGAAACACCATAGCTATCAGTATTCCATGATGAGTTCCACTAGTCGACCTAAACTATAGGGCTGGAGGACGACTTCGATGTCGCACCGCACGAGCCTGGAATCGATACCCAAAGGTGTGTTCGTCTCAGTAGTTCTGCATGCTTCATGCTGTCTGAGTCGGACTAAGTACAGAGGAGCCCGTTGCGCTCACAACCTCGACAACCAGGTCGCTCCTCACCGCATTTCTTCCGTTGAAGCCAGCATCCCATTCACCCAGTCTTGGAACGTATTGTCTTCGGTGAAGACATGATCTACGGGAAGGTGTTTGCATGAATGGGGAGAACGGTTTTGTTCGAAATGGATCATCGGGTTGCTTCACGTGCTTCTTCCCTTATCAAGCGCAGTGTAGGGGCTTTTAGTCTTCAAGTACTTGGATATTCCCGTCTTGGCCGTTGGGAATTTGAAGAGCTTCAAATCAAACTCGACTTCGATACTTGAGACATCGATACAGTATCGATATTGAGTAGTATTAATCAAGTATTACAAATATCAATACGTATCGATAAAAAATCGATTTTTACATCGTTTTTTTATTTCGCACTTTACAATTCTTTTTTTCTTTATTTTTCCCTTTTCGTACGACGATTTTATTTGAATTATATTTTTAAAATATTTTCTTTATTTAAGTTAAACTCTTTTTTTATAATTTTTACTTTAATAAAATTAATTACAATTATTTCAAATTATAATACGAAATAAAAGATTTTCGCTTGAAAATACTATTATTATTCGATTAAAAAAGAAAATCAAATTTATTTTTATTATATTTATTATATTAATTCAACGAAAAGTTTATTATATAATACTACTATAATAAAAAATATAAAAAAGTACTTAAAAAACTATTATTAAATTATTATTAAAAAAACTTTAAACAAAAATCAAATAACGATTAATAAACAATTAAAATAATACTATTAATAAACTAATAAAATTAATAAAAAAAAAAGGTTTAATGTTGAGATTTTAAAGACTTATTTTAGTGTATCGGTTTTTATTAAAATTTTAAATACTCTTATTATCGTACGAAATTTATTTTTTTATCTCATTAAATAATTAAAGTTTTATATCTTTTATCAAATACTAAATCGAATTTTCAAAAATAAAATTACAATCATTTATTTAAAAATTATTAATTTAATCAAAAAAATTTGAAAAAAACACTAAAATGTCGTACGAATACTTTAAATAATATTTTTATATATTTATATTTTTTTTAATATTTAAATTTCTTTAAATCGCTAATTTTTATTAGTAATATATACTTATTTTACTACGTACGATTAAAAAAAGTAAAAAACTTTTTCGTTTTAAAAAAAGTTTTTAATTATAATTTAAAAATTTAATTTATTATTTTTTAATTAATTTTTAAAAATTATAATATTGTACAAAAATAATATTTCTATAAATAACGTTTTTTATCGATTAATTTAAAAAAAACTAAAAAATACGTTTAATTTAATTTAAAAAACAAAATATTAATATATTTATTGTTTTAAATATATTATTAATTTTATTATATAAATTCTTTTATTTACGAGTATAATTAATTTAAATAATTTTAAATCGTATAATTAATAAAAAAAAAATTGAAATTTTTAATATAATAAAAATAATAAAAATTGAATTTAAATTTATAAATTTATTTAATTAAATATATAATATTGTAATCTATATTCGTAAATCGATTAAAAAAATAGAAAACTTTTATACGTTTATAAAAAAATTAATTCTAATAAATAATCGTACGAAGTAAAATAATTAATATTAAATATTTTTTAATTATTTAATTTATAATTCGTAGTAAAAAAATATTATTAAAATTACAAAAAAAAATTTAAAAAAAATATTTTAATTTTATTTTTTTTATAATAAATATTTTAATTAAATATTTTTAAAAAAAAAATAAAATTTTTTTTTTCTCGTATAATTAAATTAATTTTTATATAATAAATTAAATATAAAAAAAATAAAAATAAAAAAAATAAAATTTTTTTTTATCGAATTAAAATAATATATAAAATTTTTAATAATTACTATATAAAAATTAATATATTTTCGATTTATATTACTATATTAATTTTAAATTTTTATAATTATATAAAATATATTAAAATATATTAATCAAAAAAATAATTAAAATCGATTTTAATTAAAATTAAAAAGTTTTAAAAAAATATAAAAAAAAAATTATAATTTTATTTATTTTCTCGATTTTTTCGTACGATAATTCGTTTTATAAACTACTAAAATTTGATATTTTTAATCGAATTATTTTATTTTTTCGAGTAATCGTTTAATTCGCAAATAAAAACGAGTATAAAAATTATAATTCATTTGAATTGTACGATTTTAATAAAAAAAAAATTTCGCTTAATAATATTAAAATACGTAAAAATAATATTAATTAAAATTTTTATTTATAATTATTAATATTTTTTTAATTTTATTAATAAGTAATAAACTAAAAAAAGTATTTTCAAAAGCTCGTCGTACAATAAATTGAAATAAAAAGCAAATAAAATTGAAAACGATTAAAATACAAAAATATTTAAAGTATTAAAAAAAAAGTAAAATTCTAAATATTTTCTTTTAAAATTAATTTGTTTAAAAGTAATAAACGTAATAAAAGTAATAGTAGTAATCGTACGAAAAGAAAATGCTTTATATAACGTAGTATCGTAAGAAAAACTTCTCGTAAAAATAATAGAGTTTATTTTAAGAAAAAAAGAAAAATATATTATGTAATAAGCTCACTAAGAATCGATATTTTATCGATAATACTAATATCTTACGATTCTAGTATTAATATCGTATCGATACCGGAAATTAGGTATTACAGTCGAGCCTGCTTCAAATAGTATAGAGGATTGACCAACAGTATCGACAAGGTCTTTTTCTTGATTTTCAGAACGAGAAAATGCAGTACTGGCAATGGCAGCAGAAAAAGATGGATACACCAGGCCAGACAAGCTATACATGTTGCCGAAAGTTCATGAAGATTTCTGTTCTCTGCTTGTTGGAGGTAAAATTTATCGATGATCCTTCGTAGTTGGCAACAATTCGTATCACCAGTTTGGAAGTATATCGATGTTCTGAGGGTAAGAGAAGGATCCGTGATTGTTCGTGTTGGAGTGAAGAGAAAAGAGGCGTGTAATTAGAGGTGTGCAAGTGTCATCGGACATTGAATAAAGCAAAGAGCTAGGGACTTTAGCGGGCAAGCGTTGTAATTCGTGTCAGGCAGTCAGGCACTATTCAGCCTTGTCAGCATCAACAATATCTGCGTCTTCTACGTCGTGCCGTATACGATAATATTAACCACCGTGGTTGGGGCAATAAGCACGAAGATGTCTATCAGGGTTATAGGCCTAGCGCTTGCTGTCTGCTATCAACTTGAAGATGGATAGAAGCGCACGGACGACGGGTTTTGGAATGCTTCCCTACATATACCCAATGAGACCGATAACTTGAATGAATCAAGTATTTACTACACATCTGCCGACCATCTCGAGAATGGCATCACCAACAACAATGCCAAAGCGCGTCGTGATCATTTAGGGTAGAATGGGCAGCACTCGTCGCTGCGAAGACATATCTTGGAAATCGACCCCAGTGTCCATCTCGTGATATTCGGCTCGGAACGACACTTGGGAGGAGTATGGAACAAAGGCCACTTCTTCCCAGGTTTCATCGCAGACTCAGCCGTCGATATGTTTGACCTCTCCGATCTGGCTATGCGAGACGTTATAGGATTGAAAGATTAGATAAATCTTCTAGGCGACCAAGTCTACGAATATCTGAAGGCATATACGGAGGAGTTCTCGTTGGTGGAGCGATTGAGACTCGGTACGAAAGTGTCGCGTGTCTCGAGACATCTGAATGAGAAAGCTTGGGTCGTTGGGATTGAGGATTCTGGGGAAGTCTTGCATTCGACAAGGCCATTGTTGAGTCCGGCTTGGTCTCGAAACCAAGATGGCGGGATCTGCCAGTGTTGGACTTGGAGGACATGGGTATGCGCTCGAAAGATATTGTCCAACACTATCAAGAATTGGAAAGGCTAATCGTCTGACAGTCTACGGTGGCTGTGCATCAGCAGTCGATGCCATTATCCTCTGCATCGATTCTGAAAGAAACTGGATTGGATCATCCGTGACGCCGGTAATAGTCCTGGTATGATTGCGCAGATGGGGACATTACTTGGCACACACGGCGGTAGACTTGCGGGAAGCTGGAAGAATATCCTGACTCCTTCAACTTTTCAATTGACAAATTCTGGCACAGATTCCTGCACAAAGTTACTGGCCAACTCTCGAGTTGAAAAGCCAGCAGAATGAGAATGTAAATCCACGAAGTGAAAATTTATATACTATTAAATGTTGTATGTGCCATCCCATCCGACCCAATAGTATCGTCAAAACTAAAATCCGGTAAGGGGAGATCTCTAAAACGCCATCGCAATGCCCATCACCGCCCACACACCAGCTCTCGCCATGTTCCCTTTTCAAATCTTTCTGAACACACCCTTTCCCCTCGTATGCTTAACCCAAATCGCCGCCACCGCTCCTGCAAGAACCACCACAGCGCTGAAAATCGCAACTTGATCGTACCCACCATACTGCTTGATGATCGCACCATCGATTGGAGGACTGATAAGAGCTGCAATACTCGTGACCGCCATCCCCATCCCCATATACGTCCCAATATTCCTGGGATCTTGCGGAATCTGTGCCAAACACGTACTCATACCTGACACGATCGCGCCAGAAGAGAACCCGTACAGAGCAGAGAAGACGATGATTCCTGCATTGGAGTTGATGGCTTGCATACACAGGATCAAAATACCAGACGCGAAAGCAGCAGTAGCAAACGCATCCAATCGTCCGAGTTTATCACCCAAGACACCAGGAATTACTCGTCCGGAGAAAGAAGCGCCGTTGAGGATCGAGACAACGTATGATGCGAGCTGAGTGCTCATCCCCATTGCGATGGCAAAGGATGGAAGGTAGAAGAACGGCATGAACACTCCCATCACTGTCAAGAAACTGGCACCAAGCAAGCTCACATACGTGATCTCCTTAAACGCAGAAGGCAAGAAGAACGACGAAACCCTTGGAGGAAGTCTCGCACGAATAGCAAAGCAAGCTGGTCCGAGGAGAGCAAGCATGATAAAGCCGAGGATACGAATCGACCATCCAAACCCCAGAGATTTGTTGTACACCATTTTCGACAACGCTATAGGGAAGATCACCCCGCCGAGAGAGGAACCAGCGACTGCAAGTCCTAGTGCGACCCCGCGTTTCTTTTGGAAGTATTGGCCTGTCGCTGCCATGGCGGGGGCCATGCTCATGCCCATGCTAATGCCGCCGAGGACGCCTTGGGCGAGCATGAATTGATAGTATTCCTTGCAGAGGGAGGTCATCATTACTGACAAGACGTAAACGATTGCTGCAGGCCAGATGACCTTGGCGCCAAATCTGTCGAAGAGAGGACCACCGAAACAGTTTCCGCCGAAGAGGAAGAAAATTTAGAGAGAGCCGATCCAGGATATGGTTGAGGGGGACTCGTGACTGAGCTGATGGGTTTGGTAGTACTCTTGGTATACACTGGATATCATTAGTGTTGAGACTTCAAGGTGGAGGTGAAAAAGGTCATACCCGAAGGCATTGGAATATCCAAATGTGCAGAACAGCACACCAGCTGCACCGACTGCCACAGACCAAGCTCTTAGACCTCCATCTGGAAAGTTCATAGCCACTTGAGTCAGAGATTTCTCAATTGGGGCATCCAGTGAAGCCTCAATATCACTGTCTCGAGGGTTCATCTTGATACCTCCCTCTGGCGAGGTCTCTTTCACGGAGTTGGGATCCATTGTTTTGGGTTGTGTGCGGGAATATGGCGAGGATTCCAGGTTAAGGCCAAGATGATATGTTGGCGAGAACACAAGGTCGTGGCAGAGGTGTTGAGTAAAGATTACACAGAAAAATTAGGCTGAACAGGTATATCCTCTGTGGATATCCCTGCACGTGACTCTCGCTAAGAATGGTAAAAATTATGTACGGAAGGGGGTAGCAGGAAGTGGGGAGCACCCCCCTTGTCGAGCGGTGAGATTAGAGAAGGTCAGACTGAGAAAAGGAGCACAGGCTCATTGGTAGAGCATGTAATTTATACCTAATTTGGCTATCTTGGCATGGCAGAAACCAGGGGGGTGCTCTTCACTTCCTGCTATCCCCTTTCGTACTTTTTGAACAAAAATTAAAGCAGCCTGTGTGAATGAAGACGAACAGTCTTTCCACCATGTCCAGTGGATATACACCAGAACCCTATCTTGGAGCAGTGAGCTTTTCAGTCACGCCGCGCACTTCATCGTCGGTCTCGCACCATGCTTGAAAGCGAGATCACTCTTATGTCCGTGAAAAAACTCGGCAAATTCATTTTTTCGGCTTTTTCGTCAGCATGGCCAAAGATCTCCCCGAAATCTTATCAGATCTTCCACATAAGCTAGCTACGCCGCTGATCTAATGACCTTCGTGACTCAGAGCTTTCTTGTCCTGGAAACATATGAACATTTTCTCACTCCTCTTGACGCATTCGCCGATTTCGCTTGGAGATTGCGGAACCCCTTTCTTCACTCTGGGTGCCTCAGGTGCTAACTCTTGGCCACTAGTTAAACTCCGTACCTCACTCCGTATGTGCCAAGCCAGCCGCTTATGATCTAGCCCCAACCATTCCACAGGCGCCTAATAATTCAACCTCACCCCTGACCGTTACGACCAGGCAAGCCACGGTAGAGCCACATCACATCAACATCTGCAGGTTCTGCCATTTTGTATAACGGACTTAAGCCCGCGACCCGGAGCCGAGACCGTAAAGGAGTTTTAGAAGGCCACGACCTCAGCTGGCTACCTACCCGCATCAAATCTTTTCAGCCTTCTGAATCTCCCAGCCCTTCCTGAACTTCCCCGGCTAACATTATCCTAGTGTGGATGAAGACTGGCGGTTGATACCATCACCCTAATCTAACTTAGCCTCCTCGAATGTTCTGTCCAGGCTGGGACAATTAAACTACCAAGATGCCAGACTTACCAAGCCGAACGCCAAATTCCAGTACGGCACCACCCCGGAAACGACGCAGACCCGCTCTTTCCTGTGAGCAATGTCGAAAGAGGAAAATCAAGTGTGACCGTAATTATCCCTGTACCCAGTGTCTGCAGTCCAAGGCTGCCCACTGCAGCTACAGTCCGGACAGCACTGGTGCTATTCAGCATATGAAGAAAGGGCCCTTGATTTACCAAGACCCCATCGAGATTGGTACTAGTCTTCCAAATCGTTCGAGACCCGCTCCAAGCGTGTCATCGAGTTCACAGCTTCCATCCGATGGCACGTCACCTAAAGCCCCTTTGTCCGACGGCACCCAAACATCTAGGCATTCTCCAAACTCGGAACACCTACATGACGACTCTGGTTTCAACTCCAAAGCATTACTCGATCGCATTCAGAAGCTAGAGGAGAAGCTGGCGATAGCCACTAAGGGCCACAAGGCGATAGAAGAGCCTGACCACCAGGGCCAACAATCTGATCGCCAGGACGTTGAAGTTCGACATGAAGA
The DNA here is from genome assembly GCA_014904845.1 of Acephala macrosclerotiorum. Taxonomy (NCBI): domain Eukaryota; kingdom Fungi; phylum Ascomycota; class Leotiomycetes; order Helotiales; family Mollisiaceae; genus Acephala; species Acephala macrosclerotiorum. Next base: position 305,628 of record MU119234.1, read on the forward strand.
GCAGGATGACTCGGCAAACTTCGACCCCGATCTTTCTGCCATGGTCAACGGCTTCAACTCAAATGCTTCGACCTCTTTCTTCCATGAAAACGAAGGGGTGTCCAATGTTCTCGATTCGCGGAGCGGGCTCCATGGAGCCTTTGAACAGAAGGGCAAGCTTCGAGGAACTGTCTCAAAGACGAGATTCTTCGGTCAGTCACACTGGATGTACTCTTTTGGAACAGTAAGTCAACCCACAATCCAAATGTCAAACTATCACACTGACATTGACAGTTCGACAAAATCAGCCGTCTGAAAGTTAATCCTAAGAACAACACCGCAGAATTCGTAGAAGGAGATTCTGGAAGAGAGATCAACGACCTCTTGCAGCAATGCAAGTCCATGGCCCGAGCCGCCAAAGTTGGACCACATAACCATTTTCTTATGAATCCCAACTACCGCGAATCCGTTCCTCCTCAGCCGGTATGCGACAAGTTGATGGCGTTATATTTCAGGACGAATGAATCAACAGTAAGAGTCCTACATATCCCGAGCTTTTGGAAGGAGTATCAGCAGTATTGGGAGAATCCTGCTGCCGCCAACTCGACCTTCATCCTCAAGATGCTGCTTGCAATGTCCATTGGGGCCTGCTTCTACCAGGATGATGACCAAGATTGGCATCCGCAAGCCCTACAGTGGATCTTTGCAGGTCAGTCATGGCTGGCTTCTCCTTTTGAAAAGGGAAGACTGCATATTTCAGGATTGCAGATCCACTGCTTGGTGTTGATATCGCGCCTCGCCAACGCGGTGGCAGGAGATCTTGTCTGGATATCATCTGGCTCTCTACTCCGGACTGCCTTCCAAATGGGCTTCCATCGCGACCCAAAGCACCTTCCCAGGATGTCACCCCTTCACGCTGAACTTCGTAAACGCCTCTGGGCCTCAATTCTAGAACTGAATACACAAGCCTCATTAGATTCTGGGATGCCACCACTCATCAACTATGACGATTTTGATACCGAACCTCCCGGAAACTTCGACGACGCCGACCTTGATGAGAATATGACCTGGCTACCCGAGCAAAAGCCCAAAACTGTCTACACTCAAACTACTCTTCAGATCTTGCTCCACGAATCCATTGCTACACGCCTAAAGGTCGTTCATATGGCCAACAACTTCCGATCCGAACCCAGCTACGAAGAAGTACTTGCCATTGGCTCAACATTAACCAAAGCCCTGCGTGAACATAATACCTTCATCAATAACGTGAACAGCTCTTCCTTCGAGAATCTAGATTCGATATCACAGAAGCCTTATGTTAGTAGAATGTATCGCAACATGCTTGATCTCTGGATCCGACGTTTCCTCCTTGCACTCCACCGACCCTTTGCAGCAAAAGCACAGACTGATCTTCGATTCTACTTCTCCAGGAAGGTGTGTCTAGACTGCGCAATGACAATGCTCACCTATAAGACTTCCGACCCTGGAGATCCGTCCCTCGAGCCAGGGAAGCAAGACGATTACACTAGACTAAAGACAATGAGTGGCGGCTTCCAGAAAGGACTTCTCGTCCACGCGGCAATGGTCATCTTCGCCGAACTACTATCACAAATTGACGAGGAAAGCACATTCACAGAACAGAGTCGAGCTGCCCGAGAGCCTCTTAAGCAAGCATTAAGAGACATCGCCGACCTATCAGCATTGAGGATCGCGCACGCAGAGAACAACATCAAAGGACATCTCTTCATTTCCGTCGTTCTCGCCCAAGTTGAAGCCACGGAGCGCGGTATTTCAGCCGAGACAATGGTGATAGATGCCGCCAGAAATAGTGCTGAGATTTGCATGGGCTTGCTATCGAAACGGATACCGATGACGGCCAGCAACGATGATTACATGCGGCATATCGACAATGGGAGCGCAGCTGATGCCGTCGGGGTTCCGGTAATGGGGGCAATAGCTGCAGAACAGAGTTTTGGATTTGGAGGGACCAGGATGGGAGCGGATACAATGGGTATGGATTGGACGATGGACTCGCAGTACTTCAATCTGGCGGATTCGTGGCTACTTTCTGGGTGGGAGGATAATCAGCCTTGGGGGCTAGATTTGAGATGATGGTGGAGGATTTATGTAATTCCATTGTATGTGTATGTTTGATGATTTGTATGATAGGCTTATGGCTCTACTCCATAGACAGGAAAAGCTCAGCTCCGGTCCAGGAATGAAAATCCCTTTTCACAGCAAAAAAGTTGCAAGAACCTTCCTTCTCATCAAATCTCACTTCTTCGTCTGAATTCTACTCACATCATTCCGTAACTTTGAAGTTCTGGTCGCCATTGAGAAAGTTCTCCCAAATCTCATACCAAAATTCCTGCATGCTCATGTAGTTAGCAATCCCTCTTCCCATATTCGAACTGTCAACTCTGCGGTCAGCCTTTAGGAGGACAGCAACAAGTGTATGACTCTATCATGTTTCAAGATTATCAGCAAAGCATAAGTCCCTATCGACGTAACAATGCAGCTTTGATGTCGTAGTTGAATGGGATTAGTCCCCATGGTCGCGAGTGTCCGCCCACATTACCTGATCGACTTTTTGGACCTTTAGTCTCTTTGATCCATTATATAAATGGAGGTACCGGTAGGACGGTTAGAGAGATTGCGATGGTTGGTGTGGTAGACTGAGAGGCAACAATGGGAAAGTAGAAAAATGCTGCATCTTTGGTGTTTTTGGTTGGATAATGGGAGGACTATTCGGCATTGCTTTCGAACATTGTATTTCGAAATTTATTTAATGAGATAAATAAAGAGAAAAGGGTTCAAAGCTTCAAAGCTAGTAAATCGGAACTCGTTATTCAAAGAAGTAAAATATTAAATTTTATATTTAAAATATATATAATTCGATTAAATAATATTAAAAATTTATATTTTTTATAAATATCGTTTTTTAATTAATATTTTTTTTTAATATTAAATGTTTAAATCCATAATATTAATTTAAAATATAAAAAAATTTTATATTTAAAGTTTTATTTTTTAATAAAATATTATATTATAATAAATTTTTTTTTTAAATTTTATTTTTTTAATTAAAAATTAATTAAAAATTATAAAAATTATAATATATATATTAAATATAATTTATAAAAGATAAAAATAAAAATTTATACGAGAGTTTATACGAAAAAAAAAAATTCGATATTTAACGATTTTAGTATTTTTTTTTATCGATACTACTAATTCCGGTAAGGGTATTAAAGCCGAGCCTGCTCAAAACCAGAGAATACTTACTCAGAGCCATGAGCTTCTGCAGTTAGTTCTAGCAGAGCACACTCGATGCTCCTGAATTTTGCCCCGTGCCAGGCTGTGGGCCACGATTATTATACGAGAGTGGTGAGTTCAATTCAACCGATTGACGCCCAGATGATCTATATGATCCGCGTCGGAATTAGAGTCACTGGACAGGCGGTACGACAAGACTTTGCGAGTGGCTGTAGAAGTTCATCCAGTGGTCCATTGATCTGGCCAAAAGGATGTTCAACCTGACGTACTATTGGAGAATATAAAAGAAGTTAGGATTTTTAAGGTATGAAAGGAAAGTAGATAGAATCACGGAATCATTAAGATGGAATTCATGGCCGGCTTAGATGAGATAATAACAAGCAAATTGTCAATATTTTTCCTCTAATCTCATCTGAAACCGCGACTGCCGTTCAACAGACATGCTGCACCAAAATTCCCATCACACTGTGCACAAGTTTGCGCCAATAAAATTAACAATCTGGACACAGTTCTGTGGTTCCTCAGCCGCTCTTGGCTATCTTCTCAAGTTCCTCCCTCAATTTCCCTTCTCTCTTGCTTATCTCAGGGCCCATCAAATCGCCAAAATCCTCCATCGCAGCAATCCTCCTCACTTCAGTGACAGCTCCTTCTTTAAATGGGCACTTGACGGCCCAAGCAACCGCCTCGTCCAAATCCTTGACTTTCACAATCCAAAAACCTGAGACAAGCTCGTTTGCAGGAAAAGGACCTGACTGAACGGTAGGCGATCCTGAGTCGTGGAAGATAATTCGGCTGCTATCGCGAGAAGAACAGTGGAGACCATCCGCTAATTGCAGGATCCCGGCTTCGTATAGAGTTGCGTTGTAGTCACTCATGGCTTGAAGCAGCTCGCGGTCCGGTCCGAGTTCGCTTTCTGATTCGGAGGTGGCACGCACGAAAATGATAAAGCGCGGCATCTCGTGCGAATGGAGCAGGTAGCGAAGGTGTGAGCGTGTGGAAGTAGTATTGCCTTGACGTCGAAGAGCTCAATTCTCCTTCATTACTTTAGGAAATACTCATCTTGAATGGGACGTTAGTCCTTCTTATGATTTTTCTTATCTTGCTTTTTGTCAGAATCGGAGTAATATATTCCGCCGTGAACCCTTGACTGTGATCTTCACGCGGCAGGTTGCATAAATTCTAGGCAGCCAGAGGCGCGTGGCTGTCGCGAAGTCTCGTGATTGGTGATGGATGCAGGTGGCTTGCTAATATTCTTTAAGCTGCTTCGCTGAGTAACTACAACATCCCGGCACATTTCGTCTGCCATTCAATAGGCTTGACGGTAAGTTGCTCACGGGCAGCTTTCGCGCAACACAACCAAAGTTATCAGAATCCGTTCCCTTTCTCGGACCTGGCAAGTTTAGGCTGAATCCTTCACAGCAATGGCTTCAAATGATCATTTATATTTGATAGCATACGCTTTGTGCGAAGTCGAAAATTCCTAATGAAAAGATTTGGACTTTATACTAGAGCCACAATGATATATATATCTTCAAGTTCGTCTTGCAAGCTTAGATTACTTTATGTTTCATTCAAAAGTATTATTTTGCTTACGCGCTATTATAATGGAATTGTGTAATTACTTAATGCATAGTAAACAGTTCTCAATTACCGAATCAAGCAGCTTATGCATTAGGTACAGAAACTTGTTCTTTCTCGTTATTATTCGTTTGCTTTTATTTTATTTTATTTTATTTTATTTTATTTTATTTTATTTTATTTTATTTTATTTTATTTTATTTTATTTTATTTTATTTTATTTTTTTTCTCTCTTTAAGAACTTCAAAGTCAATCTCATATAGAAGCAGATCATACTTTTTTCCATAAAGGATATTCAGCGCCATTAAAATGTCCCAAGGCACCAAAATTATTAAATCATTTTTTTGTCTCAGGTGTCCTTCTGCCACGGATAACCTCGACGCCATAGGATGTCCTCGATGCGGTGAGCTTGTGCTCAGGGCTTTTGAAAGATGAGGCAGCATGGTGGTGGACGTTCTGGGCGTGAGAGTTGACGTGGCTGATCAGGTGGGGAGCCGTTGGATGTCAGAGATAATGATCTTGAAGGAAGAAGGTTGCAATCGAGAGACTCTTATGGTTATAGAAGAGATTCCACGAGATAATGGCTCTTGTCGGGTCAGACAAGATATTGTACGTCAGATCCTCAAATGAAAACAGCACATTCAGCTCATTCGCACTAACCTGCAGAGTTTAGACGCAAATGAAGGATCTCTAGAGCTTGTGGTGAGGAAAGGAGAAAAGCGCAGTCAATTATGAAAGTTCGATTTGGCGATATCCGAAATGAATGAATTGCCTAGCTTCTAACTATCGCTTTATCAAAATGACGATTTTGATAAAATTCAGCCTCATTCACAGCAGATCGTGCAGAGCTCCATTTGAAACTGATGTAAGCAATCTCTTCTCGTGCTATCAACTTCTGAAGGAATAGCAGTATCTGGTATATATGACTTCAGCTACCTGTCTATTACCTCTGGCTTTCTCCATCTCACCCCTAAATCTTGAACGCAGTTGTCTTGACGTCGTCAACCAAGCTCTCTCCATAGAAACTAGTATCGAATCCATGCTCCTCCAAGTATGCCTTGAACCTCATATCTTCACTCTCCAGATCCTTCTCCTTATCCGGAATCAAGAACCAAGCGATCAATCCACCGACAACCGCAAATGCAGAACCAATCAAGAAGACACCTTGTTGTCCCTTCAACTCATCCGAGAAGGAGTCTTGAATTGGGGTGAACATCTGCGTTCCGATAGCAGCACCAGCTTTGCCAACCGCAGCTGCAAAACCCATGTAATGTCCACGAAGAGGTGTGGGGAAAGATTCTGCGGCACAAAGGAATGTAGCAACACCCGGTCCCATCTCGCCAAGAGAGTTGAAGATTCCATACATGACAACAAAAAGGGGAAAGACGGTTTGAATGGGCCCAATGGCACCACCGAGAATGAATCCGACGAGAGCCCAGAGAAAGAATCCAAGAGTCATAGTCTGCTTCCGACCAATGCGGTCCATGAGGAAGCCGCCAGCGATACACCCGGGTAGGTAGAAGCAGTTCACAACTGTGCCGTAGCCAATGTTTTGGATCAAGGTGTTATTGGGGTTTAGCTGACCGATGATTGTAGAAGAGAAGAGACCAAATGGATACGTTACAAGATCATAACACCACCATGAGAGTGCTGGGAGCCGTCAATCGGTGTTTCAAATATTTGGGGACGTGGCATACCTGTTCCTAGCATTGGCTTCCAGTACAGCCTCAATGCATGGATGTAAGGCACATTGTGCTTGATGGCATGCTTTCGATATTGAGTTGAGTTGACCATTCTGATTCGGAATAAGAAGACGGAAAGTGGGAGCTATTTATATAAGCTTCATTTGGGTAGATGTTGGAAACCTGGAATATTTACCACAATGCCCAACCCGAAGCAGATTCTCCATACTCCTTCTGACGATCCGTTGTGATAACACGCGAGCACGATCAATGCTACCACACCAGCAATGACGAATCCAAGGTCTATTGCAAAATCGGTAGACATAGCAACGAGGATGCCTCGCTTACGTCGAACAGCCAAAGATTCATCAGACGCCTCCGCAGCGCTGGTTCCACAAACGGGGTACTCGCCGCCTGCTCCAAAGCCTGCAACACCTCGAGCAACAATCATCATCCAGAAGAAGCCGAGTTGAGATTCGCCGTGAGATGCGGTGGCAAGCACGATGCCGAGGATGAGGAAGAATGTTGCGAAGACAATCCCGGTTCGACGTCCAAATCGATCAATGGTGATACCGAAGAAGAGCATGCCAAAAATTTCACCGATGAGGTAGGAATTGGAAAGACGAGTCTTGATTATCTTCGAGATGCCGTTTGGGTAGCTGTTGACTCGTAAGCGATTTGTCTATGCAACGAAATGGGAACATGCAGATCCGAGAACAGTGGCTCCATATAGCCGATGATCTGAGCATTGTAGCCATCGCTGAAAAGAGCAATACCAGCAACGAGAACAGATAGAATACTCGAAGTTCGAGTAATGCGAGCTACAACAGCGTCTGAAACGTTGATGTCCTTCTCTCCTGGTAAGGTAGTCTTCTGGTCGAGAGCGGGGTCAACTTCGACCAAGTCATGTTGCTTATCTGGAGCCTCCATGATTTTGAGTCAAAGGTCAATGGACGAGAGAACAGAATTGATGAGAAACACTAAAACAAAGGAGACGCCAAACGGACAGAATATATGAATGCATGAGATCGCCACGAGGTGTACTTGGTCCACTTGAGCTTCAAGCCACCCCACTACAAAGGCCAGAATCCTCGTGTCGTCCAAATTTGCCATCCTGAGTGACATATCAAACGAAACTATTCTCATTTTGCTCGAGCAGAAAGTAAACAACGTGCTCGCACCTCTGAATATCAATGGCAGTCTTGGAAATGACAAGCGGGATATTGCAGACCTAGCTACAGCCCCACAAAACCTAGGGACTTAGCATATTCATGCATCTGGGGGTTGCATCCTTCCAGAATTCAGCTGCAGCTTCTGATGTCGGGCAGGCGCCAAAAGCTAACGTCGGGGTGAAGTCCTGGTGTCCAGAACCAGTTCGGACTTCGTCCCGACCCTCAAATTTTTGATTGCGCTTGGCATGTGGTTCAATGGTTCTGGCACGTGTGAAGTTCGAAAAGTGGGGAGTTGGTTGCCCGCTCGTGGTGCACCTACCTCGATCACCCACTAGACTCGATGAGGAACGTGTTCCCGAAGAGGAAGTTCATCAAAAAGTTCTATGGTTTTGGTGGGCGTGGGGGGAAGCCCGAAAGATGCAAAAGAAAACGAGTCGGGGAGAACTCTTTCAAAAAGAGGAGCGGAAGTCATCCGCTGGAATTTGGGCAAGTACAGCCGATCGTCTCAAAAGGCACCAACATCATCTCTTAATATATCAGCGTTTTTGAAGAGAGTTGTCTCCACTTTAACAACAAGAATTCAACAATGGAGTACGAGATCACACCCGAGCACAAGTTATTCTTCGACAAGAATGGCTACCTCATCCTGAGAGACATCCTCAGCAAAGACCAATCCAAAGATCTTCAACAATGGGCTCAAGAAATTCATGACCTCCCGAGAACAGCTGAGGCGCCATGGATGCCATACGAGGAAATCAATGCTGCTGGAAAGCGAGTCTTGTGTAGGACGGAGAACTATGCGAACTATCATCAGGATTTTAATCAACTGCTTCGAGGTCCGAGATTGTTGAGCATCCTGGGTCAGCTTGCTGATGAGGAGATGTTGCTTTTCAAAGAGAAGAGTACAAAATTTGAATGCAAAATCGAAGGTGACGCTGATATTGGATAGTCAACTACAAACTTGCCGGCTCAGGAGGATTCTCACCCCACATTGATCGCACAGCATACACGCACGTGAAGAATATCAAGCACCTCACCATTCTCCTGGCCGTCGATGCATCGAACATGTCAAATGGTGGGCTAGAAGTAGTTGAAGGAAGTCATGCCATGGAGGTTCCCATCGACCGCTCGAACAACTGTATCGAGAAGAGCTGGGTTGAGAAGCAGAGGTGGATTCCTGTCGAACTTGAAGCTGGTGAGTACTGTCTGACATCACTTAGATACATGGCTGAGAGAAGTCTTAGGTGAACTTCTAGTCTTCGGATCATATCTTGCCCACAGAAGTGGAGCAAATACCAGCAATTCTGATCGGAAAGCAATCTACGCGACGTACAACTGCAAGAGTGAAGGAGATCTGCATGATGAGTACTATGAGGATCGAGCAAAGCTTTGGCCACCGACACATAAGAGAGTGCAAGGAGAGAAGTACGAGGAGGGTTCTTTGAGATACGGGTTCGGAAGTCCGATGTTGAGTGTTGATATGGGGAAGCAATTCATTGTCTGAAACGTTTAGGGGGGGTGCGGGGTAAGCGCTGAATATTAGAAGAGATAGGCCTAAGAATTTAGGGATCTTGTTCTGAAATGTCAGTGAAGGTGCCTGAAATACAGTGCTCATCTTCTGAAGCAATCTTTCGCTTAATTTACCCCGCCCCCCTTTTTCGCCCTCAACGGAGAAAGATCACACAAAGTCTCTTCGAATTAGAAAAAATTTGCACTTCATTTAAGAGAATGCTCTAATGCTTCTGAAGAGCGGAGATATTCCGCAAACATGCAGCTCGAAAGTGCTAGCCCGTTCCACCCACGAGCCGATCGCAGCACCTCCGATTTCTGCTTCCTCTTTTAGTCTCGAATTTCAATATCAAAAGCTTTCTCATTCTTATCACCCCACATCTCATTAGTGATCAGAAATTTCGTCTCAGAATGCCTTCAGCAATCACAACCCCAACGGCCACGGCCGACTCCCTCATCACTCTACTCAACGAGCGCGGAACAGGCGACTACATCGGCGAATCCATCTCCCAGCTCGAGCACTCACTTCAATGCGCTCATTCTGCTGTGAAATCTGGTATTACTCCCCCCCCCCTCCCTCCCTTCCCCGACTCTTCTGTGTACAAAACTGATGCCGACAGGGGATGATGATGAGCTCATCCTCTCAGCCCTCCTCCACGATATCGGCCAATTCCTTCATATTGAAGAGGCGAAAGATGTCTCAATGTCGATTGAAGGATCAGGTTCAGTTGGAAGGGTGGGGCATGAAATGATCGGTGAGGAGTATCTTCGTTCACTCGGCTTCAGTGAAAAGGTCTCCAGGTTGGTGGGGAGTCATGTTGCTGCGAAACGGTAATTTCTCCCCTCGTCCCGCATGTCCCTCACATCCCATCTAACCTTAAGTGCTTACGGGAGCAGATATTTGACAGCAATCGATTCGAGCTATTATGACGGGTTGTCGGATGCTTCGAAGCAAAGTCTCAAATTTCAGGGCGGACCGTTTGAGGGCGAGGAGTTGGAGAAGTTTAAAAAGGATCCATTGAGCGAGGATATGGTGAGGATGAGGAAGTATGATGATGGAGCGAAGGTTGTGGGTATTGAGAGTGTTACACCGAGAGTTGAGAGTTATAGGGAGATGATGGTTAGGCATTTGGAGGGTGTGAGTGCCTCGTGACGAATAATTGTTTCGATACAAACAAGGCAAGTCAGTAGAAATATGAGAAGTTTTCGTCTTAAACATTACTTTTCATTATTGTTCTTCAAGCCAACGCCACAATCTAGCTAGAATAAGTGACAGAGTACGCCTCAAAGTAGCTGATATCGCTATAGATCTGAACATTACCGCTCGCATCAACACTCACATACTTCCCGTTCTCTTTCTGCAACGCGTACCCCTTACCAGCCGCAAAAGTCACAGTGTATGTCTCAGCACCACTGGAGCTATCAATCAATCCCGTATGACTTCCAACGTATCGTCCATCCTTAGCCGAGCTGATCGTGAAGGTATTGCCTCCATCAGCTAAGCTGTGAACCACCCAGCGTTGGGAGATGGAGTTATGAGTGGAAGTGGCTTTTGTGGCAGTGAAGTCCGTGGCTGGCTTTCCAGGGTTCGTGAGGGCGTATCCACCTTGCTCGAAAACAATATATCGACCTTCTGTCAAGGCACCTCTCATTTCCTTAAAACCCTGTTCACTCAAGCTCGAAACATTGTCAAGTGAGATCTGGCTCGTGTACGGAACAGTTGGTCTCGTGACAGAATACGTAGACTCGCAGACCTCAGCTCCATCATACACCCCCTCCGAGTTCGTGTGTGGCGCTGGCGCATCGGGAATACTTGGTAGTGAGGCATCTGGGTTGGAAAAGTCGAAGGCGTTGACGAGATTCGACATGTGCGAGCGTCTCCAAGGGACCATTTGATCTGTAACGACATTCTTTCCTTTGGCAGCAAGCCATTGCTCAACGAACATGATCTGAGAGTTGTGGTCTGCGTGCTCAGTGAAGACCTTGCCGCCACGTGTCCAGGGAGACACGATATAGAAAGGAAGGCGGAATCCAGGACCGGAGTATGTGTAGCCGACCTTTCCGTACGGGTCATTGAGCCACTCTCCTACGGTGCCGGAAGGCGAGTGGTAAGGTGTAACGTGATCACCCCACCCTCCCGTCTCGTCGTAGGAGATGATGAGTGCGGTCTTTGACCATCCCGCTCCTTGGGTGACTGCATCAACGATTTTCTTCTGGAGCCAGGCGCCATCTCTGGGAGAATAGGGAGGATGTTCTGACAGCTCGGTGGGACCGATGATGTATGAGATCGCTGGCAGAGATCCGTTCTTCGCCATAGCGTAGAAGGTGTCGAGAGATTGCCCTGCCATGCCTTTGTTGTAAAGTGCTGATCCGGTGAGAGCTTCCTGAAATTGTCCGAACCATGCCAAGGGATTGTCATCAAAGTTGTCGGCGTCTTGGAAGATGGACCACGAGACACCTTGGTCTTGGTAGAACTCTGCGGTGGTCTTCCAGGTGAGAGGGTAGCAATTGAAGCCGTTGGCTTCGCAGCCTGGAGTTTCGTTGTTGTCAATGTAGGGGTAGCCGCCTTCAGATTTGTTTTGTGGGGAGCCAGGGACATTGATTGAGCCGGACGCCCAGGTGACTCTGTTGGGATTTGTAGAAGCGATGACACTTTCCTGAGATATGTTAGTAGTGAGAAGAAGGTGATTGAGGAAAAGAGGCTTACCTGATACATATCTCCAATAGTCCAGCCGTCTGCAATGGCATATTGGACTGGGATATCACCTCTCTGGTAGTGTCCCCAAGACCATGGAGTATTGTTGGTAGCCCAGTGGTTGTTCAATCCGCCATTGAGAGCAGCGTGGTTGTCTTGCCATCCGTTATCTCCTGCCACCATACACTGGGTAGCGTTCAAGAAGCTCCCTCCTTGGTAGTTGAGATACCAAGGGAGGAGGGAGGAAGTGTCGTTCGTCAAGGCTGAGTTAACAGCTTGTTCCCAGACTGGCTTGCCATCGGAATTGACTTGGACGTTGGGGTCAGAGAAACCTCGAACCCCAGCCATGGTACCGAAATAGTGATCGAAGGCTCTGTTCTCTGCTCGTTGTCAGATTCAGATAATGATGCAGGGTAGAAGAGGGTATCTCACCTTGCATGAAGAGCACGACATGTTCAATGTCTGCGAGACTCCCAGCAAGAGCTGGTCCTGCAAGAAGAGGATACATGATCGCCAGGGCGGACAGTAATTGAGTTGAGACTGCCATTGTGAATTGCTTCATTAGCCTTGCCTACTCATCCCACGTTCGACGTACTCTCCCATGGTTCTTATACTCAAGCCTTACCTTGGCTCTGGTAATTCGACTTGCATTCGCCAGGCTGCCCCTCGCTTGAAAGGGTCCATGGACCTGCAGCCCGCTATTGAACGTCCAACAGGGTCCAGGGGGATCAGCGCGTTTGGTGGTGGTATTTGGGCAGGCGTCAGGAAGAAGCCCGAGATCCGAAAGAAAGGTGATGGAAACTCCCACTAGAAAATTATTGATGACTTCCTACTTCGCCCACTTCTGGAGCTTCGCTTGTTGAGGATCAGCACGTTGCTGGCCCAAAGCCGTTCAGACGATGTTGATGATTTTCCAGCCGTTCGGGGCGGAAGAAAAGTGGACATTTCAGCGTCCAATGGTTTGCGACCGTGAGCTCCCCGTGCAATCCAGGCACCAGCTTCAATTCCACAAGCGATGCATCTCCCATGCAACGATCCATTGCAGTTCGCGTCAGCAGAAAGACTTGCAATTTGGTTTGCTAAAGAGCTTCTGTCCTTCCTGTTGCAGTTAGGAGACTACCCCACGTGCTCAATTGAAGCATTGTGGCTTCGGAAGGAAGCCCTGGAGTGGGATGAGGCTGGACGACGTTCGATTCAAACTCATCACGATATTCCCGTTGATGCCGAGTAATACGTGGGGCGTTTGAGTGGGCCGCGATATTTGAGAACATGAAGAGTTGTCAAGAGTGAGGATGGCGACGAGGCTTTCGAACCCAAAGGATTATGGAAATTGGCAGTCAGCCGCGAAGGAGATCGAGTGCTGCATCCTATGCTAGCATGGCTCGTGTCGAGGATGAAGAGGCAGTCAAGCTTCTGAGAGACGAAGATGGGGAAGAGCAAGAGCGACTTAGGGATGAGTTGAGGGAGGGGAAGGTTGATGAGAGAAGCTTCAGTAAATTTTTGCGACCGCTTGGCTTGCTCTTCGCGAGCTTGCTCCTGATCACGATTCTTCTGAGAGACTCTTCGGTGCTCTATCAATCTGCCAGGACATCGAGTCCAATAGCGTCAGAAGAAGATGCAATCGACAACTATCCTCAAGAGAAGATGCTTGGAATTCGACTTCACCCCAAGGATCACATGTCTCGACCTCCCACAACAATCACTCACAACTGGAACATCACAGCAGAGTTCCGCTCTCCGGATGGAGTCAAGAAATTTGTATACCTGGTTAACGGGCAATTCCCAGGTCCTACCATCGAATGCCGTTCAGGGGACAGGCTGGTTATCCACGTGACGAATCATGTTGCGTCGGAAGGAGTCTCTATTCACTGGCATGGAGTGGAAATGCGGGATGCGAATGAGATGGACGGTGCTGTTGGGCTTACTCAGTGTCCTATTTCAGAGGGGAGGAGCTTCACTTATGAGTTTGAGATCGGAGATGAGCAGGCAGGGACGTTCTGGTGGCATGCTCATTCAGAAGTTCAGAGAGGCGATGGGATGTATGGTGGGCTTGTGGTTCATAAACCCATTGATGCTGGTGATGACATGAAGAGCTATGGATATGAGAATGATGTTCTTCTCATGGTTGGAGATTGGTATCATCGAACTGCGAGAGAAGTGCTTGCATGGTACACGAGCACAAGAGGTTTTGGAAATGAGGTGAGCTGTGAGAATCTCCTTCAAAATTACGATGCTGATTGATCTTAGCCTGTGCCGGATTCCTTGCTCGTGAATGGAGCTGGCAAGTTCATCTGCTCAATGGCTGTACCCGCACGACCGGTTGAGTGTATCAGCATCAAAGATGAAGATATGACTGGCATTTTAAGCTCGTTGAAACTTGAAAAGCCTTTGAGACTTCGGTTGATAAACGTGGGGTAAGGCGACAGTCTTTTATTTGAAAGTCAGGTGCTCATGTCGTCCAGGTCTCTCTCAGGGTTCACCATACAGATCTCCTCAGCAAAGCTCAAGCCCTTGACTGTGGATGGTGGCTTCTCCATCGCCACCGAACTTGCAGACTCCGTTGGAATTGTCTACCCAGGAGAGCGATTAGATATTCTCGTCCACTGGGACGACCAAGCAGCTTCTCACTTCCCACAACTACACCTCTCTCTTGACCCAGAGTACGACCCACTTCATACCCCTCAAAAGTAAGCTAACCAGCTCCCCAGAAACTTCAAATATCCAAACCAAGCTCTCCGCCCCAACCAATCCTTCCCGATCCTCACACCAACTTCCACATCCTCAGTATCCTCCTCTGTTGCCCACGAACCCACCCATTTCGACCTCTCAACCGCCGTCGCTTCCATCCCTTCTGAATTCCCTTCCACAGCGGATCAGATAATACTCCTCTACACCAAAACCCAAAAGTTGTCAATAGACAACAATCACCCCGCCGGGTTCATAAACCGTACCTCCTGGTCCCCTCAACTCCCACCTCTGATCTCCCTCCCGCGCTCAAGCTGGGACAAAAATCAACTCATCCCATACATCCCGTCAGACAGGTGGGTAGACATAATAATCAACAACCTAGACGACGGCTCCCACCCCTTCCACCTCCACGGCTACTCCTTCTACATCCTAGCATCATACCGCTCCTCCCACGGCTGGGGATCTTATTCTCCATACGCTACTTCTGGAGCTTCAAGTGTGGGGATGGAATGGAATTTGAAGAATCCGGTGAGGAAAGATACAGTGTCTGTGCCGAGACGGGGATATGTGGTAATTAGGGTTAAGGCAGATAATGCGGGGCTGTGGATGTTGCATTGCCATGTGTTGTTTCATGGGGCGAGTGGGATGACAATGGGGTTGCAGGTTGGTGGTGGTGAGGGACATGAGGCTGTTGATATGAGGGGGAAGGAGATATGTGATGCGCAGACTTGAAATGTATAATCGACATTTGTGTATCTATTATCGCAAATTCGTGCATCTATCTGGGTATCTCATCGTGCTTAATCATCAAGCGTAATATCTGCATCTACCTTCCATCCCAAATGCAAACCCTTCCCAACCTTTCCAAAGATGCCCTCGAGCTCACCAGCAGAAAGTCCACACTTGGACGAAACACTCATTTCGAGCTTGATCCCCACTTTGTGGCCTTTCCTTCCAAGCCCATGTCCAGTCGAGCAATTCTTGACATGCACCACATCATAGAGTGTCGACGGCTTGGGAGGGAACACAGGTATAGTGGTAGCAAGGAACCTAACAAATGTCCCAACATAATCACACCACCAGCTCAGTTCAGCTCCAATCAAAGCCTGCAGATTCGTCTGGACCTTTTGGTCAATAGGACCAAGATCATTTCCCCACCTCGAGCATAGGATTAGAGATAACACAGCGCGCATCTCGTGCGTCATGCCTGGCAGACCTGCCAATTCGCCCGAGAGGGGATTGTGCAGCGCTCTCGAGGCATTGGCATCGTCTCGGTTCCCCATGTCCTCCCAGATGTGTTCTGCTATGTAGACCAGAAGCTCCTGTGAGAGAATCTTGGGGTAGCCTTTGGGAAAAGCAAGCTTTTCCAGAAACTCAACGACGTTAAGAATTGTCTCTGTATTATTGTAGAATAGGTCGCCTGTCAGTAGTCTGATAGGATTCAGCTCTCGAGTCTTGGCCGGGAGCTTCATGTATAGCACTCCCTCTCGATTCCCTCCACTGCAGAAAGTGACTTCCTTGACTTTCGGGATAGCTTCTACGAGCGACTGGACGACGGCGACAATAGCGGGAAACTGTTCCCTCCTGCGCTTCGACATACCATGTATCTTGCCCTCTTCGTAGTTGTTCGCATGCAACATCTCCCTCCACTTGATGAATCGATGTCCAGGCGCCGTGTATCCACCAATCGCTGGTATGGGATATGGTTGGATAGGATCCGTATGCATGAGCATGCTGCCATATCCTCTGAAGCCTCCTCCGCAAAAGTATATGGTAACTCCATCACTGCTTTCCGCCTGTTCCTTCAACCGTGGAAATCTCTGGCACAGCCCCTCGAATGTCTTCCTCATACTCAGCCGCAATTCCGTCTTCGCTGCCTCTGCTGTGTCCTGGGCACTCAGAGCTTGTGTGAGTTTCGCAGCTCCGAATGGCATGCTCGTCGCGACCTCCGCTGCCAGTACCTCGTAGGCATCTGCACTAGAATTGACATATGTCATCTGTACACTGCCACCTCCAAGATCCATAAACAACCCATCGGCACTCACGAATCCGCTCCTGGCACCCATAGCTCCGAAGAGCGACTCCATGCCTGGACTCAAGATGTCCACCGTCAAACCACTCGACTTCTTGATCGCAGCCAGCATTTCGTCACTATTCTTTGCCGTACGCATCGCCTCCGTGGCAAAAACGCTGATATGCTCCTTTCGTACTCCATAACCATCGCATATGCCCTTGAATCTGCCTAGTGTCCGCGCGACGTCATCTATCGTATGCTTCGAGAAGTGGAAGGCCTTCGAGTCTGGTGTCGATTCGTGAAGCGCATCGTATAGAGAAATGCCAGCTCGTTCGCGGTATGCGCAATCAAGGAGTCGGCTTCGAGGAGGAGAGAGGTCGGAGATGGAAAATCGGATGCCGTTGCTAGGAGTTGTTAGATAGGGCGCAAGTGAGGAGATAAGTGTTTACCTGCCCATGTCAACAAGGCCGTAGAGGTGGTTCGACTCGTTGCCTGGGTTGAATTGGGACATTGAGGTAGTGAAATTGTCAATCGTGATGACGGTGCCCATTTCGTCTGCCATCTTGACTGATGTTACGGTTATGTTTGGGTGTGGAAAAGAGTTAGAAAAGGTTTGGAGGGGTAAATTTCCAAGTTTTCTGGCCTGCGAACAAAGCCAATAAACGAGACCTGAAATTTGTGACTCGAAACCTCTCCCTCCTCTCTTTAGCATTATACCTACCACTTCACGATGCGCCATTTCACGTCGTAGATCTTAGCCGTAATCCTATGGCACCTGTCATTAGTATTCCTTCAGCAGTCCAGTCCTTGAGGAGCTGGTAGACTCGGTTCCAAGCATCTGCAGCAGCTCCAGCAGCATCCAATTCCTCAAATCATGCGATCGCCATCAATCCTCCAGCTCCCTCCCGAACATCTCGAAAGAAAGTCGAAGTAACTCTTATGCGAAATCTCTGCCAGATCTATACATGCGCTCTGTTTTGGGTCTGTGGTCGGGAAATATGGATTGCTCTGCATCGTCCTAGCTTGACGACCACAGGGACTGCTGCGTATCGTATTGGTAATGTCTCTGGTTTTTACGGGCCAGGAGCATGGGCGGCTTCAATTCTCACGGTGGCATCCTGCCGCATCGATCGGCTGTTTGGGAAGACTGAGTCGGACGATGGAGAAGCGTCCATGTTCTCTGGTTTGGACCCAAGCCTTCTCGCGGCGTATGCCTACCCCATAATTGCCGCAATGGATCTTCTACGTCGTTTAAGATATCATACTTGGCCGGATGATCTATTGAAAAAGCTTGGTTCCCTTGCAGGAGCTGTCACTGTTGTGAAATAGGGGGGGCTTAGTATTCTGTTGTGTGGTAGTAGCTTGTACTGCCGCAGAAAAGATCCTTCATTTCTGGCGAGGTTATATTGCTTGTTCACCACGTCCCTCCTATAAGTCTAAACTATTTAAGCGAAACGCGCCTAAATCGCGTAAATCGCGACTAAATCACTTTCAAAAAAAACTATATTCTAGCTTATAAAATCTTACATTTTTTCGGTGCAAAATACTTTTAAATATAAAAAAAAAATTTATTTTTTTAAATTTTGTTTTATAATAAATATTTTCGAGTAATAATTGTTTTAAAATATTAACGCGCGAGCAATTAGATTTTGCACGTTAAATTAGCCGTTTTTCGATTATTTTAAATACTTTTTATTCGATCGCTCGATATGCGAGCACTATACTCACAGTCTAAAATCTCTTTAAAAACGAAAAACAACTTTTTAAAGCTTGTTTAGCAATGCAATTATTATATTTATACATATTGTAGTTTTAAAAATATTAATCTTAAAAAAAGAGATAAAATGGCCATTTTTAGTGGGGTTTCCGCTTATAGCTCAGACTTTTAACGTAGCACTGTAGTTTTTGCCGTTTTTGTTTTTAATGTAGTATACCACGGTCTTAACATGGGATCATACGAGATAGGAAAATCGTTCTTATTTTTACAGAGGCTAGTAGAGTTCGGAGGGCACACGCCAAGGCGAAGTTATCCAAGAGAAGCTCTTCGGGGGAATCCTGCTTGGCGTGTTCGCCAAATTTCTTGCCAGAACACTTGTTACTTTCTTTTTGTACTTGGTTTCCATCATACTAGCTTCTGCTCGGGGGTTTGTCCCGGATTGTCCCCAGCGGACGCGATATCACAATATTCTTGTGTTCTTTTGGACATTACCTCGGGTTCATCTTCAGGCTTGGGCTGTTATACTTCTTGTAATGTTTTCGGTGTTATTTTTTAGATTTGAGATCTGGGTTGGATTCTCCATACCAAGAACCAATACTTCCATCATGGACTTGGACCAGTTCTCGGCATTGATTTTGACTGGAAAATTTCCACTGCTTGGAACAGTCGCAGGACTTCTAAGACAGTAATAAAGGCCAAGCACCTGATGGGATCACAGCAGTCGAAGCTGTAGCCCAAAGGCAACTTAGTATTGCAAGATCATGTTCCAAGATGATGTTTAGAGCGTTGTTCCACGCGCAGCTAGCAATATCGACTTCACTGCACGCCTGGGGACCTAAGAGATGCGGCCGTGGCTCTTTTAGAGGGCGATAGGCTCCCTTCGCCTAGCCGTATTCATTCAACCCAGCACCAGCTCGAGTAAGGCATCGCCGGCTTTGGTCCGTTGGCGGCTGAGCACCAACACCGCCATCACAACCACAACCACCGGAACCATAAATCTTTCCAGGCGCTTCGTCCTCATTATATCCATGTCCGATTTCTTTCCCCTTGGTGTTAGCAATATGGATATATCTCTTCCAATCCCTAACCTAACAAGACCCAAAGTCGAATCACAAGGAATTGAACAGCCTTCTCACGCAGTTGCCGTCGCCCATTTGAACAATATGCAGCCTTCTCCAGCACTTTCTCGAAGCTTCCCACAACAGTCAATTGGTTATATTCTACTTAATTCGTTATCTCTGCTTTCGACGCTGACCGTCTTCTGGATCTTCAATCGCGGTCTCTAGTCTTCGGCTCATACGATATTTTTGACCGACTCACAAATTGTGATGTACGGAATTGATAAAGCCTCGGGGTATTATGGTCCAGGGGCCTGGGCTGCGTGGATCCTTACGGTAACTGCATGTTGCACCTATCGATTGCTCCTCCAGGGGAACGAGTCCAAAGATTCCAAGGTCTCGATCTTTTCAGGTCTTGACCTAAACCTTATAGCTGCTCTATCTTACCCTACAATCGCGGCGTTTGATCTACTGCTTCACCTTCGATACTATTACGCCAAAACAGAGTCGATAGTAAAGATAGGACCCCTTAGTGCCTCGCACGCTGTTGTACAATATGAAACAGTTGTCGGCGTCCTATTGAGCGGAGTTTATTTCATCTCGTGGACGAAGCATAAGTCCAACCTCTTGCCATTGTTGTATTATTCTATTTCAACATCCCTCGTCATCTTGGCGTTTTTGGCCTTCGACATCGTATACTTCCACCCCGCCTATACTCTAATCGCGATTTACTTGGATTATCATCATTTTTCAACGACGGAAGACCCGAATGCGTTTAAGAATTGTGGTCCGGCTCGCGTCACGCTTCGTTGTCCTCTGTTCCTCCATTGACTCATGTCAAATCTTTGAGCGTTGAATGGAACAATTACGGCTGTTTATCAATGGTTCGTCCCGGTGGTGGGAATTTCCATCGGCGTTACGTGCTGGGTGGCTTGCTCAAGTTCTAAGCTTGTGGTAGTGAAAGCGGTCCTCATCGGATTCATTCTTGGCGCGTTGCTTGAGGTTTGCGGTCAGATTCTATTCCTCAAAAGCATCTTCGAGCTATTCTTCGTGGATATCTGGATTGCCACACCTGTCCCTAGAACCACCGCGTCTATTCTTGATCTCGATCAGATCACTGCGCTTGCTCTAAGCGGTGCGTTAGTATCGCTCAGTACAGGGGCCTCCTTTTCTGTTCTTCGGCCCATGGTTCAAATTCTGCTATTGATGCCGGCTTTTTCGACTTCTATTGCTGAGAGGAAGAGAACGAAAGAGGTACGTTCGAGATAAGATCTGGGCTGCTGATAAACCCAGGCCTAGGCAAGTTGGGGGTAGCGCACTAAATTCTGACTTGTGAATCTTGCCATCCGACTGGCCAGCGAGAAGTCAGATAGTAGTCATGTGATACTGTGGCTATGCATCCTCGTACAACCAAGACCCATTTCGATACAACGTGACGATAACATGAGCAGAGCAACCTTCCCTGCAGCATCCACAACAGCACTATTGTCATCTTTACTCCACGCGGAATTTTAAACAGAATTGATCTCCTTTTGTCACGCAGCCTCGTGGTCGACGTCCAATGAAAAGAGCGCTTGTTGACGGCGCTTGATTTCTTCGACTTGAGGAAGGAGCGATTCGATTCTAGAAGCAACAGTTTTCAAGAATAAGATCCAATTCTACAAGCTCTTGTCTTACACTTAAACAGGCAATGCCTTGGGGCGAGCGTGCCAAAAAGTTTCTTGGCAAGGGAAACGACAAGAAGAAGGATATCGAGAAGAAAACTGGTAGCGACCAGGCAAAGTACCCAAGAGGATGGCAAAAGTGGCCCTGATGAAACTCGTGGGGAGTTGACTAAGTTCCATCAAAGAACTGCTCAACAGATAATGAACTTCTAGCAACAGTTTCGATCGAGGATGGGGTAATGATGCCCTGGGATCTAGAAACCAGAAAGGTGCGTGCATCTCCTACGGGTCATTCGAATAGGATGCGAAATGTTTTCTTCTCTCCAGACAGCAAAATCGTCGTATCGGCTTCTGGTTTCATACAATCCGGTTGTGGAGAACCGAGGGCGCTATGCCATCCTCGAAGCTCACTCAGGCCAAGTCTCTGCAATTACGTTTTCCCCAGACGGTAGAGTTCTCGCATCTGGTCCCTACGATAGGATCGTACGCCTCTGGGATGTAGAAACAGGGAAACTAATGCAGACTCTAGAGGGCCATTCAAGGTAGGTCAACTCTGTTTTGTTTTCCCCAGATTATCAGATACTTGCTTCAGCATCCTTCGACCAAACAATTAGACTTTGGGGTCCTACTACAGGTCAATGTGTTTGGTGCTTGGAAAGTCACCAGGGTGAAGTCAGTGCGTTGGCCTTCTCTCATAATAGCAAATTCTTCGCGTCTCTGGCAATGACCCTAAAAGACAGGACAATCAGGCTTTGGAATGTCGACATAAAAGAGACCATCCAAACGATCGACAATGAGGGCTTTCTCTTCAAACTTCCCTTTTCAGACAATGGATCCAAGCTCGAGACCAACAGAGGTAAGCGCCGAATGCTGCTAAGCCTAACCTTAATGGCTGCTAATGACGAGAATTTTTTCTGGTTTCCTCCCGGATATGTGCTAAGGTGTGTTGCTTTCGAAAACGATGTTCTGGCAATCGGGCATAACGAAGATCGAGCCACATTTATGGAGTTTTTCCCAGATGCCGTTCCTCTTCGTCAAAGCACTGATAAAGGCAGACGAACAACAGAGACTGTGCATTCAGAATAGACTAAATATCCTCAACCTTCTTCCCTATCTGCATCAACTCCAAAGTACTCGACCCAAATGCATTCGTTGGGTTGCGACTATAACCAATATTAACGCTCTTAGAGCACATAATCCCATCCTTGTCTCTGACTCGTTTTATATATCGTTTATCTAGTGAACCACTCCGATTGTAGCTTGACTTTAAGTCACCTTTTGTCGTGCTCATCATCTTCGGGAAGGCGCGAATTAGGAGGAGGCGAATGCTTGGCATGCAGGAGCAGATGATGCCAACATTAATCTCTATTGTTGACCAGAATCCAACTGGGACATTGTCCCCTAGGTACTGTTAGCCCCGGTTGAAGTTACACTGTTTAGCGAAGGCTTACAAGTTGGATTTTGAGAATTGGCGAAGAGAACAAGCGACTGAAGTCGAAGGATGCTAACGATAGTGACACTGCGAGGGGACTGGGTGTTAGCATACGAGATGATCCAAAGTCCCGAAGGAAATCATACAAAATACCAACACTAAACATCATAGTCACCCCAACCTTCTTCTTCCAATGAAGGTTGAGATGGATCAGTTGCGTCAAGGGAAGCCCAAGTAGCCAAAGATCCGATGCAATGTTGATAGCAGCATTAGCCCAAGCCAAGGCATTGATGTTCAAACACTTTCCCTTATGCTCGCCATCCCATCTCTTCCAGTAGAAGTCGATCGGTCGGCATTGGAACAGTGCAATCAGGTCAAAGGTGAGACTGAAGAGGACACTAAAGGCAATTGTTGCATAGATGGCTCTTCGTATCGTGGTTCCTGGGAAAAGCCGGAGGTAGAATAGGAGAATCGAGATTTTGACGAGAGAGAGCTGTGCGAAGTAAAGAAGCTCAGCAGCAAAAAAGACCTAAAATCACAAGTCAGCAGAAACTTCGAAGGAAATTATAGGTCATTCCCCTCACATGTATCATGTCGCTGATATTCTTGAAACTCAATGTCCAAATGTCTTTGCCCAGACCGTTGGAAGTGACTGCGAAATCGTTAACAGGTTCTCCGCACGACTGAAACAGAAGGGAATAGTATCGCGTACGTCCATGAACATTGATGACCGAGCTAGGAATCCCAATAGCCATCGTAAGCAGAATAGTCCAATCGTCAAGCCAAAGTCGGCTATCTGCAAAATATCTCGCAAGCAACCTCAAGACCACAGCCACGCCAGAGACGACACCGAACACATTTGATATCACATTATAGAGCAATCGTCGGTCCCGGACTGGGTGCCCGCATGCTGTTGAGGTGACATTCAGGGTGGCTTCTTCGGATCAACTCCCGGCAAGTATCAAAAGGGAATTTGAGGACTTACTGAGAGATTCCTTGATGGTGCATGTTGACTGAACACATACGTTCACCTGTGCATTGAGCGGAGCATTGGTGCAAATACATTGTTGATCTGTGGGAGAGCATGTTGAGTTTACCACAGCTTTTGCGAGACAGATAACCTCGATGAAGTCAGCTTAGATCCGCGAAGTTGTTCTGAAGGCTCACTGCACACTGTGGCAAGGCCGCCACCACTGCCGCCAAAGGATTTGTTGAAGGTGCTACCGAAGACAAGCTGGAAGGCGAAGTCGAGAGGCTCGTGGTTGATTGCGAGATTGAGATGAATACCGAGGACGCTGGCGAGAAAGAAGGCGGCCTCAACGACAAGGTCGAGGTTACCGGCAAGTTCGAGGTTACCGGCAAGTTCGAGGTTACCGGCAAGTTCGAGGTTACCGGCAAGTTCGCAGCCAGCCCCGACAACGCCAAAAGGGACAGAATTCCCCAGCAAAATAGCATTATGTTAGATGTTAAAAAGCAATCATGTTGTGAAAAGAATAGAGACCATGAGTTGGAGAAGGACAGGGGGAATACCAGACAACAAGTACTTGACATGCGTTCATCCAGCAGATCATTTCTCATACATAGTCGCTTCAACTCCGCACACATACAGTATGCACCATGCGAAGGGATAACCCTCGCTTCCGACAACTGGTTTTTCCACGTTTTGGTAGATAGACTTTCCCCGAGACCAGGAGCGATTCATCTGTGTGTTGTGCTCTGCCGACGCATGAAACCATGCGTAAGAACATCCTATAGGGCTCGGAGCTATGAGCCGGAGACTGATGGCGTTTGACTGACTCGCTAAGGCACTCGCTTAGGCCTCGAAAGGGGGCGAATGCGGGGTGGACGGACGAACGTCTTCAGTCCACTACCAAGCGGTTGGTCGGTGGAAGACAGATCAGTGGATCAGAATGGGTCCTGTTGCGAGGAAGCGATGAACTTCTTAGTAAGCTTGGAAGCAATGGCCTATGTGGAAGTCGGGAGGAAACATGTTTCACTACCGAAGGACTCTTTTCCGGCATATTTCCGACTACTTTGCACTTGAAAATGTTGAGAAAGATCTACAAGACTGGAAGACCATATTAGCTTAGGAAGTAGCCGGCTAATGGGTCGTCTCGAGTGTAAGATGGTAGAAATCAAGACGTGAATGTACGGCATGAAAGAACTAAGAGTGTCATTTTGAACATTAGTGGGATAGGGGCCGAAAAACTCGGGTCGTTCAAGCCCTGATCACTTCCACGGAATCGGCCACAACGTCTCAAGGACAAACAAACTTTACTAGGAGAATACGACACAGTTTCAGGAACCCCAAGATTTGGAAGCGGAACGCAGGTACTCTGTCGGACATTTTCTGCAGTCAAGGCCCGAGTATGGAGTGATTCCCTTATCCGAACATCCTAGAATAGCAAAACTCAAATTCGAAGCATGGCGTGAACTTTAATGAGCTCTCAAATACTTAATAGGAGCATATAGTGTGGAAACTTGAGCGCCATGACGACTTGTCTTCCTGCTTTATGAACTCTGTCCTCCACGCTCCCTAGCAGACGTTCCTCCGCAAGAAACTTGCGAAAACATTTAACGTTATGCTCGAGACGAACATAAAATTTCGGAATCGGACGTTGGAATAAAGTTCGCCTTCCTGTGTTAGCTGTGCTAAAGTCCTTCTGCTGCGTTTGGTAGTGTTTTGAGGGCTGATCCCAAGCTGCATTCGGCGACGGCGGAATCGTCTGTGATTCGAGCAAGGCGGTCGGGACGAAGCATCCGCTGAAATCTGACATTGGAATAATGTTTGACCACATTGTTCGATCACTTCGACCCTCCTGCGCTGCTGGGAACACCATTGAGATTCTTTGTCATTTGCCGGTCTGTATTTCGTTTCCAATATCTCGGCGAAGGAAATTCCCATGATACTTGACCACATTCTGAACCTTTCTTGTTCTTTGACAGGAATCTATCCGGACTGGGGATAGAAGAGTGAAAGAAGCCTCAGACTTATCCAATTATACATTAATGTAAAACTAGTAGTATACAAATTTTGGAAATCGGACGCCTCATCGATGTCCTCCAATATCGATACCTGGGGGACATCCCCGAAGGCGAGAAAAAAATTTGCGGCCCGTCTCTTTCCCAAATTAGCCCATTCAATCACGATGGTCCCATACTCATATCTATATGCCTCCTCACATCTCTCCAAACGGGAAGTTCAGAATCACTATCCGGAGTCTCGACATTCACACTCACGATAGAGACCTTGAGACTTGGTACATCTTCATTCCTTACTGCGGTATCGTTGGACAACGTGATTCGATACTTCAAGTTCGTTGCCAGAAATTTTGTGACATCGTTGGTGTCCACGCTTTTCAAAGCCCCAGAAGCAATATTCTTGAGCAGAGAATCGGTGAGAGGTATGGTCGCTGCAACCATTTGGTCGAGGTCACGGTTGCAAGATGAAGGTATCGAGGACGCAGCCTTGACAAAGACCGCTTGCGTACCAGCAAGGTTTGGCTCGAAAGACCAAGAGAATGGGTCTGGACTGAAGGGCCCGACAAAGATGTGAACGAAAAAGGGAGCGTTCAAAGCGTATTTCTGGACTCGAATATTGGCGATCCACTCTGTATGTATGGTGTTTGGGTCCTGGGATTGCCTGCTCACTAAGCTCCGAGCTTTCATTTTGGCCGGAAACGTAGCAGCTGGACCGTAAAGAGTGTTGATAGCAATTATGACCTGGTTCGTAACATTGATGCCGCTGTTTTGGGCAGTCTCGGGGTACGCATATCCAAACGTTTCAGTGCTACGAGCTAAAGCCGAAGTCCAGAAGTCATCTGCTACCTCCTGGTGAAACGGCCTGAGAGGGGAATTGATGTCCTGAGTCTGACCAACAGATTCTGTGTATGTATTATACATCGCAGGTTCGGGAACGACAAAGCTGGTAGGATTCAGTATTTGCCACATGGCAAAGATTCGATCAATCATGGCATGATGCAACATGAAAATCGGATCAAATGCAGAGTAGTCAATGTACGTCATGTGTCCTCCGCTTCCAGTAAGACCATGGATCTGATCATGAATGCTTTCGATTGAATCATAGCTACTTGGATCATTATCTTTGATCCATGCTTCGTTCGAGAAAGTTATATAGTCGTGATAGTTCGTGAAGAGGGTGTAGAGGCGACGACGAAAGGATGAAGCATTGTTGTCGAGCTGCTGGGCGACAAGGTTGTTCTGGGAGACAGCAGATGCATCCTGCGTTGTGGGGTATCTGAGCGTTTGGGGATATCTGCTGAACTGGAACTAGTAAGCGATGGAAATGAGAGCGATTGTTGAGACTGACAGGCGCATCGGGAAGTTGACTTGGGTCCAGCGGCTGGAATCGATAACTCCAAAGCGGATTGGCGATTGTTTGCGTACCAGCAGGCCCATTTACGACAACCGCGGGCGATCCTCCAACACTCGATGGATACACACTTTGTCCCGGTGGAGGAACAGCGGCCCAATCCCAGTAAGGTACTCGAAAGTTCACAGCTGCGGTAACGTATTGGTCGCGAATTGGTCCAGCTGGAAATTGTTGGGCAATCTGCTGAATCATTTCATAGAGGACTTGCTGGTGGCAGCGTCAGCTTCTCAGTGCAGGGCCAGAAGGGCGGGGCATAAGGAACCTCGTAGAGTGCAAGATACGGCCGATGCCATGTCGGAAACAAGATTGAGACATGTGAACAGTATCCATTTTGTTCATTACCGGGCTTCGGTGGGACATTGTCAAAGCTGACAAATGGACGACCATGGATTCCTGCCGAGTGTCAATTACTACACCTCCAACTCTAACGTTCTAGCTTACCAGCGATCTGATACCAAGACAGCATTTCCGTTTGAGGTGCATATTGCAACATATCCAACCCAAGTATGTACAAAGTCCATGTTGTTGAATCTCTCTCGAGATCTCGAATCTCGAGTCGCAAAGGCGTAGAGCCGTTTGGTCCGCTTCCTGTATGGACGCCAGTGATGGCATAGAAGTTCGAAGTCTGCCGTTTGAAGATTGTGCTTCTGTCTATCCCGTAGTCGTAGGAGGGATATGTCTGTTCAGGTGCCGTTAGAAGGGCAGATGTTGATCGAAAGGAAGAGTAGATGGTCCCGAGGATGTGTAGGGCTCGAAGAGAATGTCGCATGCTGAGAGTATTTGAGGAGCGAGGGATGAATGAGTGTCGATCTCTAGAGAGTCGGAAAATGAATGTATGCTGATGTGCAATGCGTCATGCGATTGTTTGTGGTGCCTCGAGGCTCTTCGCGAGGTTCTGTTTACTTTCTCCTCCTTGGACGGCGGGGTCGGGGTTGAAAGGAGTGGACGAGAGAAGCGTGAATCCAAAAATGATAGACAAAAGAAAGTTGGGCTTCACGCGATCTCGAAATCACATCGTGGAGAATGGTGACAAGATGGGAGAATCGGGATTCGAAGGAGATTTGATTGCGATCACAAAAACTTGTGCGACGGGAGCGTTTGCTGCAGAAGGCAAGCGCGACTGGTGCTACTTCCCCAAAGATCCGGAAGGAAAATTGCGAACAAACGAACCACCCTGCTAGAAGCCGTGCTGGGACCGTACTTCGTCTCGGATATGGAAAGCGACATTTACAGATTTTGATGCCTCGCTTGAGGGTGTCGCTGTACGATCGTGGACACGTGCTTTTTATTTCTCTCCTAATCATGTTGAACCCAAACAGCGGTGCCAAGACTTAATGGAATGCAGCCCTGATCTTCGATTGAACATTGCCATGATTGAAGCTGAATGCAGGGAGAAGGCAGGACAGGAAGAGGAGAGCGTGGGACGATGAAGATTCGGTTGCAGCTAGCCGCTAGACCGCGAGAGCCTGCATGCTTACTATTAACAGCTTCCGTTTGCTCGAAACCCCAATGATCGGACGAGAAACATACCTCAAACGACCGAAGATATCTTGTATCTGAGATTTGCTCAATGGGCATGTTGCACCTCCACAGAATCTATTTCCGCGCCCAGACTTTTGCCAGTTTTCCAACCAAACCAACACCTGCTCCATGTAAATGCTACAGAAAGACACATCCAAAACGCCAATTCTATGCCATCATGATCATCAAGGCCCAACATTATACTTTAACTTGACGCCCATAGCAGCAAGCTCAACATCCAGGTACTTCAAGACACCTGGAACAGCTACAATGGTCGTCTCCTCCCCACCAACCCACCTCTGTCCCTCGCCATCTTCCCAGATCTCGCCTTTTCCTGACCAACTTTCGGCTCTATGAGCACACTTCCTACATCTCACCACCCCAGTACCCTTCTTCCTTGATGCGAATGCCGAGACTGTAGGCTGTGTTGACAAGAATGTACCGCACTCTTTGCAGATCCACGATCGGGTATAGTCGGAGCAGTTGAGGAGGCGATCCTGTAAAAGGAAGGCCGTTCCGTGAGCAAGCAAAGAATCACGTTCCATCTCTCCAACACGGATACCACCACCCTTCTTTCTTCCCTTGATTGGCTGCCCCGTAAGCTGAGTGACAGGCCCAGTTGTCCGAACTTGGTACTTGTCATTTACCATGTGACGGAGACGTTGGTAGTAGACAAGACCGATATAGATGTCCGCGTGGAGCTCCTCACCCGTGATTCCGGAGTACATCGGTTCGTTCCCGTAGTAATTGTACCCAGCCTTCATCAGTTGATGGCCGAAATAGTCGCCTGCTGTGTTTTCCTCGTCGAATTTGAATGGTGTACTGTCTTGTGCAAGCCCATGAAGTGCTCCAGCTTTTCCTGCCAGCGACTCCACGAACATACCAATGGTCATACGAGACGGGAAAGCGTGAGGGTTGATGATAGTATCTGGCTGCATTCCAGACTCTGTGAAAGGCATATCGATGCTTGGCCATTTCTGCGAGCAGACACCCTTCTGTCCGTGTCGTGAGGAGAACTTGTCACCAATTACGGGGGATCGAGGTATGCGGAACTTGATCGAGATAGCTTGAGCAGGCTCGACTCCATTCTCATTGCCGATCAATCGAACTTCTTCGACAAATGCCATCTCGCTGTCCTTGTACTTCTCAAAATGTGTGATGCCGTCTCGGTTCACAAGGTTGCCATTCGCATCTTGGGTGACTGTGTGCCATGCACATATCTTGTCGCCTTCTGACAGCAGTCTACCAATGTGTGGTAGGCCATCTTCGTCGATCATTGATTTGATCTCGGCCTTGATTTCAGATCCTGGAGCAAATCCGAAGAGCTTCTTGACATTTCTTGACGACCGAGATTTGGAACCGCCTTCTTCGAGATCAACCTTCTTGACCTTGTAGATTGTGCCATGACCGAAACCCCGTTCATGTGATGACTTGTTGATTATCATAGCGTCGTCCATGTCGTATCCGGTGTATGAAATGACAGCTACGACTGCATTCATGCCGTTTGGAAAGTTGTCAAAGCCGTATTCGTTGTGAAGAGGTGCTCGGACGATTGGTGTCTGTCCAGTTTGAAGTCTGTAGGTCTTGTTATCGGTTCTGTACCGAATTGCTGTCCCTGGGGTACCCATAGATTGTTTCCCCATCTGACACTGATACATATTTCTGGGAGATTGGTTGAAGTCGGAGAAAGGGGTCATGTTGGCAAGAATGGAGAGGATATTGGTAGGATCGAATTCGACGTGTGTTGATTCACCAGAAATGATCTCTTGCTCGGTTACAGCGATGGACATGAAAGGTTGTTCTTGTGGCCCAACGAAATCTTCGCTATCAAGGGGCAGGTACTTGACGGGTCGAATCATTCTGGCGGGAGCAGCAGACATGTAGATTCCTGGGTATTGTCCGCCGTTGGAGTTGGGTACATAACAGATTTCCAGCTCCTTCGGGACATTGTGAGTTCCCTCAACTTTCCAGTAACGCAGGGTGTCGGCGATTGTTTTAGACTGCTTTGGTGAACACCAGCCAAGAATCTTGCCATCTAGCTGAACAACCACGCTTTCCTTCGTCGAGGAGGAGCTAGAGCTGCCAACACCGAGATCTGCAACAAGCTTGGGAATCGCCGATGCATCCACAGCATGTGTCAAGATCTTGCACTTGTGGGCCAAATGGTTAAGCAAACCACAAGGACTTCCATCGGGTGTGTGAACAGGACATAAGAACCCCCAACTTTCCGGGAGCAACTTTCGAACAGTGGTTGTTTTCAGCTGGGCGAAGAAACTACCTCTGTGCACCATGCGGAAATGACTGATGAATCGCAAGAAGTTGATCTTCTCTGCGACGACTGTGAATCCAGAAACTTGCTGTAAATCGAGTCCAGTGGGACTGACGAGGTTGCCAGTGGACATGAAATACTCCAGGGCACCTCCAATATTCTCATTCGTACGTCCGCAAAGCTTGGCAGGAAACTCCTTTGTAAACTCGGGAGTCAAGAAATTATTCTCAGGGGTTCTCCTGAGATAGTCTCGGATTGCCATTCGCAGTTGCACCGACACCCAATCCTCGAGCCGTTCCTTGATGATCATGCCGTACAAAAATGGACCAAGAAGGATCTCCTGATTCTGAACAGCATCAGGGTTGTCGACAGCGCAATCTCCGGCTACCAAGGCGTACAGCTTCCTCGTCATGAACAAGAGCATCTTGAACTTGTCGTTGTCCTGTGATTCTGTGACATTGACGTTACCTAGGTGGACCAGCACAATCTTTCGTAAGAATTCTGTACCGCAATCATAATTCGACATTGTATCCGGAACACCGAGAACAATCCGGAATTTCTCTCCCAGGTATGCTCGTGTCTTGCTCTTCGTGTATAGTCCGTATGCCTTGTATGTCCGTAGTAACAGCTCGACTCGATCGGTCAAGAATGTGTTGTTCGCACCTTTGGAGCCAGAGAATCCAACAAGCCCCTCGAAGATTTCTCGATCGTTCGTTTCTACCAAAGCCTTCATGATCATCATAACTGGCACTAGGAACTCGTTCTTCCGCCATGAAAATCGGAATGTGACATTGCCATCTTTCAAGTAGTGGAGGACGTTCGTTTGAGAGGTTTGGTCGGGCCGTACGGATCGCATGAGCATACCATATTTCGAGTATGCTGGTCCTCTGCCTTCGAATGATGGGCGCTCGATTGCCATTGGGAAATTCCTCCGATTGACCACCAACAGACGAATCAGCTTCTCGATTCCATTGACTACGAAGTATCCGCCCAATTCCTCGGCTTCTTCCTTACGCTGGACCAGTAGGGCTGGCGAGTTGTTTTCGAGGTAGCATCGATTTGACTGCTTGATTAGTGGAGGCACCTCCAATTGGCGGACTTAACTTACCATCAACATCAGAGGCAGCTGTCCGAGATCTCGAATGAACTCGATTGGGTCCCCATTGTTTATCCTATATTCGAACCTCGCACTCATCTTCCCGCGGTAGGTAACATGGCGTTCTCTGCATTCTGCTGGCAGGATTTCTCGATTCCTAGTAGAAAACTTGTTGGTAGGAGGAAGCATTGACTTCTCAACGAAAACATCCTTGATCTTAATGGTAATTTGGTTCTTGCCGGCAGGTCCAGCTCGGTCGTCCCCATCGAGGTATGTTTTTGTGCCAATGTCCAGCAGACCCTGGGCAATCAAGCCATCCTTTCCGAACAAAGCATTGAAGGACTCGACATGAGGGGCAATGGCAGCTTTCAGAGCTGGATATGCGGTATGGTCTTCGGGCGGATTCCGAAACAGGTTCTCGCGACGGATCGTGTCGAATTCATGGGTCCAAGTCGTGCTTGTTGGAGAAGACGCCGCGGGAGGCATGTTGAAGCTGGAGAAAGAATGTCAGTGAAACGATTTCAATTGCGGCACAATAAGCGCTGAGATATGTGACGACATCCGGATAGTTCAGCTTGCCTCTTGTGATTCCCAATCCGACGTGCATTCAATGCGACTCGTGATGGGTTCTGGCTGTGTTGATTTGTAGCCTCGAAAATTGAAGCTCGAACTTTTTTTCTCGGTTATGATTAGGAAGGCGGCGAAGGCGGGATAGCCTTATCGGGCAGCAATGTCGAGGCAAAATGGAGACACTACAAAGAACCTTACCACAGCCAGAGGATCAACGCCGACTGGAGCATTGTTTGCGCGCTGCAACACCTGCGACTGGCTCACTCTTCACTGAATAACCTCACTGGCTCAATTCGCAGCGTCGCGTCCTCTTGCCGGCCACTCACTGTTGTTCCCTCTTCAGGCCCACGCTCCTCAGCAGCCTACCAAACCCTTCACCCACACGGCCTTGTAGCCCCCCATCGCGACCCAAACCAGCTGCCCGCACTCTCCCCATCCACACGTCGAACAAGGCAAAAGAAGTGGCAGACCTGCCGCAGCACCACAAGCAAAACATCACCACCACAACCGCAGGGCCCGCCTTCTTTCTCCTGCATTGCAGCTTCATGCTCATGCTGACTCCCGCCTGAGACTTCTTTTCTATCCATTAACAAGAACCATTTAACTGCACCTTTCGCAGATCTCTGCTGCCTCTCAGAGCCTCTGTCTACTATTCTCCGTCCATTACCGCATCATCCTGCCCTGAGCCGAGTGAGGGGAGCTGAGCTCGGTCATTCTCTTTACACTCACTCCCGTGCTTTTGCGGTTCGTGCTTCTTTTGCTCTGAAGATCTGGATCCGAATCTCGTCACAAGCGCTACGTCCGATCGCTACACCGTCACATTGCGAAAAAAGCTCCCTCACAATTGCCGCATTCACGGAGCAGCACCGTCATACAACCATTTTGCATTGCAACTATCTGCGATCCGCGGTCTGCTGCATCTAAGCTTCAAGCTCTGCTTGCATTTCCAGCCCATTTCCACGCAGCCTCGTGCGATTCCTAGGCAACCACCACCACCGAAAGAACAAGAGCATCTCCTACCTTGACATCCGCCCACGATTGCGCTTCCAGAACTGCCACAGCCATGGCGGGATTATTCAAGCGCGTGTATGATTGGCTGCTGAGGCTATTCTGGTCAGTTCCCGCTGCTGTGTCAATCCGCGAGCATGTCGTGCCATCTGCTGCTCGCAGAGTCCGCACATCTTCGCATTCTCTCAAGGTATGCTGCTGACCGAATTTTGCGCGACGATAGGGCCACCGAGATGGATATCACCATGATCGGTCTGCAGAATGCTGGCAAGACTTCGTTGTTGAGAGTTCTGGCGGTAAGCTCTCCTCGTCCCCCACCTCCTTATCGTGCGGGTACTGATTTCGCGGTGTTATCCAGGGCGGAGAATTCACACTCGAGTATGTCCCACAGTCGTGCGATCGTTCCCCTCTGCTTCGGCGATTCCAAATTCCTCCCACCCACATCGCTCGAACAGCGTAGAGTTTAGGCTGACTTCCATTTTCCCGTGGCAGTTCGATTCCAACGGTTGGTTTCAACATGAAGCGCGTACAAAAGGGCCATGTGACGCTGAAGTGCTGGGATCTCGGAGGACAACCTCGATTTCGGTCTATGTGGGAGCGGTATTGCCGAGGTGTGAACGCCATAGTCTTCATTGTCGACTCAGCAGACACAGAGGCCCTGCCAGTTGCGAGAGACGAGCTCCATATGCTGCTCGAAAAGCCAGTCTTGGAGGGTATTCCATTGCTGGTGCTCGGGAACAAGTCGGATCTTGCCGATAAATTGTCGGTTGACGAACTGATCGATGCTCTGGACTTGAAAAGTATCTCGCATCGTGAAGTGAGCTGCTACGGCATAAGTGCGAAAGAGGAGACCAACCTTGACGCTGTACTACAGTGGCTCGTCGCTCGTGCCAACAAGTAGATTATCCAGGACTTCTTGGATATCAGGAAAATATTTGCTTCTCCTTCCGGCTCCACGGCCAACATAACGACGATACGAATTGACGGAAAGATAAAACCTTGACTCCGGTCTGCGAGGACCACCTACATCTCCCCAGCTCACAGCTACTTCTCTCTTGACCCACAATTCGAGGTTATACAGTGCGAACACAACAACATATGAAAGGATTTCCTTACCTACCATCTCTCCATACGTTCCTCTTCTTGACGCGCCATGTCTGCAATGACGAGACGACTTTGACGACCAGCGTTCATTTCTATAGCATCAGTAGCATATCCCGGGTGCTAGATTTCTTGCTTTCTTGTTTCCTTCGTGGCATTCGAGCGGGATATCGGGGTTTCTTTGCGGAGGGTTGTTGAAGGCATCGCTGGGTGTTGGGTTTGGGTAGGGTATTGTAATTAGCATCTTCATACCCCACGCCATGAAGCGAGTTGACTGAGAGGGTTTCGACTCGTTCTTGAAAGTGAAATGAACGAGAAAAGGACAACTTGGAGTGAAGACGTCGGGCGTAGTGGTGAGTCTTCACGCCCTGACTCTCAGTGTTCCAAATCCATCCAGGATGAAGCGGGGCGAGAGAGAGACTCATCGAGGAGATCCTAGTCAGAACACAACCCCAGAACCCATTCAAGAAGAGATTAAAATCAACTCAAGCCAGTTCCCTGGCAGCACACCTTAATTGAAAAGGACAGAAAAATAATTGAGAAAGAACGAGATGTTTCCCAGCGACAAGCAGTTTTTCACAGCCAAAAACCCAGGCGAACGCACAAACCACATTTGATGCGCTGGCAATGGGACGCATGGGCAACCCTTGCTTTGCAGCCAGCGGAGATGTCATTGGATAGAGCGTCAGACGAATCTGTGAGAGGATGATCGCCTGATATGATGACGATTGGGCAAGGGGCATGAGGGTATTCGGATCAGGGAGCAAGCTGCCGTTAAGAGTGGTTGGCAGGATTTGGTGATCATGATGGGCATGAGTTGGGAATCATTGGAGAGAAAAATGCTCGAACATTCTAATTGGAGCACGAAGTACTGTCAAAAATACCTCAAATGGAATCATGGACTTGCCTTAGAATGATCTAGCTAGAAAGCTTTACGGAAAAAGTTACACGGCCGCGCAATCAAGACCTCGAATTCTTGGAGTTCGGCACCGCACCACTACAAAAGCGATCTGGAATCTTGCGATAAAAGAACGCTCCTTCCGAACACACCACAGCCACCGCCTTCTTCAACACGCCAACCTCCTCACCTCGAAGCCTTTTCTTCTTAATACTTCACCAACGTCCTTCTTCGACATCCTACCTTCGCAGATTGATATCAACGTTCGTGCAGTTGTATCTCTTCCCCGCACCGCATTGACCAAGCCGCATACCGAGGATAATTTGCCTCCCAACCTCAACGCCTCGTCACCCCATATCCAAAACGTTAATCACGGACACACAAAGACACTCCACGATGGCACCAGCTGACTGGCAAGGCTTCCTGGCCAAGAGGCAGAATACAGTCAACAATAATAATGGAGACTAGTAAGGGTGTCCCTTTCTTTGTCTACTATATCCTGTCGTCTTCCTTTTACCTTTAAGCATTTCGCAACAATCTTCAAGAACAATCACTGATATGATGTACAACAACAGCTGCGATGTCTTCGGCTGCTATTCAACCTGGGATAACTGGGGTAGATGGGTCGCCCTGGCTGTTATCATCGTCGCCATCATCATAATCGCCTTCCTCTTCTCGTGAGTCTTCCCCCACTTCCCCTCCTTTCCTTCATCCTTTAACTGTCTCCGCAGATGCTTCAACAACCGCCGCCGTCGCCAACGAGGAGTCGCTCCAATGTATGGAACAGGCTGGATCCCATACGTATGTTTGATTTAAATTCTTTGGAATAGTATTGAGAGCAGTCGAAAGCTAATTTTTTAAAAGGGCAAACCTCCTCTAGGACACCAACAAGCATACTATAATCCCAACGGAGATAATTACCATCCTCCTCCTCCTCCATATCAAGGGACTCAAGCTACGGGCACGACGTTTAATAGTAATGAGGGTTATTATGGACATCATGGACAGAATGTTTATCCACAGCAGGAGTATGGAACTGGGGCGAATGATATTGAGTTGCAGCAACCGCAGTCCAGTTATATGCCGCAGAGAGGTGGGGATCCAGTTTACGATGCACCACAGGTTCCGCTGCCAAAGAAGGGAGATGGTGTTATTCGATGAGCTGAGGAAGATAATCTTGAGCAAGTACGAAATATTCGAAATGGCACACAAGGATAATGGATGAAGAGACCGTGCAATCGAGATGAGATACGATACTGAGAGACGGAAAACTAGGAGGTTGAACTGCTGTAGTGATACCAATACTGGATTTTTGGCGTTGGGGGAATACGGATGGATACATGGCTTGCCTACCGCTGGCGAATTTACACAAATGGCATGAAGGGAATATGAATGGGAGGATGAACGAGAATTACTAGCCCTTCAATTGCTGGATCGTATGACTTGGACTTACCAATGAAGTGGGAGATTCAAGGTTCCTCTCTTCAGTAGTTAAGATAATGAAAATATCTCAATGCAATGGCTCTTTCCTTCACGGCTCCTTCATAGGAAGTGCGAATGTCGGACATTGATGTAAGATTATAACCTTTCGTGAGGGAAATGTTTGTCTTTGATTCTTAGTCTTTTTCCAACACAGCCTTCGTGTCCTACCTCGTACTCTCTACATTACGTGTTCCTCTCCCAAAGTCAACAGCCTCGTATCTTGCACAGTGACATCTAGAACTTTTCAGACGCGCGGCTTGCCACAATTCCCATCACTTGGCTGCACTGTCAGCAGCTCAACCCAAAGCCCCTCTTCAAGCACAGCCACAGCCTCCACACCAATCTCATCACCTGATCGCATTCAATTATGACAAATCTGCCAAGGCTCGCACCGACGATAGCGCCCCGCCAAAATGTCACTAATGTCAGGGGTATCTCCGCCTGTGCTTCACCTGACCAAAGTCCTCCTCATCTTCAATCTTTCTTTTTCATTGTTGCACCTCACTCCCGTCACTCCTTTACACAGATTGATTGAATCATCAATATCATACTATCCGACGCTGCTGAGTCTGCGCATTCAATTTGCACTTCCAATCACGAATTTAACCATACATACAAAGGCTATCTTGAGGCTGTTTCGATTCTCGTAAAATTGCACAGCCCGCCTTGTTTCAGCATCCTACGCCCAGTTTTTGGCACTGCACTTTACTTGGGGCGAAGAAGACAAACATTAGGCTCTGTCCATCTACATCACAGACAAAGTTCAGACCATTGTGCATGTGGGAAACCTGGGGAAACGATAACTTTGGTGATATTATTGTTTACGCGATTCACGAAGAGATGAACGACGATCCGTGAAGAGGAGATTGGAGATATTTCATTAGAACTGCGTTATTGGCGATGGAGTAGGGAGGATCTGCGGCAGCCGATCGTTAATTGGGACGAATACTCGAAACAATCACAGCTCTTCAGCTTTCGAATCGCTCCTTTCGACCTACACACCTTCAGCTTC
Organism: Acephala macrosclerotiorum; assembly: GCA_014904845.1. NCBI lineage: Eukaryota > Fungi > Ascomycota > Leotiomycetes > Helotiales > Mollisiaceae > Acephala > Acephala macrosclerotiorum. The sequence continues at coordinate 343,442 of MU119234.1, forward strand.
TGCGAGAACTACAAGATGCCGCACATCTCAACAGCCATGTCTAAGAGTCTGGGGAGGAGCGTAGGAGACATAATGGTCAACAGCCTGCTTGGCAAGAGGACCATTACTGGTGAGGTGGACAGCTTCAAGAATACCTTCTCGAGTTGGGACAACTGCATGGCGAAGAGCTATTGCAAGTCAGTCTCCCCGTTCCTCCTCCCAAATTTTCACTGACTCTTCCAGATGGCCTGTCATTGCAGCAATAGTCATCGTATCCCTCATCGTGCTCTCGATCGTTACCTGCATAGCCCGATGTTGCTGTTGTGGATATTCTTGCTGTTGTAGCTGCTTCTCATTCCTGAAGTGCTGCGATTGCTGTGGAGACAGTTGTGAAGGAAAGAGGAACAAACCCATGAAGCATCGCGACGAACCAGGACCATTTGGAGCATCAAGTCAGCAGCCTGGCTTCAATCAAGGATACCAGGCTCCAGCGCCAATGATGGGTGGTGCTCTACCAGTTCCAGCAAAGGCGGAACCCCCACAATATGCCCAATTCGAGGTTGGAAAGAATGGATTGGCTGTTGACCCCACACCTACACCACTACACGAGGATGCTCTGCCACCAATGCCGAGTTGGGAGGGCGCTTCGAAGAAACATGTTTTGGCGGAAGATGAGAAGAATGGTGTTGAGTTGGGAGAGCTGGATCCCACCACGGGACAACATGTTCCTCTCATGGCAGGTGCCGCTGCGGCTGGAGTAAGCCCTGTCGGCTCACGAGGACACTCACCTTTTGGAGCAAGACCTGGCCCTGGCCCTAACGGAACTGGATACAGTGGTGTTGCGGATGATCACTTTGATCAGAACCAGGCTGCGTATAATGGTAATGGCAGAGGTTATGGAGGAGGATCGCCTGGAGGCATGGGAGGGCCACAGATGGGACCGCAGATGGGAGGACCACCGAGACTGGGTACACCACAAATGCGAAGCTCACCTGGCCCAGGACAAATGAGAGGACCAGGAGGTTACAGGAATGATTCGCCACAAACATACAACGGCCAGGGTCGAGGATACGGGCCGCAGTCACCTCAAGACGAATACGGGCAGGCTGATGGTTTCGCAACTGCTCCCGTAGGAGGCAGAGGTTACGGGAGACCACCTCCACAACGACAATTCTCAAACGATCACTATGGAGAGGAGCAATATGCCAGCCGTCCTTTCCCTGCTCAGAGACAGTACTCAACCGACTCCCAGCAGCCAATTCTTGCGCGCCAATACTCTGATGGACCTGGCTACCCACAAGATAACTTCCAACCCAACATGCCACCACCGCGAGGGCCGTCAAGAGGACCAGGTAGCCCTAGTCGCATGGCTTCGCCTCCACTTCAGAACAACTCAGGCTTTGACTTCGGTGGAGGAAACCAAGGATATCAATCGAGACCCAGCCCACCTCCACAACAATACCAATCCCGACCAAGTCCTCCACCTCAAGGCGGCAGAGGCAATGATGGCTACTTCGCAGGTACTCCAGTAACGAGAAGTCCGCCACCGCAGGAGCCAATATATCCAGGATACAAACCGTATCAGCCAAGCCAAGGAGGCAGAGGGAGGGAACCACAACAAGGATGGGATCCAGTCCAGCAATAATGTCTGACTTGCAGTTGGTTGCGATACTATGACGTTGCTTTCCTCAGTGTCCATGAAGATCATAGACACTATCTTGTATAAAAGCGTTGTGAAATTGGAAAGGGCTGGATATCCTAATTGCATTCTCGAATCTGCGTTCCTGTTTGAAGCTCTATCTGTTCTTGTCTTGGATAGCTGGCGTACGATCGTTTGATGGCATCTTCTGCGAAGCAGCATTTTCTGGCGTTTAATCGAAGAGATAAGAAGAGATGTGTTCTATACATTATGTTTTGATTAGCGGCGTCTGGGAGTTGTGGTCTATGGCTTGGGTTGGTGGGAAGAGACAACAATATTGCAATTGATACAGCACAATGTATGAATATCTTGCATTGAAATTTGCCTGCTCTTTTATCTCGTGGTGCTACGTCGAGTGGAGGTTACCAATGTGTCCCTTCATTCACATGCTTCCTGAGTCGTCACAACTGTCGTATATCGTCCTCTTGGACATCTTACTACGCTCGCTACGTCTGTAATTAGTGCTTAGTGGCAACATCAACCTCCCTTCAATCCAGCATCCCATATTACCCTGAGCATACCTAGGTAAATCACGGTGATTTTCGCATCTGAGTCAACCCCTCGATAGTCAGGCCCCAATCTTGACGCCATTTCCTGCCTGGTTATCTCAATTATACAATTGCACTCTTCCCTGTCTGGATTATTTCTAGGGAACAATTCAGTTGCAGCTTACTTCTTTTCCTTTGATCTATCCGATTTTGAGCTGTGGTTGAAGTAGAGTTTACAGCGTTCAAGAGAGGAAGCACAACCGGGGCCTGAATTCCCAACCACGCCCAACCAAAGCAGCGTCACAGTCAGATGGAGGTCGAGACGGCGACTCGTTTAATATCAGTCCACAATTTGCCCAGATTTACAGTGTCGATAAATGTTGAGCTGAGACTTTCGTTGCGAAGTTGGGTGATTCTGTTGCACACATTTCATGGAACCATGACAATCCGGGGCTGCTTATGAAAGCTCGACAGCCAATAAATAACACTTCCCCACAACATATTCCTCGCAAATAGTAGATAGGTATTGAGGCACTGCCAAGCGGTCATGCTTAAAAGCTGAGTGATTGTGGAAGGTGCGCTCAACTTTCATGAGTTATAGCTAGCATTTCCAACCTCGATCGAAGATGCTAGCGTTCTTTTAGTTGTGTAATGTGTACAACGCATCCTAGTGGGATAGCCCACCTAGTTTACCAGAAAGTCTTTTTCGATAATTCAGCTGTGGAGCCGAGTGATGCAGCCACTGACAAGTCAGGGCACTCTTCGAGTCCCTGTCGTTGTTAATAAGATTATTTAAAGTCGCCACAAACTCTTGGTTCCAGACAATCAATCTGTTCAAACAACAAATCAAATCAACTCAGAAGTCTGCCAGAGATTGCACTCGCATCACGGCATGGGTATCGGTAAGAATTTACATTCGCTGTCTTAGATATCAACTACGACTTTGACAGACAGGAATCCGATCAAGGCCTGTGCCTACATACAGTGCTAAGTGGCGCCAGGAGGCCAGTCTTAATCGGCGTTTCCAAACCATACCAAAAGCACTCGGGAAATAAGCCCTAGCATTCTTCTATCTATACCCGTATCGAATTAGAATTAGAATTCTGCCCCAACCTCTCATCAATCGTATCCTCTACATCGTTAGTACCATGTTCAAAAGTGAGACTCGACCTGTTTGCAAATAGCAATAGATCTATCGATGTTCTAACTGTGGCTCCGTCTCATAGCCAGATGGAGGAGACTCGGGTCTGGCTGGCTCTGCCGGATGATTCGACTCTCTACGACTCGTAGATTCACGAACTCTGACAGTAGCTTCTGATCCGCGGTTAGGAATGTCGCGCCTTGAACTGGCCGATTCACTGCGCTGAGATGTGGATATTTCTCCTTGGAGAGACGAGTTGTCATGCTGGACACTTCCCACTTCACTTCGATGGCTTGATGCTTGGTGTTTTTGGGATGCCTCGACTGCCTTTGTCTTGCGGGATGTGGTACGGCGGCTAGTCGTTCTCGCTGAACTCTGTCGACTTGTTGTTGCTTCTTGGGGAGAGTGTTCTCGCTGAGAATGCTCAGTTTGTCGAGATGGTATATTATGAGGGCTTTTTCTTGATTCGCTCTCTCGGTTTGATGGCACTTCCTCTCGTGGATTTGATCGAGCTTGTTCCGTTTCGCTCGACAGTCTCTCTGAATGGGAGTCTCTTACATAACTGTGCCGTGTTGCTGACTCTCTTTGTTGCGTAGAGGAAATACTAGCTTGCCCTTCTCGATGGGATGTTCCTCCATGCCGAGAGACGTGAGCATCGCTATATTGAGTTATCGTATGTCCCCGTCGTGGAGAAGAAAGAGGAGCTTTGCTATGCTGAGATATTAATCTTTCTTTCCCCTGGGAGGTCTCTGTCTGCTCTCCTTGATGCGATGATCGCTCGACGCCATTGCTGACAGCTTCAACTTGTTGAGATGAGAAACAATCTTCCTCTCGAGACGATAATTCTGCCGTTTTAGTCTGTCTGCTTGTTACTCGTCTGGCACCACTGCTCCGAGTTTTTGATAGTTGCGGAAGATTCGAAATTTTTGTCGCTGTTATTTCAGACCCCTCTTGAATGACGGTTCGTCCGCTTGTTTCCCGTAAAGTGCTACTGCGCTGGACTTCGGAAGTATCTGAAAGATTGGAAGCTCGAGTCATGATGATCTCGGGTATCCCTTTGAAAGTAGAAGCCTTGGAGCCCAAGTCGCATCCAGTCTTAGATGGCACGCCCGCTGCAGGATGCTCGGAGCGGGAAGTAGTTATTGGTCTTCTTTCCGATTTGCGAGAACCTTTGAAGCGGTCTGCTTTCGTTGAAACTACCCATATAAGCTCGCTTATTTTACAAGGTCAAGGATTAACATACCTGCAGTCTTCTTCAAAGCATCGCGCACACCTTTTCCGTTATCACCCTGGTCGAAAGCATCCTGATCTCCGTTCGCAGGAGATCCTCTTCTCAAAGCCTCTGCTATAGTCAAAGACCCGGCGTTTGCCTCCTGCTCATGTTGTACGATCCTCCGAACTGTATCTATAGCATGGGAAGGCAGCTTGGTTGGCAGTTTGGTCATGGCCGCTGAGCGTTGACTCCTGAACTCTTCGACTTCATCCAAAGGCACGACAAAAGCCTGGATACTTGGTCTCAAGGACTGCATCTCGGCAAATGACCCTCGTGGCAGGTCTTCATAGTCAGCGGGTATCTGACTGACCGCCCTGGATACATCTGCAGGGTCTCTTGGGTGCTCTTTGAGGTCCATCTCTTCACACCTTCTGCAACGAGCATTAGTTGGGGTGACAAGAACGATGTCGTCGTCATCCGGAAGTCGGGAAAAGTCTGTGTAAGAGTGGTCAAACTCGATTTGACAGTGTTGAGACCAGTAGCAGTGCTATAACGATCAGTCCTCGGGTTTTCTTTCCACCGGAGAGAGCAACCTACCTTGAAGGTCTCCACGGCATTACAGTTGGGGCAAAGACCATTTTGTTCCTCATCTTTTTCTTTGATACCTCGGCACATGAATTTGTTGCACTTGTCGAAGAAGCAAATGACGATGTCTGAGTTCGCTCTTGCGTTGTGACCGCAGACTGTGTAAGTTGGAAATAGTTTATGGCACATGGTTGTTCTTTTGGAGTCTGAGCTAGGTCGAAGATTTGCGAAGGATGCTGCCGTCGAGGGACGTTTCTGATAGAGAGGTGATGAAACCGATCAGATATGTTCATGCAAAGATCTTCTCCGAATTGAAATGAGTCTTCTACTTCGAGACTATGAATGTCCGAAGAGATGTGACTCGCAAATGCTCGCGAATTCACCAGAAGTCATTTCTTTCAGTGCTTGATAACTTCTCAAGGGGCACTTAATATTTTTTGCTTCACGATTGAAGCAACCTCTCAGCCGTGATTGACAAGGGTAAGAGGGCATAGTCTCCTCAGACTGAAAAGTAACAAGTACATCTGTGATTATATTATGTTGTATTTCTAGCTGAGAACGATATTCAATATCCTCGCAACATCGCTCTTGCGATGTCCTTTGTCGTTACTATTCCAACTCAAAACTCAAATTGTTGTCGCGTTCCAAACACCAACAGTCACATTCTGAAAGGTGCAACCTTGCGTCGGGTACTTCGTGCTGTATGACCCATCCAGCACCGTTGCCAGCCACTCCAACGCCCTGGCATCACCATTTGTGTCTTCATCCAAATGATAGCCGACAGTGTTCCGCTGATACAAAATGTTGGCGCCCACAGAGCAGTACCTTTCTACTAGTGCATCAGCATCCTGCACCGGACTGAGCTCATCGTGGATGGCTTTGTAGACGAAGGTCGGCATCTGAGGGATGCTATGATATCCTTGGTACCCATTGGCGTTGAAGATATCTTGAATGAGAGGGACTTCGAGATCTGCTTTTCCACCAATGAAGTAGTTGAAGATATCCTGGTACTGGTAGAGGACATTTCCAGTTTCGAAATCGATGTTCAGAGACTTGAGAAATGTGGTAGCGTTGTACGTCCCATTTGTCTTGAGCCTCGAAACAAGATATTCCCGAGCTTCACGATACTCGGCCGTTATACCAAGAAGGCCAGCAGGTACGAGACCAGCATAGAAGCTTCTGGAGATGAGGTTGAATGCGTTGGTGATATTTGGAACAATACCACCAATGGCCATACCGCTGAAATTGAGCTCAGGAGCATAAGCAGCTTGTAATTCAGCAGCCCATGTACTGGAAAGAGAACCTCCACTGTATCCCCATATTGCGTATCGAGCACTTGGTGATAGACCAAAACTAGAGGAAAGGACAGCCCGAACTGAATCGAGGACGGCGTGACCTTCTTGAATACCAGCCGGGAAGGCGGCGAGTGGTCCTTCAAAGTCTGGAAAGTTCACGTACCAGCCAAGACCGAGTGCGCTGGCCAGATCGGGACTTTGAGCGCCAGATGCCTACGTGTAGCTGGGACTGGAGTCGACGTCGGCAGAGTTGTATGGGAATTGATATGAGAGGAGAGCGTCTCCCGTTGAGCTAGATGTTGTAACATGGTTTGCCGAGAGGGGAACGTAGAGTGTCGTGACCGCCCAAGATGGACGGTGGCGAGCATCGGTTGTGCTGTAAAGGAGGTGGTAAGCTTGTGAACAGTTGTCGATGACGGATGGAGTGTTTCCAGGTGCGATTCTAACTTTGAAGATAGTGCCAGGTGCTGCATCTTCAAAGTTTGGAGGAGCTGTGTACCATGGGTCTTGACTTGGTGGGATAGGGGTAGTCGAGTAGGTGATGTCTCGGGAAAGAAGAGAGGGCGCAGCGAAAGCTGAAGCTGCCAGTATGAAGCTGGCGAAGAGGAGTTTGATGAGTATCATGTTGACAAAAGTGAGCCTGTCGTTGATGAGTTTTGGAACGAGGAGACAGACACGATATTTATATCTGACTGATTACCAATGTCGCAACGCAATGTACCATTATAACTCCAAATCTCATTATGTAGCTGCGCTTGCGTATCATGGTGTTGGTGATCATCGCGCTCGTTTAAATCAGCTACTGGATCAAAGGTCACGCAGGAACTGATCCATGAGATCTTTCACCGGATCTCTGGGGTTGATGCTCATTTCTGCTTAGAAATAGAGACGTTGAGGTGTGGAATGGCCAATTGCGTATGATTTGTGCCCGAAATTTCAATATAAAGTATACGAAAGCGCGTCCCGAAAGGCTACATGGTGCTAGCTGGGACCAGAACTCGCTAACCCTGAATCGTATTAGAAGCGCTAACCCTCTTTCGTATTCGCCGATGTCAGCATCGTGGATGTCACCGATGGAGATAAAATATTCTAAGAAGTTCAATGCAAAGAAGTCGTTCCAATCATGACTAGGGTCAGGGGAGAGCTGTGGCCTTGCAAGCGATCGGTAATAAGTGCTCCACGAATTTTGGCATAGAACACGTGAAGCAAGCCTGCTGATGGAAGTTCTCCGATCAAAACAGTTCAATGATTGCGAGGGACAAGACTGTAGAAAACGAAAAGTGGAAATTGAGATATGATCCGTTGAAAAGACATTTCGTTTGGAGGAGCTCGCTGGGAAAGCAAAGTTTTTTTTGGCATAGGTCACGTGCGGTGACTGTGTAATTGGAGACCTGGTCTAGAAATGCTAACAAAATTGCAGAATAAAAGCAGTAAGCAAGAAACAAATCACTCAGATCATCGTGTTACAGAGCTTTATGACCTCCATTGCGGTAAATAATCCACTTTGATGCTTTGACTGAATGCTCATGTCAGGCCACATTCTACTCGGCACTTGTTCTTGAACCAGGCGTTGGAGTCGTTTCCAAAATTTCAGTTCGTACAAGATAGTGGAGTTGCATATGATCTCCTCCCCGGTACTCGGTGGTAGAGTTCATATACGAAGGGACAAAAGTTCAATCCTGGCACACAGTTGCGCTTGTTGGTCGTGGTGTTGATAAATCTAAATTAGGGTGGGTTTACAGAGATGACGACCCTGAAGCTGCAGGCTGACGTCGCCTATCCTTGCCGAGCTGCAGCGCGCAACCAAAGCCTGAAAATTCTGCGTCTCAGAACCTCCATCGCAAGTTCTTCGCGCCTTCTTCCTCAGCTGCTTCCATTCCCAAGATCTGCTATCCAATACGAATGCGTACACTGCTCCGAAGCCCTGACGAGACTGGGTGTCTACGTAGTAAGGCGGAAGTCAATGCCATTTCTACTCGGGCCAAGTTGCCACGCTCAGCGGCTCAAAGACGAGGCTTTGGCATCGTGAATTGGTGTCAGCTGATCCTCAATGGCTTGAACTCGCCTCGCTGGTGTCGTTTAGGCAGCGAACTCTCACCACATCAATGCACTCTCAATTACTCATAGAAGTCGGTGAGGAAAGGTTGCGGCTCTGCTCAGCCCCGAATTTCCTCTGCTAAAGAGGGGGTATTGTTGGTCAGTGTCAACCCGGTCTGTCAAGTGCTGGGGTAGGGTGGTCGTGGAGGGTGGACTGCATCTGGCATTTGTTGAGGTGTTCATGGGCCAGGGAGATACGAGTGGTCTTGGCTGGCACGCATGGGGGCCATCGATGTCATGGCCATGAAAGTGAGCCTCGTCTGACCGAGTGAGTCGAACATAAATATGCCTTGTCGCCTCGTTCTTCCTTTTGGTCGAGTCATCACCAAGCCCAATTCATTGTCTCCTTCATCTGTCTACAAGAACCCACTCCTCTGCATATGTCTCGATACCCATACTACGACTATTCCTCAGTCACGGAAAATCATCGCGAAGTCACCATGTGTCTCTTCTCAACCCCATCGCAAAAGCACCGCAAGCATAGATATGTGGAGGAGGTCTATGTTGCGCCAAGACCAGTCTCGAGACACTCTCATCATCACCACCACGGCCACAATGGCAGAGCATCATACAATTCTGTCACTCGAGTTACGACCACCACTCCACGAATGAGTCAAAACAGCTTCCGACGAAGTGTTCCTGTTGTCGTGGAGCAACGTCGATCCACGAGATCATACCGATAAACCCTCAAGACATCAGGGACAGAGGTTTTGATGATGAAGATGGTTATAGGTTTTATGTGTACCAATATGGCTGTTCGCCTCTGGGGCAAGGTGTTGGAGGAATTGGGTCTTGGCGTCTGGATTGGAGGAGCATTTTAGAATCTTCCTGTCTGCATCCAGCCTTCCGTTTACCTGTTTTGTATTCCTATAATTATTGCTTGAATCGGTTAGAGGGGCAATGGATGCTAGTGATCACGGCTCACGATGTTGTATCTGAAATTTTGTGATTAAAATCATCTGCGATATCAAAAGCACAACCAACTTGTTATTGTTCATGTCCAAAGCTTCATAGAGCATTCTCTGCTATCAACGTGTTGTGCATTGAGAGTTAAGGGAACGACTTCACCACAAGATCTGCGCCGCCGCAAAATTTGGAGTTCCTGGTAAAATCTTTTTAAGATGTATTGAAGGCCCCAACAATAATAATCTTAGGACTTTTGGCTCTTCTATTTTTTCGGCGCATGCCGAGAAATGAAGGTGAAGCTGATGATGGGACGGATGGTCGGCAGTTGGGACCCTGCAAAAGACGCCAAGCCCTACGTCACGGCCTTCCAAAAGCACCATGCAGCTTGAACAACTTCCAAACATTCCGCGTCTTCTAACTTCGAACACAAAACATATTCAAGCAACATCCAGGGATTTTCGTAAATCCCTGACATTACTGCGTCACATCCTTGCCTTAACACATCTGACATTTAACTGTCAACCCCACATTCCATACCAGGTTTGTCCCTTCTCTTCTTAGATGACGTTGATTGCATGAAGCAATCGCGGGGCAGATGTAGATGCATCTCGAATGCGATGCGACAACAAGAAGGGAAGGTGCTGACCATGCCTCCAGAAACTTCCTGATTTGATCCCAAAACCAAAAGATCATGTAAGTCAACCTTCATTTCACGTCAAGATGCCGTCCGGGTTCTCCCTGCGACGCAATAACTCGAGCAAGTCAGAGAACACTCGTCCTAAGCATCTGTCAGAGCGCTCTCCATTTCTGTGCGCATGAGCACGACATCTTGCTGACCCGCAATCTTCTATAGGAATCGAGCACTCTCCATTCGTTCGAACAAGAACGCCTCCAGCTCTTCTGCCGCACCCCGCCATGGCTTTAGCCTCAGCTCCCTTCGCGGCACCGTCCAACCCGAACTCAGCAAGAAGCTCTACAAGTTGATCAAGTCCGAGAATCATCTCATCCAAAGCTACGAAGCTGCAGGCAAGGAGCGCCTCTCGATCGCAAGCCAGCTGTCCGATTGGGGTGAAGCGACCAACGATGATGCCATCAGTGATATCTCCGACAAGATTGGTGTACTCCTTTCCGAGTTGGGCGAGCAGGAGGACTTATATGCACACGGTATCGATGACAGCAGGGCTATCTTGAAGGCAATCAGGAATACGGAGAAGAGCGTGCAACCAAGCAGGGACCACAAGGCAAAGATCGCAGACGAGATTGCGAAGTTGAAGGCGAAGGAGCCAGAGTCTGCCAAGCTTGTCACTTTGGAGCAAGAGCTTATTCGAGCCGAGGCAGAGAATTTGGTTGCAGAGGCACAACTCACCAATGTGGTATGTGTCGAGAACCTCAGTGTGGGAGAGTTATGCTGACCCGCCACAGACAAGACAGAAGTTAAAGGAAGCATATGCTGCCGAGTTTGCCGCAACTATCGAACGTGCTGAGAAGCAGATCATCCTCGCTCGTCATGGACGCAGACTCCTCAACCTCATCGACGATACACCGGTTGTTCCGGGCGACGTGCGAGCACCTTACGAGTACACCCCACAAGCAAGACAGATCTTGAACGATGCCGAGGATGATCTCCGTGACTGGCAGCCAGAACTCGAAGATGTCCGTTCCAATGCACAGCTGGAAAACAACTTGATGCCTTCATCTGCCAGTCAACGCCAACCTACTATCGATGGTTCTGTGGCCGACGACACCATCATTCAGCATGATCGCAGCGCCAGTCAACACGAGGAGCCTGATCAAAGCAGAATCAGCAGCGGAACTTCTGTTACCACTGGACCAGTTACACACACCACCTACGCCCTAAGCGAAGCTGGAACTTCAGCGGTCGTTTGAAGGTAGGATTACGTCATGAGAGGAGTTCGCTTGTAAGATCAGGGATGAATCAGAGAGTGCTTTCTTCTATTTCTAGCGTGGAGCTCAATTCCGGAGCTGGCATTGGGAATTTCTTTCGCCTGGGATATCATGACCAGGCTGATGTAACAATGCTGTTCGTATAGTTAATGATGCATGCATGCTTTAGATGTTGTGTATTCTCGCACTGGCGTGGTGATATCGATGCTCTTATACATTTCCTATATCGGCTTATTTCTGCTGGCTCCAACATCCCCAATCTTCCAGCTCTGCCTCAACTTTTTCAAGCACACCTTCTCTCAGTCACCAAAAATTTCGTCTCAGTGCTTGTCTCCTATTCGGCTCCATTTCGATTGTTAATTACCTCGGGTCGCTCTTCCTAGTACAACGTACCACCTGTAGTACCTACTAGCACACACGAGAGACATGATATGATCTGAAGTTCCACAGATGTTCGAATTGTCATATGTGAGGGTTGGACGAATGACACTTGTCCAACTTCTCTCAATGGCTAACTTTGATCTGCGTCCCACGGATTCACCTTGAATTTGGGACTACTTCTAACTTCCCTTATACGTACCCGGGACACACTGTGTTCATACTTCACCAAACTAATGTATTCAAGATGATGGTTCATCCCGTCAGTTCTTTGCTGGCCTCGAGTCCTTGTATGATGAACTCATCATGGTTCGCCTGCAAAGGGACGACCAAAATGACGAAACACTTGCATGGACCCAATATCCTGCGGGTTACCCCCGATTTGCTGCATTTATATCACACGGCGAGGATAGTTCGACTACAATATACCGCAGATTTCAAAGGCTATCAGCAAGGAATCTGCTCTACCTCGAGAGTGAGCTGGCAGAGTTGGAGGCAGAGCAAGATCGACTTGACCAAGAAAGCGGGACCCATCCAGATCTCCAACTTGCATTGTCGAGCTGGAAACATTTGAATGATTTGACAGATGGACTCCTTCAAACTTCAAGCTCGACCAGTGATCAGGAAGCCGGCAATAGCGAAACTGGCTCGGTTCAGATTGCAAACCATGCCAAAGGTGTTAGGGCCGCTGCAAGTCAAAGACTGAAACTTGCCTTCAAGATTCGAGATGTGCTGAAATCATATCGTAAGTCTAGCTACTCTGCCATTACTTTTCGACCTCACACTCTGCGCCTCACAGAAGAAGCACTCAAGCTTGAAAGTAACGTGCTGGCTCTGAGCAAGCCTGACCAAAGACCACTCGAGGGGACACGCCGAATCTACATGTCGGAGTCCGAACCTCAACCGATGATTACAGGCGCAATTAAAACGCATCTGGATGAAGTCAACGAAGGGGATCTATGTGTGCTTGCAGCTCCGATACAGCAAGATCGATTAACCAATTTCTTGACAGCCCTCTTCAAGGTGAGTGTGGGGCAGAGCTCTTTGCCCGAAAGACGAGAGATGTGCTGATGAACAAAAACAGGCTCGAACAAAGACAGGCCTGCCTGACCTTGGATCCAGAAGAAGAATCTCGATAGTTGTGTCGATCCTCAGTGCTGGCTTGGCAATCACCTATTTTCTAGGTGCCATTCTCCTCCTCTACTGGGTCGATGATCCGAATAAGATACTGGGGATGCTCTGCGCGCTCATCGTGTCCTTCGCTGCATCGGTTGCCATCTTTACACATGCACAGAGACACGAAGTCATTACTGCTACGGCTGGGTATGCGACGATCCTGATTGTTATCTTGAGTGCGAACCTAAGATCCGAGCTTTTGGCAAATATTTCGATTTCAAACAATTATTCGCAAGAAACGAGTTCTCTCCCAACTATAACACGGCACATTTCAACCTCTACGAGCACAACAGATCCTTCAGCAATAGTGAATCTTGTACGAGACCCTCCATCTCCTTCGAAGATTGTGCTGGGTATTGGTCTTGGATTGGGACTTCCATTGATTTTTGCGATTTTCGCAGTTTGCATCTTTTTCCTCTCGAGAGGACGGAAGAAAAGGAAAGCTTGGATGGCTGTAATAAGATGAAAACAGTATTAAAATTCCACTTTCTATAAAACAATACCAAAGTATATTTAACGTTTTCGTCGACTTATTTACAATTGCTAAACATAAGACAATAATCAATTTATATATTCAATTACAAATCGACATCGATAGTATTAAAACTATTTATAATTAGATAATGAGTTTGAGATCAAACTGGTTTATTTTCTTTAATTGCGAGACTGCCAGTATTCGAACCCAGATACCAGGCGGTGTTAGGGTTAGGGTTAGGGTTAGGGTTAGGGTTAGGGTTAGGGTTAGGGTTAGGGTTAGGGTTAGGG